>JANAVB010027596.1:3878703-4388703 GCA_029216955.1 Iris pallida
TATAAATGCGATACAAGATCGTATTACGACTTCCAGATAGATGGAATAAGAGTTACGAATGACTGCACATTCCAAGAGGTCGAGACTACATAATAGGTGTAAGGACCTATTTCAAATAGTTCGATTTTATAGTCCAGTGGTATGGATGGATGGGTTCTACTGGGTCTTAATGGGTTCCCTATATGGACATCACTCGTTGGTTTAATGAATCTTGGATTTTAATCTATATTGACTGGACAAGATTCCAATGATAAAACTATTTCTACTAGGTTAGAGTAACATAGACTAAGTTTCAACCCAAATGGTTGAGCTAGTTGCCAGTCGGGTTGGTTAGCTAGGTTTCTAAAGCCCCAAAAATGTGCCTTCAGTGACTTTTGTGTTTAACTAGCACAAGGGCCTCTATCGAGTGGCACACTAGTGGCATGTGCGTAGTGGGCTTCGAGTAGATCACAACCATATATTGGGTCAAATGAACTGAGTCAAGGTTGAGGCTCTAGTGGCAGTCAGGAAGTATACCGGTATTATGGTAAGGGTTATAGCTAGTCCTTTTGACTTGAAAGTCATACCATAAAATATAGTACAAGGGGACGGGTTTGAGTGGGACATGATATACCTAGATGAAGGTGGACTCGTCTAGATCTTGCGTATAAAATTAGTTGGAAGGTAACAGCTGGTCTCGTGCTCCGAATATTAATGACACGGCCGGGCACAAAATAATCTAAATGGAAAGTGGGAGTCCATGGGGCACTAACTATCATTCTAATGGAAAAATTATTCTAATCAATCGATAATCCTCGTATATCCTAAATTTTAGAAGGCCTACAGTCTACCCACCTTAGAAATAAGGTTAAAAGAATTTCAAAGTCTGAATATTGTACCTCGACTCCTGCTAATAAAGAATAAGGCACGACGTTCGGGATAAGGTAGATATAAGTCAACCCAAGGGTCGTTCCTTGCTAAATGGAAAACGAGTGTATAATATGACACATGGTTGATAAAATAGAATAATCTACCCGTCCATAGTATACAAGAGTTGTCGACGGAGTAACCAGCTCTAAGGTACATCGTATGAAAAGGTTCCTAACAACTGGGTCGTAAATTTCTATGTATGTCAAACCTGCCAGACTATCGTCACAAGGGTTCTAGTTGCAGCAAACTTCAACAAATAATTAGAGGCTCATAACATTTGGTCTCTGGAGGATAAGTAGTCTCCTAGGTTGGCATTTGGTCAAGGAAAAGATCATAATCATTCTCGGACTCCAATGACCAGATGATCATGATAGTAGGTTTTAGGGTCGAAGGGAGGACGAGTAACTCAAGGCAAGGTTCCAGTCACAAGGCTGGCCGATGGTAGCTACACTTGCGTATACTACTATCATAGCCATAGGGATACTCTCTATCTATCAAATACGAGCGTTCATCTTTCCAATTAGTGAAAGACAAAAGCAATAAAGAATTCAAGAAAGATGTCATCGAATACAATTACATGATTCAAGGGCAGATGTATAATTCAAAAAGAATTATCAATACAGTCGCGGTTGAGATCCTGGATACCTCTATATCTCAATCAACGTAGGGTAATTAAATGAAGAGCGAACCAAATATATCATGGTTGATCAGGCCGTAATACACTGATTCTGATTAGACAATATGTTAGCGGGCGTCCCCAATAAACATATGTCTTGAATCAAGCTAGATAAAAGAGTAAGCTTGCAAAATCTAGGCTGTAATAGTAGCATTGGTCAAGAGAGTCAAAATATAAATATTCGAGGTTTTTGAAATGAGGCACCATTGGTTCGAGTTTTGAGAGAATCAAAGCCTAACCTGGTGTTCATGTTTATATAGGCATCCTACTATCTTCTTGCCTTTAAGGCCCTGGTCGACTAATGGGTTATGGACTTCTGAATTCTATATTCTAAGAAAATCTATTAGTGTCAGTCAATTACCTCGTTGATAGATCACAATGACCACATAATGCGAGGTAGGAAGACATGCTACTGAACTTCTACTAGTATTGGCTTTGGATCTTAGAGGGCATCCATGGCACTTTTCTATTCTCTATAATATCCTAAATTTGTAATCACATCTGAAGTCATTTCACTGAGAATTATGCCTCGCCCGTATACTCGGGCTGTGGTAAACCCTTGGTTCCGTGACTCAGCTGTGATATGCTATCAGGTACTCTACCTTATATTGACACAAGGTCAAAAGAGGTCAACAATGATATAGTTTTAGCCATGATCCATAACCTATAATTCTTTGAAAGGATTTTAATTCTATGGGTTATGCCTCGCCAGTGCACTACTGGCTGCAGTGAACCCACACTCTCCACTCTCAAGTAATTGGCGACAGTGTGCTGCTGTCTAGTCGTCGCAGTCGTTTAATTACTCTAACTATATTCTTATGGGCTTCAAGAAGCTGCTAGAGTTTAAACTAATTGGCTATGATAGAAAGTGTAAACATCTGTCTACAAGTCTCAATCCTCAAAATAAAAGATTGATCGGAGAGGAAATGACTGAAGACAAGGAAAAATAAGAACAATCCTAATCTTTATTTCATATGTATTCCCGATAGTTGAGGGAAAACTTTGAATCAAATCTGTCTTAAGATTCGTATATGAATAACAAGATTAGAAATTACAAACTAATTCTTTACTGCAAATATGATTTAAAATATACAATTCTAACTTGATATAAGGTTTATATCTAACAGAGCAAAATAAAAATTGAACAGTTTATCAAGATTATAGCGTTAATTCTGGGAAAGCCTAACTAATCAAGTGAGTAGTATACCCACATTGAACCATAACGTCATATCAAAAGCAATTGCGTATCTATAGAGATCTAGCAAGCTATTTGAATTTAATAATTCCTTATCTAAACTGCATGGCCTATTAGACAATCTTAACTACCCAATGGTCAATTGAACAAGGGACTCCTCGTCCTAGTCATTCTCTTAAATCAGTTTAACCCTAGTTGTGAATGAGCATTTTCGAGTCGCAGGCTCGTAATGGTACGACTAACTTTAAGTACCATCACGAGTTTGCAGTCTTTTACAAAAACGGACATGCATGGGCCACAACAAAAACTTGTCACGACCCGTACCCATTTTTTGGATACGCGACGTGTCCAAGCGAGCCTTGTTTGCCATGAAATATAAAAGAATAAAATAATTATATCGAAGGACTGGACTTTTACTTCATAATACAAACTCGCTTGTACAAAAAAAGCCTAGGGACAAAAATCTAAGTACAGCAATCTAAGTACAATTGTTTATTTTAGATTCTGGGGGGTGACAGTAGAGGCTCGAGAAAGCGACGGCAGCTCTGCCTTACTCCTTGGATGATCGGATGCAGCCTTGGCTCTGGGGAAGAAATGCTCTCAGGATGCCCTCTGTATGTGCCTTTGTCTCTCTGCTCTCTCTCTTCAAGTCTCTCCTGGTGCTCTCGTACTCTTCGAAAAACTCCTCTTCGCAAGGGAATGGCACCTTGCTATTTATAGGAATCGGATACGATCATTAGGGTTTGCAATGATTGCCTCCTTGATAAGTCGGCGGTTAAGGATCAATTAATCCGGGCCCTTCATTCTGATTATAGCAAATCTAGGTAATCAATACAGATTGCATCAAATCTCTGTGGGCAATTAATGATGATTGCCATAAATCTTCATGATTTGTTATGCCAAGCTCGGATCTCCCGCCACGTATTCAATTTGCCTGATTACAAATGATCTAATTTGATCCAGTAATTATGAGTATGATACTAAATCTGTTTGTTGGGATTTGTTGATGAATCTTGATCGATTTGATGCCACGTGTCCCATTATTATTATGCTGCTAGCTGTAGGGACGCAAAAAAAACTAATCTTCTGCCACGTGTCTTAACCGTGAGCCACTTAGGAAATCCAAACCACATGAGAATTGTTCCCTACTGAGCTGCATGAGAATTGTTTCCTACTGAGATGATCTGAGCCGCATGAGCGTATGTGACCGCATGATGGGTGGCTTCTCAGTAAGTCGCATGAAGATAGTCTTCGTGAGCCGCATAGGGTAGACTCTGCCTGAGCCGCATGAGGTGGCCTCTTCCTGAGCCGCATGGGGTGGCCACGTGTCAAGGCCGCATGAAGGATTTTGGAGTGTGATGGATCGTGTCAGAGATTTCCTTCATTTCCCTAGGAGTCTACCATCATGACAAAGTCATTATTGCAGCTTTATGTCAGAGCCGTCAGTTCTCCTTTATGTCAGAGCATTAAATAGGGCCTTTGCTTAATGGCCAATTGTAGAAGCGAACCGCAGACGGCCACGTGGTGTTGCTTGAGCTGTATGTCCAAGTTGGTGACTTTTGAACCGCATGATATTCCTGAGCCGCATGAAGCTCGTCTATTTTTGAACCGTATAGGTTTTCTTGTTCTGAGCCACATGGGTAGTCATGATCTTTTCCATGCTTCTACAAGATCCCCTTCAAAGTTTTCAATTTACAAAATTAAAATACTTTGAATAAGAAGCATGACTATGTGAAAGTTCTTCGGACCGCGTGGATATCTCAGCCGCACGACCTCCTCAGCCACATGGATTTCTGAGCCGCATGGATTTCCTAGCCGTATGGGCTCCCTGCCACGTGTGCGTGTCATTAATTGCCTTTAATTCATTTTAGAGCCGTCTTTGGGGGAATTCCAAGGGTCGGTTCATTAAATCTTTGGATTTTATGCCCAGGGTAAATCTCTTTTATGAGAGAGGGGGCGAAATCCGAGGAGTCAGTTTTTGATTTGCCTGCAGCACACGACCCGAAGCGGTTATTGGTCTACGTGCCCCCCCTTTTGTCTTTCTATAAATAAGAGGATTTAAGAGAAGAAACTTCTTTACTCTCTCCTTCAATTTAAACCTTTCCTGTCCCGATTGTCATCCTCTTCTTCGATCACCGTTGGCTCCCAAGAAGACTGTTGCGGCAAAGGGTATGAAGGCGGCGTCTTCGTCGGCTGCGGCACCCGAAGCTTACTTCGACGTTCGTCCTGCTGTTAAGGGTAAGGATTTGGGAAAGTCATATTATTCGAAACCCTAATAATGGCTCTGTTGAATGCTGTATGCACAAGCCTTTAATGCAAACTGTTTTGAGTTGTATGGGCTGCATACATGTCCCATAACCGAGCCGCATGGGGTATACCCCATGTCTGAGCCGTATGGGAGTTGTCTTAGTGGGATGCATGAGCACTTCGTAAACCGAATAGCATAATAACCTGTCGATCAGATCCGCATGAGTCCCCTGCGTAAAGCTCTGACCATCCTTTGACTTTTTTTATCTTTGATTCTTGCAGCAACCTTGCCGAAGGTTGAGATCATTATGAAGGAAGAGTTGTTGCCCCCTTTCAAATAAGAATCATCGCTTGTTAAGGAGGAGGTAACGCCAGAAGCAGAGGAAGAGAAGGGAGAGCTGGCATCCATTGCTGTAAAGGAGGGGCCCCATTTTGAAGGCAGTAGTACTGGAAGTTCTGGCCCCCTATTTTGGACGAGGATCTTGCTCAAGTACATCCTTCATATGCAAAATGGTTGAGGGATTGGTATATGCGTCCCCGCAACAAGGATTCGTGAGCTCTCACAAATGTCTATCTTTGTTTTGATACTTTTGTCTGTCTTTAGCTGCGGCTCATGTCTTGCTTCTTTTTGGACATCGATGTAATCTCTTTCCCTTCTTGTCTGAATGAAATAATAGAGAACTTTTCTGACTTGCTAATGAGACGTAGTCATATAAATGTTACCGATTTTGAACGAAATATATTTGCTCTGTTCTTTGCTTGTAGTAGTTGTCCCAATGGAAGACTTTTTGTGGACCTATTATCCTTGGCGTACCCTAGTTCTGGATACAGATAATAAGTTGGGAGAGAACCAACATACTTACTCAGAGGTAATGAGGACATGGCAAGTATGGGGGTTTTACCACGGAGTCTTCCTACTCAGAGGTAATGAGGACATGGCAGGAGTGAACTCAACATAGGATATTTGTGGTCAACAGAGGACATTTGTGGACCTATTATCTTTGGCGTACCCTGGGGTTTTTTTGGTACAGATAATAAGTCGAGAGAGAACCAGCATACTTACTCAGAGGTAATGAGGACATGGCAAGCATGAAGGTTTCTTCGATGGAGCCTTCCCACTCAGAGGTAATGAGGACATGGCAGGAGTGGACTCCATGAAGGGGTACATAGGACGACTCAGAGGTAAGAGGACATGAAAGTTCTATGTAGAGGGATGATTTGTTTTTGGCGGAAGTGAAACGACTCAGAGGTAACATCGACGTGGTCATTTTGGAAATTTTGCGGATCTGTTACCCTTTTTGTGCACTGAGAGTGCGGGTAGTGGATCATGAGGGAGGAGCTCTTTCAGAGAAATAAGTTCAGAGGTATGGTTATACATGACTTACTATCTGAAAGAGTGACTGGAATATAAGTTCAGAGGTACCTGCGGGTACATAACTCGATAATCTGGGAGAGTTGGAATCGGCATGTGAGTTCAGTGGTACGAAAGAGTACATGACTCAGCAATCTAGAATTTGGAGAATGTGAATTCAGCGGTACCGGAGGGTATATAACTCAATAATCTCGGATCTGTGAGTTAAGCGGTACCGACGGGTACATGACTCATTATCCTGGACGATGTCATTTCGGGATGTAAGTTCATTGGGACCAGATAGTACATGCCTCATCATCCTGGAGGATGTCATTTCAGACGTAATACTTCTTTAGGAACTTGCCGTTGATAGGCAACATGAGCAAGTCTCCGTTTTGTTTTGCGAGGCGGTAAGCTCCATTGGGGAATACAGCATCAATGATGAATGGCCCTTCCCATTTTGGTTGGAACTTGTCGACAGTTTTGTGAGTCATGACCATCGACCTTCGAACTGCCAGAACAAGGTCGCCCACTTGGAATGTTCTGGTTTTAACCTTCTTGTTGAAGGCTTCGGAGATACGTGCCTGGTATAGCTCGATTCGTTGTTGAGCTAGTAGGCGCTTCTCATCTAGAGCCACCAATTCTTGTAGTCTACGATGGTGATTATCATCCGTCGCCAATTTATATGTGAGAGCTACACAGAGTGAGGGGATTTGAGTCTCTAGTGGGAGAACTGCCTCACTTTCGTATACTCGAGAGAATGGTGGGTTCCTGGTGGCAGTCCGTACGGTGGTACGGTACGCCCATAAGCATTCGCCAAGCTTTTTATTCCAGTCGCGCTTGTTTGATGACACGAACTTCTTAAGAAGCTTGATGATTGTTTTGTTGAATGCTGTCCTGATATGAGTAGAAGTGGAAGGGATGGTGGATGACGTACACTCCGAATCATACCCCTGTACCGAAAAGTCATCGGGGTATGTGGGAATGTTCTCCTCTGATTCGGACTCAGAAGGAACAGTACCCCCAGCTTCCGAGTTTGCCTCGTCTTGGGAATTGTGGATGTCCTCGGGGACGTCGGGATTTGCTGTATCTAATGAGAGAGTTGTTTCCCCCAGCTCGTCTCCTTGGAACATCGGATTGTCGTAGAGGTTCAGAGGAGTGCTACCTCCAGTTCCAGCAACCCCAGTGATGTGGACGATGAATCTCCCACAGTAGCAGATTTCGTCATTGAACGGGTACCTTAGAAAACTCCGGTGGCGGGCAACCTCTTAGACGACAGTCTCTTAGTCATAGTAGTTGAAATCTTCGGGCTGGAAACGTTTGTCTTCTTCCCTCTCCCATCGGCGAAGATTTTTTGAGCAGAGTTGCAGGAGACGACGGGAGGTGCCTCATCCTCTGAATATGGTTGTTGCAGTCTTTGGAAGACGGACTGCCGGTCTTCTCATATCGTCGTATTATTGTAATAGCAGTTGACGATGACTTGGGTACAGTGACGTCCGTGGGAGGACTCTTTGCACCCCGAGGCCCCCCCTCTTTCCTTGCGCTTGTGGAGGATAGCCTCACGCAAGTCAGATGGGTCCGGAACGACCATGTTTGCACCCTAGATTTTAGGAGACTTTTGGGAATCATTCTGTCCGTTTGCTACCGGGGGCTGGACTCGAGTGGTTACGTACAACTTCCCATCAGAGGCCCGCATAACAGTATGTGGAACGCTCGGATGGTCAGAGGTCGGATCAGCGGACTGAGCTTGCCAAGCTCGTGCTGCACTAGACTTCTTCACTCTAGTGCATGAGGACACATAATAGGAAGAGTCTAAGTGGTGCTGGAGAGAGTCAGACATGTTTTCTCGAGAGCATGAGAGATCAGGACCATAGGAGAGGCGGTCGAAAATCGAGCCGCGTGGAGCAGGCGGCATACGGCTGGAATCAACAGTCTTCATGCGGCTGGCAGTCTTTGCCGCATGGGCTTTTTTCGTGCGGCTGGAAGTCTCAGCCGCATAGGTCTTCTCCATGCGGCTGGGAATCCTGGCCGTATGAGTATTATGCATTCGGCTGGCAATTTCGGCCACATAGTCATCATGCATGCGGCTGGCAAGTTTGGCCGCATGACTCTTCGTCTTGCGGCTAGTACCTTTGTTTGGCTTCTTCCTGGAGTACATAGATTCACTTTTTGTCCCTGCAAGTCCAGCATCGTAGTGCTTTCTTTTATCGGACTTGGGGACAGCAGAGTCCTCTATAGCTTGAAGTGGGGCGGCATGAGAGTTGTATTCGCCGTCTTGGGCAGCAGAGAGTACTCCGTCCAGAGCTTGGAGAGGAGAAAATAAGTTTGGCCTCCACTCCCTACGAGCCTTCTTTCTGCGGGTTCGCTTCTGGACCGAGCCAGTGCTTCCGTCGGAGGGCATTTCTTCAAACGCCTGTTGGTCGAAGCGGACGACCATCTTCTGTTGTGTGGAGCCAAGTTTGGCTAGATCCGATTGTATCACCAACTCCTCAGTCGTGGAGAAGGTTTTCCCCAGCAGAGTCGCCATCGTGTTTGCCATGAAATATAAAAGAACAGAACAATTATATAGGAGGACTGGACTTTTACTTCACAATACAAACTCGCTTGTACAAAGAAAGCCTAGGGACGAAAACCTAGGTACAGCAAACTAAGTACAATTATTTATTTTAGATTCGGGAGGTGACGGTAGAGGCTCGGGAAAGCGATGGCAGCTCTGCCTTACTCCTTGGACGATCGGATGCAGCCTTTGCTCCGGGGAAGAAATGCTCTCAGGATGTCCTCTATGCGTGCCTTTGTCTCTCTTCTCTCTCTCTCTCTCTCTCTCTTCAAGTCTCTCCAGGTGCTCTCGTGCTCTTCGAAAAAGTCCTCTTCGCAAGGGAATGGCTTCTTGCTATTTATAGGAATGGGATACGATTATTAGGGTTTGCAATGATTGCCTCCTTGATAAGTCGGCGGTTAAGGATCAATTAATCCGGGCCCTTCATTCTGATTGTAGCAAATCTAGGTAATTAATGCAGATTGCATCAAATCTCTATGGGCAATTAATGATGATTGCCATAAATCTTCATGATTTGTTATGCCAAGCTCGGATCTCCCGCTACGTGTTTAATTTGCTTGATTGCAAATGACCTGATTTGATCCCAGTAATTATGAGGATGGCACTAAATCTGTTTGTTGGGATTTTTTGATGAATCTTGATCGATTTGATGCCACGTGTCCCATTATTATTATGCTGCTAGCTGTAGGGACGCAGGAAAAACTAATCTTCTGCCGCATGTCTTAACGGTGAGCCACTTAGAAAATCCGAACCGCATGAGGATTGTTCCCTACTGAGCTGCATAAGACTGGCCACGTATGGAGATGATCTGAGCCGCATGAGCGTAGGTGACCGCATGATGGGTGGCTTCTCAGTAAGCCGCATGAAGATAGTCTTCGTGAGCCGCATAGGGTAGACTCTGCCTGAGCCGCATGAGGTAGCCTCTTCCTGAGCCGCATGGGATGGCCTCTGCCTGAGCCGCATGGGGTGGCCTCTCCCTGAGCCGCATGGGGTGGCCACGTGTCAAGGCCGTATGAAGGATTTTGGAGTTTGATGGATCGTGTCAGAGATTTCCTTCATTTTTCTAGGAGTCTACCATCATGACAAAGTCATTATTGCAGCTTTATGTCAGAGCCGTCAGAGCCGTCAGTTCTCCTTTATGTCAGAGCATTAAATGGGGCCTTTGCTTAATGGCCAATTGTAGAAGCGAACCGCAGACGGCCACGTGGTGTTGCTTGAGCCGCATGTCCAAGTTGGTGACTTTTGAACCGCATGATGTTCCTGAGCTGCATGAAGCTCGTCTGTTTTTGAACCGCATGGGTTTTCCTGTTCTGAGCTGCATGGGCAGTCATGTTCTTTTCCATGCTTCTACAAGCCTACGCCGCAGAATCGGCGATAGAACGCTGTCAAGCCCGCAAAAAATAAATGCTCCAAATATAAACATTTACTCCTCATTCATATTTCTAAATTTGTTACAACATTTATAACATTTATAATTAAAGAAAATACAAGATTTTACAATTAATAAAATTGATACAACTGCTATCTATTTCTAGGTTTCTGTCTGCAAGTACACCTGAATCTCCCAAGCTAAGTGAAGCCACAGCTAACCTAAAAAATGATGGTTTCCAGTCAGGAATGGAACAAGTACACAAATCGACGAAAATACGAGAACACAATAGAATTAACAAGACATGAAAATAACATATGGAATATGAAAGTTAGAGAGTAACTGATGACATGGCAGGTGGTGAAGAAAACAAGGAAAAATAAATAAAACACAACTACCTATGTGGTGTGAAATATCATTTTCAACATGTGAACGGCTATATGGTAAATACGGCACCCAGTACGTGTCGTGTGCAGCTGCTATCAGTGAAGATTAGACATATTGGGATAGTTCTGGGTAGTCCACATGTATACTAAGATATTTCCCCTCCCGACTACTCCGTGTGACGAGCGTGAAAACAAGCAGCAAGATATATGTATAAACATGAAATGAAAAGACTACTATGAATCGAAAGCAATCAGAAATTGTACTTGCCTGAGGTCCTTAGCTGGTGAAACCAATAATACTATACCAATCAACGAGCCACATTCAGTCAACACATGCAGAAGTCTCCAGATGCTGAAATAAATATTACCAACATTCTCAGAATAGTCAAATTAGCTAGGATTGCCTGTCTTAAGTCCAATTCTGGACACAGGGGCAAAACGATAATTTCGGGCAAAAATGATGTCTGCTATTGGACCCGCTTTGCACCAAAAATCGTGCCAGAGTCAATGGTCTCTAATGTCGTCAAACTATATATCAACATGTCCAGTTTTCTGATACGAACCCAACCGTATGTCCAGAGTTGGCTTTCGGCATGCAGTGCACAAAATCGCCCGTTGAGTCGGACCGTAGGGCCCGTAAAATGGCGGTCCGATTCATCTGTCTCAGAATTGGACCAAACTTGGCATACAGGACCAGAAAAACGATACGGTCCTGTTGGCACAAGTTTTGTCTCGATCTGATGAGCGTGCAAAAAGTAATTGGTGAATTTGCACAGAGGCCGATACGATAAATTTTGACAGATACGCATCAAATTCGTCGTGCACACGCAACAAATTTGAATTCCGTCAAATCCCACATGTCCACGAAGCCGTTATGCATCTTTCGATGCTTTCGGTTCGTGAGCACGTCGCCCGGATTGGCGGGACGCATGTCGAGTCGAAGGATTTCTAAGTTTTCGAAAACAATTTTCTCAGTTTTTTCCTGATTTTCAATTTAGTTTTAAACAGAATTTTATCCACTAGAAAATAAACTAAAAGTAGGGTCTCAATATCGGTTATGTTGTCTACAAGGCTGTTCAAGCGGTTTTCCAAGTTTTATAATATCCTGGTCGTAAATTGACCGCCAACTTTGGGTTTCGGGACAGTTTCTATAATCCTGAATTCGAGATTTTTCTCGATTTTGGGAATCGATTTGCGACGCGCACACCAGGAATTATACCAATCTATTTGAAAGAGATTGAAGGGCTATAGGTTAGCTTCGTACCTGTGCAATTGGATCGAAAAACGATCAAGCGTGGAGGAAGAATGATCGCGGCGAACTCGGGTTCCCGCTGTACTTGTTGTCCTGTTCCAGCCGACTGATCCGTTTTGCGCGCCCTGTGTGGCCGGCCTCCGACGGCCTGTGCGGCGACCACGGGCGACGCGCACGCATGTGGGGGAAGGAGGCGCAAGTGTTAGGGTTTGGGGTTGGAACACCTCTCGACTACTCGCATATATGTACGGTTCTCTCCCTCTCTCGGCTGTGTGTATTATATCAAGGAGGTAGGGCTCGGGTGCTGCCCTTGGCTAGGCCGGCTGGGCCTTTGGGGTTTAGCTGTGGGCTCGGTTTGAAATGGGACCAGGTCGGGTTCAGATGAGCCCGAGCTGCTGCACATGGCATTTAAGGGGGAAGCTCGGTTGAGGGGAATGGCTTTGGCCAGCTTGGGGCTTAGTTGCCTGGGCTGGTTTAGTGTGGGTCAGTTTTGGGCTGGAGGATTGGACAAGCCAAGTGGGCTGGGGTTTGGGGTTTAGTATTTGAGTCTTTTTTTATATTATTAGCGACATATATATATATATATATATATATATATATATATATATATATATATATATATATTTATATATACATACACGTACCCGTATATATCTGTATTTATTTACACATATATACCTGTATTTATAGACACGTATATACCTATATTTGTATACATACACATATATATCTATTATACAAAATATATACCCCATATATATTTTATATATATATATATATATATATATATATATATATATATATATATATAATATATATATATATATATATATATATATATATATATATATATATATATATATATATATATCCTTAAACTCACAAAAACCTAAAATACTTTAAATCAATATTATAAATACCAATATCCTTATTATCCATATAAAGAAGAGCACATTTATAACTATATATATATATAGTTAAATTTATATATATATATATATATATATATATATATATATATATATATATATATATATATATATATATATATATTTTATATATATATATATATATATATATATATATATATATATATATATATATATATATATATATATATATATATATAAATTTAATTTACCATAAATTGACTCACTAATAATTATAATACTTAAATGGAATGAACATGCTTATTAAATCTCCACAAAATAACCTTAATAATAATAAAATAATAAGAATTGCCCCAATGGGTGATCTTTACCACACACCCTTACTTGGGTAAAATTGTTCCAATACTAAAAATCATCAGTTAAATAAAATAAATAATAATAATAAAATATTTTAGAATTTTTGGAGAGGGGAGCTACAGGAGCGTCTTCAGCAATTCAATCTGACCGCAGGCACAATGACGAGCTGCGGCAAACGACGTTCCCCTTCTCAAAGCAGCCTCAACCCCCATTTCAAATGACGATAAAAGCTCTCGACGATGTCCCTTGACGACTCGTCTAAATTCTTTAGAGGGGACGGCGTCGATGGGATGGCACCTAGGGAAGCTGAAGGCATCTGGGAAGGAGGCACAACTGAGCTTGATGACCCGGTTAGAAGGGAAAAAAACTTCGAGCAATTAGATCTCAGCGTAGTGGTAATCTCCTCCTCTGCAGCCCGAAGAAGCTGAAAACTAGACAGGACAGAAAGTTTAACTTCCGGAGAAGAGGCAGTTCCAATCGATCCTGCATCCACTAAAGAGGATGAAGGAGCCGGGACTTCTGTGCTCAATACGGTGGAAGACCCCTCAACTCGAGCCGAAAGGGGAGAAGGAACACTTCTTGCTTGTACCAGGTCAACCCCTGGGTACTCTTCCATCCCTTCCTCTGCGGTCACATCCACCATCAGTAGTGGAGAGGCAGGTCCTGTAGGTCCAGAACAACCAACAATCAGCTTGACCCAAAGAAGATGGAGTTGAAACAAAAAAATCTCCTCATCGGTAAGAAAGTGACATAGCTTAACAGAGGTGAGGGGCAAAGACTGGGGCTCAGTCAGAGCAGTCTCAACTCTTTCCGATGCCTCCTCAGCTCCAGTGAGGTCAGCAGCGGCACCCGAACCATCCATGTCTGCCTCCTCAGCCCTTGTCGCTCTAGGTAGAGACATATTGACATCAACACCAGTTTAAGAAGACCCTGTAACTCCAGGGTCGGAACCCAAAGAGGAAAACCCTGTGGGCGACATCTGGTGATAGAAAGTTTGCTCCCTCCGATGCCTGCAAAGACATCCTTCAGATAACATCCCAAGGACAACATTGGGGCTTGTCGTGAAAGAACCTACCCCCATTTCCTCGATGGCAAGCCTACGAAACCTAGTCGCAATTCCCTTCTGGGAATGAGATATATCGGCGACGAGAGGTTCAGGCCTGCTTTGTTTACACGGAGGATTCGACACAGGGGAAGGCACACGCATAAAGGACTTGCAGAGGGCTGGAGATCTTCAGAGTTGTCTTCCTTCTCCTCTGTGCTGTCGGAGTCAAAATCGGAAGCTTTCCTCCTTCTCTTCCTCGTCCTCTTACGGGAGTCCCTCGGTCGCTCCTCCAATTTTGTACCAACAATAAAACTGGTACGGAGATCAAAGTTACTGGGAGGTGCATTCACAGACACATGACGAAGGGCCGCCATATATACGATATGCCCCAATGTTTCGGCATCAGGTAGGATGAAGATGGCTTGGGTATGGATCGCCAAGTAATAGTGCCAGTCCCGGATGTTGGCCCATTGGTCATATGGTCAAACTGATTTTAATAACTGATCAAACTCTGTCTCGATATATAGAGCTAGTCAGGATATCTCGGACTATTAGACATACTCAAGAATGGCTATCTACTCAGTTCAAGACCGAAGCGTTGTTTGCCTGTTCGAGTTTGTATTTCTTTGAGCAATGTATTTTTCATTTTATTTGAGTCTAGATATATTTTGTACACCGAGTCGTACTGGCAAATAGGCTATTCCAAAATGATTTCAAAATGTTTTTAAAATGTCCTTAGTTTTGAAAAATATTCATATTTACAAAAGCTCCAAAAAGGTTTTCAAAATTCCCCAAAAACTAATTTTGAAAACCCTAACCTATTCCTGACAGAACTCGGCCAGAGTCGGCCAGAGTTCGGTTAGTGGCCATTTTGTTTTTGAATTCCTTGGAACTCGGTCCTCCTGCAGTTGCGGATTTGACCGAGATTTTCTCATCGAGTTCTGCCCGAATTCTGCCTAAATTCTGCCAGAATTCTGTCTTTGGAACTCCTATAAATAGAGAAGGTTTTCGATCATTTTAACTCACTCATTCACTTTCAATTTTCTCTCTACTCAAAGTCTACTGTTTTCCAAAGAGTTTTTCTCGAGCTTTAATTTTCAGATCCCAAGCCAGTTACAATCCTCTTGTCGATTTGCCAGTACGGTACGGTCTAGAAGTTTCAGAGTGATTGTAATCAGAAGGCTTGATAAAAGAATACCTCTTCACAATTGAAGTTGGACGAGTTCTTCATATCAAAGCTCGAATTGTAGAAGTTGCAAGGACTTCGTAAGAAAACTTGCGGTTTTGCCAATAGTGGATTCAACTGGTAGCAAGAGTTCTACCGACTGGACTAGTCCTTAACAGAGGGAAACCAGTATACATCGCTATCTTTGCGTTTGCTTTCTTATCTCTGTCTTTACATTATTTAGTTGTGATTATTATTCTGTGATCTTGCTGCTAATAATTTTTAATTAGTATTATTCCGCTGCCAACTCTATTCACCCCCCCTTTAGAGTATTCTGCTTTACGATTTCGTTCCTACAATTGATATCAGAGCGGGTGTTACAGGTAAAGCAAGGTAACATTGTAATTATTTATTCATTTAACTAATTGTTATATAGATCACAGCACAACACATGGCAACTGTAAAATTCACAAGTGAAGGCCAGGCCATAAACAGACCTCCACTGTTTGATGGTACGAATTATACCTATTGGAAAACACGGATGAGTTTCTTCTTGAAATCACTTGACTTTGATTTATGGTCTATTGTTATTGATGGCTATCAAAAGCCACCTTGTATAAATGTTGATGGAGTTTTAATTAAAAGACCCCATAACAGATATACAGAGGAAGAAAAGAAAAAGGCCAGTCTTGACGTACGTGCTATTAATATTTTATTTTGTGTTTTAGACAGAACTGAATTTAACAGGGTGTCTATCTGCACAACTGCTAATAAAGTGTGGAAGCTTCTTGAAGTCACACATGAAGGCACGACTCAAGTAAAAGAATCAAAGGTCAGCAGACTTACTCAAGAGTATGAGGTGTTCAAGATGAAGCCCAACGAAACAGTTACTCAGATGTTCGAAAGATTTTTGGATATTGTAAATCTTTTGTCCTCCTTAGGAAAAGATTACAGTAACCATGAAAATATTCGCAAACTCCTGCGAGCACTTACCAAGAACTGGATTCCAAAGGCTACTGCAATCATTGAAGGAAACGACCTTACTACCATGACACTCGAAGTACTCATGGGTAAGCTACTCACTCATGAACTGGAGCTACAAGATCTTGAAGAGCCTGCACCAAAGGAGAAGACGGTCGCTTTCAAGGCTCAGCACAGAAAAGCTGCTGAAGATGATTCAGACAACAGTGAATCTGATGCTGAAGATCAAGCACTCCTAGCAAGGAAATTTAAAAGATTCATGAGATATGAGAAGAAAGCCAATGAAAATAATAGCAGCAACAACTGGTATCAAGATGATGTTGTCTGCTATGGCTGCAAGAAGAAGGGACACATGAAGAAGGATTGTCCTACAAACTCATCATCAAGCAAGAAGAGCAACAGGTATAAGAAAGGGAACCTGAAGAGGTCAACATCTCAGAGATATGCCAACACCAGCATATGGTATGAAAGTGAAGCCAGCGACTCAGAAGACGAACAATCAGAAGACGCTGCAAATGTATGCTCTATGGCATCCGATCAGGTACTCTCTGAACCTGTAGTTAATACATATGATGACTTCACCTTTGAACAATTAGGAGAAGCCTTCACTGAACTGATAAGTGATTACAGGAAACTGCATAGCAAATATCAGACCTCTAAGAAGGTACTCAAAGAGTACAAAAGTGAAATAGGAAGACTTACCGACCTACTAGCTGAGGTTAAAGATAATGTTAGTGAGTCTGGTGAGCTTTCTTCTATTAAGCTCTTATTACACGAGACTACCAAGTCATCCGAAGAAAAAGACAAGGTTATCGACCAACTGAAAGAAGAACTTTCTAAAGAGAAGAAAAGTCTTCAAAGTGCACAAGTCAGAATGGAAGCACTCACTTTTGACTATACTAAGTTGTATGACACTTCTAAAATATTGGAAATTAGGTTAGAAAAATAGCCTGAGACTGCTGCTTCCTACCCTAACACGTGTTACTTACCGAATAATCAGAATATTCCCAAATCAAACACTGTCAGACCTAACCATCACAAACCTTTACACCAAAAGGTTAAGCCCAAACAGGATTATAGGTATGCTTTCTTCTACACTAGAAAACCTAAACCTACCAACCATGCACATCACTCAGCTTTCAACACTCAACATGCACAATGTCATTATTGTGGCTACACTGGTCATATTGTTCCTGCATGTAGGATCAGAAAGCTTGTTGATTTAAATATTTATGCATGGATACCAAAAGCTAACATTTTATGACCCTACAAGAAATGGGTACCAAAAGTTTCATCTGTAAACTGTTTTATAGGTGGAACACCTTTCACATGCTAAAAGCAAATGGATCCTCGACAGCGGTTGTTCACGACATATGACCGGTGACGCTACATTATTTGCAACACTGTCGAAGAAGAAGAAGGAATATTATGTCTCCTTCGGTAACAACTTGAAAGGGTATATCATTGGTATCGGTGATGTTAGTAAATCTCCCTATCCTGTGATTAAGGATGTCTGTCTGGTTACCGAGTTGAAACATAATCTACTCAGCATAAGTCATTTAGCTGATCATGGTTATGGCATCAACTTTGGCAAAGACAAATGTACTATAGTTGATAGCTAGTACTATCTTTGAAGGTATCAGGGAAGACAACATATATGTTTTCTATTTGTTGGAAGAAACTAACATTTCAGGTAGATGCTTAATGGCTAAAAGTGATGAGAGTCATCTGTGGCATATGAGACTCGGTCACGCAAATATGGACACAATCTCAAGATTATCCACGAAGAAGCTAGTATGCGGTTTACCGGACATAACATTCAAGAAGGATTCGGTATGCAGCCAATGTGAAAAGAACAAAGCTACCAGATCCACATTCAAGTCAGTAAATGCAGTATGTACTACTAGATCTCTACAATTGCTACATATGGACTTATTTGGTCATAGCAGAGTTGCTAGCCTCGGAGGTAAGTTATATGCTTCTGTAATTGTAGATGATTACTCTAGATACACGTGGGTATACTTTTTGACACGCAAGAATGATACATTATCCAAATTTGTCGCCTTTTACAAGAAAGTACAGAATGAAAAAGGTTACATGATCACTCGTATTAGAAGCGATCATGGAGGCAAATTCGAGAATGCAGAGTTTGAGCAATTTTGTGACACACACGGTTTTGTACACGAGTTCTCCTGTCCTAGGACTCCACAACAAAATGGAGTTGTGGAACGTAAGAACAGAACTCTATCCGAAATGGCCCGAGTAATGTTAAACCAGTTTAGTCTACCCAAATATTTTTGGGCTGAAGCTGTCAATACAGCTTGTTTTGTTCTCAATAGAGTTCTAATTCGACCAAAATCGAAGAAGACTCCATTTGAGTTATGGTTTGATAGAATTCCATCAGTTTCATATTTTAGAATATTTGGTTGTAAATGCTTTATTCTTAATACAAAAGATAATTTGAGAAAGTTTGACGAAAAGGTCGATGAAGGTATATTTTTAGGTTAAGCGGCCAAGAGCAAGGGATACAGAGTCTTCAACAAATGAACTATGATCATCGAAGAATCAATCAACGTCACCTTTGATGAACTGAATCAAATGACTATCGATGACAATGACGAAGATCTAACTGTACCAAGTTCAACACCAGCTGATTCTCTACCAAGCTCAGCACTAACTGATCCTCCTAGAGAAGATCTAGGAAACAGCTACCTTTAGAGCCTGCCGAAAAGATTAAAATTTACGGCTGATCATCCAAAGGATTTGGTAGTTGGTGATATTACAAAGGTGTAAGTACTCGTACATCCAGTAGAGATATTGTTTCTAGTGTTGCATTAATTTCACAGCTAGAACCCAAAACTATTGATGAAGCATGTAGTGATAGTTTTTGGATAGATGCTATGCAAGAGGAATTAAACCAATTTGAACGGAATCAAGTTTGGGAACTTATTCCTAAGTCTATTGATCATCCGATCATTGGCACCCGTTGGGTATTCCGAAATAAACTTAATGAGAATGGTTTAGTGACTCGTAATAAGGCTCGACTCGTAGCTCAAGGATACAATCAGGAAGAAGGTATCGACTACGATGAGACTTATGCCCAAGTTGCGAGATTAGAATCCATTCACATGTTATGTGCATTTGCATGTTTTCATAATTTTAAATTATTTCAAATGGATGTCAAAAGTGCATTTTTAAATGGTTTTATAAAAGAAGAAGTTTTTGTAGCATAACCTCCAGGTTTCACAGATTTTAAAAACCTTGATCATGTTTTCAAGTTGAAGAAAGCTTTATTCGGTTTAAAACAAGCCCCTCGTGCTTGGTATGATCGTCTAAGCTCTTTCCTACTTGACAACGGTTTTTCAAAGGGCAAGGTTGACAGTACTTTGTTTATTAAGTCTTTTAATGGCAAGCTTCTCCTAATACAAGTCTATGTTGATGATATTACATTTGGATCTACTGATGAATCTCTTTGTCAAGAATTCTCTAAGTGTATGCAAAATGAGTTTGAGATGAGCATGATGGGAGAGCTGAAATTCTTTCTCGGACTGCAAATCAAACAAACTGACAATGGGACATTCATAAATCAAGCCAAGTACACAAAAGATTTGCTAAAGAAGTTTGATCTGGACAATGTCAAACCTATTGGCACTCCGATGGCAACTTGAACAAAGCTTGATATTGATGAACAAGGCAAGCCTGTCGACACACGTAAGTATCGAGGTTTGATCGGTAGTTTACTTTATTTAACTGCTAGTCGTCCAGATATTATGTTTAGTGTTTGCCTGTGTGCACGGTTTCAAGCTAATCCAAAGGAATCACATTTGTGCGCAGTTAAGCGTATCTTTCGATACCTTAAGGGCACTTCTTCTGTTGGCTTATGGTATCCCAAAACCAAGTCCTTTGACATTATTGGTTACTCGGATGCAGATTTTGCTGGATGTAAAGTTGATAGAAAAAGTACCAGCGGCATATGTCATTTCTTAGGCAAGGCTTTAGTCTCATGGTTTAGTAAAAAGCAAAATTCTGTAGCCCTTTCAACAACAGAGGCTGAGTATATCGCCGCAGGACGTTGTTGTGCTCAGATTTTATGGATGAAACAATCCTTGGAAGACTGATTTATTTTTCACACACATTCCCATTTTCTGTGACAATACGAGCACAATTAATTTGACTAAGAATCCAGTATGTCACTCTCGTACTAAGCATATCGAGATTCGATATCATTTTCTTAAAGATCATCATCAGAATGGATATATTGACCTTGTATACATAGACACTGAGAATCAATTAGCTGACATCTTCACAAAACCTCTAGCAGAAGATCGTTTCAATTATTTACGTCGAGAATTAGGAATTTTGGACGTCAATAATGTTAATTAATTTTGTTTTATGATTATATTTTCAATACGCAAAAACTGTGTTAGAGACAAGCTAATAAAGAGTCTGTCTGTTACCACAACTATTGTTGAAGCGAAGCGGTACTTAAGAGTTCCCCGGTGAACCTCCGTCAGCAGGGACAGTACTCCTACAGCTAATCTGAGACAGTCGCAGTGTAACGATATTTAATCTATAAAATAATATTAATTATATTAATTGAAGGTTGAAATTACTAATCTTTGAATTAAATTTTTGAAATGAGTCAATGAAAATGAAAATGGCCCAAACCAACTAACAGAACCTCCAGACGAATTCGGCCAGAGTTCGGACCGAATTCAGTCCGAGTTCGGTTAGTGGTATCTGGTTATATAACCAGAACCCGAGAGCCTCTTCTTCTTCATTGCTTCTAAAACCACCTTCACAGCAACAGCAGCCGTGCGAAAGCTCTCAAACCCAAGTTTCTTCCAATCTACGTGGTAAAATCCATCCAAATTTTGGATTCTTGCGAAAATCGTTGTCCTCTACAGCATACTTGAATTTCGGAAGGTATAACTCCGTATCTCTCCTCCTTTCAATTTTGTGCATATTTACTTTATTTGCACAATGCCGCCTAAGGGATTCAAACCCTTCAAGAGGAAGAAGACGACCAATCCTAGTGAGGAAGGATCATCTTCAAATCCACCCACGGATTCCCTCTTTTCACCAGTTTAATTGAGCGATGGTGCGTTCGATGGGTTTTATTTTCAAACCCTAGATCAAGCCCTTCTGTGGTATGGAGACTTCTCTATGAGATCCATATGCACAGGCACTCCTATCAAATAGACTGTGTTTTCCGAACACCGCCCTTATTTTGAGACATTAGGGTTACAACACGTTGCTAAACTTTATTTCCTGGTAGCTACTAATGCCATTAGACTTTTCTATTGCAATATCGTACTAAACACGTTTGACGTAAGTACTCGTATTGGCGGAGTAGATATCGAGTTCAATGATGTCCTCTTAGCGAAAATCCTTGGTATTCCTAACGAGGGTGCACCACTTGATGATATCACTGAATTTGATTTCTCCGACTGCACGACACTTGCTAGTTTCAAAGCAGAACTCTATGCCCCTGATCGAGTTTGCTCTGGAAAGTTCAAGGCTAATAACTTGAACTTGTTTAGTTATGAATTGCATTGCATCATCTACTCCACTCTCCTTCCAAAGTCTACTTCAAAGGATGATGTCACATCACTTGAACAATCTGCTATGTATCATATTCTTAAGGGGATTCCTTTTTCCGCCCCTAAGACTATTATCCAGATGATGGGACGTTGTCGTACAAGAGATAGAAATCTCTCTTATGCGATGATTCTCCTATGCATCTTCCAGCGTTTTGATATTGATCTGTCAACTCGTACTCAAGACCCTGAGCCCAAGTTTCTTAAGCTATCTTGTCGTAGTATGACTGCTGCTGCTCCTCCTACTGCTCCACCTCCTCTACCTACTCAGCAGTATGCCATGACCTTTGAAGGCATACACCAGCATCTTTCAGATTTGCACGTCTCGATGACGGATATGGCCCACAAACGTGAGTTTCGCGATGTCACTCGTTATCAGGCGAAAGCAAATTCTCTAGCTAATCTCCGATTTGCTCAGACTGGACATTCTGCCGGTTCTATTCCTAGAGATCCAGCCTTTTCTGGTTACCGCTGTGAGGATGAGGCTGTTCATGCCTACTTTCAGTCCGGTAACGCATATGATTGGTATCGTTCTGATCATGCTCCTACTCGAGATTTTGTCGGTGAGTTTTACGCTGGCGCCCATCCTCACCCTTCTGGCGCTGGTACTTCTGGAGCTAGTCCTTCTGGACATGCCGGTCATGCTGATGATGATGAGGAGGAGGAGATATGATATAGTAGCTGATTTTGAGACTTAGTTATTGTCTACTGTACACTTGGAAATGCTCCGACATTCCAAGTTTCTTTCTTTCTAGTTTTTATGTTCATTTCTTTTGAGGACTTGTACTGGATATTTCTTGAACATTATTTTATCTTTATGGGATGCGTAGTTTATCTTTCACATCAGTTTATTTATTTATTTATAGCATCTTTGTCTGCTTCTATATTATAAACTGCCTGTGAAATAATTCTCTGCTATATCTTATTCTCACTGCATGAGATATTATTTTCTTGTGTTTCTTCACTGTTTGTTACTTATGCTTTAATTGCGGGGGAGCCTATTTCTTCGTAATTATTTTGCTAAGTGACAACGGGGGAGAAAAAGGATCTAACATTTTGTTTTGAGCATAATACAGGGATTGAACAATTTTGAACAATGTTGAACAATTTTTGTGATATCTTATCTCAAAAGATGTTATATCATTCGTAATTTGTCAATTATCAAAATGGGGAAGATTGTTGGCCCATTGGTCATATGGTCAAACTGATTTTAATAATTGATCAAACTTTGTCTCGATATATGGAGCTAGTCAGGATATCTCGGACTCTTGGACATACTCAAGAATGCTATCTACTCAGTTCAAGACCGAAGCGTTGTTTGCCTGTTCGAGTCTGTATTTCTTTGAGCAATGTATTTTTCATTTTATTTGAGTCTAGAAATACTTTGTACACCGAGTCGTACTGGCAAATTGGCTATTCCAAAATGATTTCAAAATGTTTTTAAAATGTCCTTAGTTTTGAAAAACATTCGTATTTACAAAAGCTCCAAAAAGGTTTTCAAAATTCCCAAAAAACTAATTTTAAAAACCCTAACCTAACCCTGACAGAACTCGGCCAGAGTTCGGCCAGAGTTCGGTTAGTTGCCATTTTGTTTTTGAATTCCTTGGAACTTGGTCCTCTTGCAGTTGCGGATTTGACCGAGATTTTCTCATCGTGTTCTGCCCGAATTCTGCCCGAATTCTGCTAGAATTCTGTCTTTGGAACTTCTATAAATAGAGAAGGATTTCGATCATTTTAACTCACTCATTCACTTTCAATCTTCTCTCTACTCAAAGTCTACTGTCTTCCAAAGAGTTTTTCTCGAGCTTTAATTTTCAGATCCCAAGCCAGTTATAATCCTCTAGTCGATTGCCAGTGCGGTGCGGTCTAGAAGTTTCAGAGTGATTATAATCAGAAGGCTTGATAGAAGAATACCTCTTCATAATTGAAGTTGGACGAGTTCTTCGTATCAAAGCTCGCGTTGTAGAAGTTGTAAGGACTTCGTAAGAAAACTTACGGTTTTTCCAATAGTGGATTCAACTGGTAGCAAGAGTTCTACCGACTGGACTAGTCCTCAATAGAGGGAAACCAGTATACATCGCTGTCTTTGTGTTTTCTTTCTTATCTATGCCTTTACATTATTTAGTTATGATTATTATTCTGTGATCTTGCTGCTAACAATTTTTAATTAGCATTATTCCGCTGCCAACTCTATTCACCCTCCCTCTAGAGTATTCTGCTTTACGATTTCGTTCCTATACCGGAGACCATCCAAGACGCTCCCCTCGAAACCCAGGCAAGGGTTAGGGTTATCCAAATATAATTGGCTATACCCGAATTGCCGAGAATATCGGCTAGGTAGGTATGGCTCTAGGTATACAACATTGCGGTTGCGGTACACCAGATGTGAGGGACGGATACTCTGCAACCCGCGAAATAGTTTTATAGACAGAGCCTGGGGCGCAACAGCGCTATCAAGGTGAATGTGTCCCATCTCTTCCTCAGCGAAAGACGGAATTGAGACAAAAAAGGAGTATCTATCCACCCGCGCAAGAGCGGCTCGGCAGTCAGGAAAGCTGGTGCAGTTCTAGGGCATATCGCAATATTGGTAGATGAAGGCATCATCACTGGTCGCATTGCCCTCCGGACCAGTTCGCATCAGAGAGGGGCAATGCATCAACAGCCACCCCATTAAATAATGATACGGTAGCTCGATTCTGTGGAAGGGTTTCATAAGATCACGAGCGAGGACTTTTAACGTAGAAATATGAAGACCCCTATGGATGTTGTATACCATAGCAGGAAGTAGAGCCAACTTGCCCCCGAAAGACCAGCTTTACCGCCGAAAGATTTGGTTGCGGCTAATCCTCTCAATCGAACCAGAGCTCACCAAAATGCCACAAACCCTTAACCATATCATCCAGTATCCGGCCAAGATGGCCTTAGCATACATAGGCTGGGTATCATGATAAAAATAGTTAAAAGGGTCGCTCAGGCTCCCAAATCTGTCACCAGCAGCACGGGCTCTCTTAGTGCTTTGTACCTGAGCATCCACCTGTTCCAGAGATTGGGGACTCCTGCAGCAACTCGACCGGAGGTGCTAAGGCTAAAAAGATAGCAAATCCAAGCCTTGGTATGAGGAAGGTTCCCTTTCGAACTATCATCCTTTTTCTTATATATTTGTTGACAAGTACAATGGTGACATAACACTTCCTGATATACGACAAGGAATTCGGGATACCGCCGCTCTAGTTCCTTGAACTCTTTGTTTGTCGGGGTACACTCCTCATAAGATTCATCACCCCAGGGCAACTTGGACACACCATGTATCTCGTGAAGAGCAAGCCCCATCTTTCTACCAGGAGTAAAGAAGGTCCCTGTCCAACAGTTATACATCTCAAGCAATACCATAAATAATTTTGGGTTCATAAACTGTAAACCCCCATAATTTATAATTGATTTTTTTAGATTAAATTAATTTTTGTTACGTATTTCAGTAGTTATAGATTTATTTACTATTAAGTTGTTGGTAAAATGAAAGTATGTGTGTATATATACATTATTATATGTGTGCTTGTTAGTATTCTCATTAAATTAGGAATAATATAAATTCTAGGATTTTTGGGTATTCATTATAAATTTTTAGGAATTTATTGTGATTTTTAGATATTTTTTGGTGGCCCGGGACAGAACTATGGCCCCAGCTCTTCCAGCACTACGGCCTATAACATGAGCACCTCGTCCACCATTCCCTCCCCAAGGCACACAGTACAACAAAGCCAGAGCTCAGGGCCCGGGACAGAACTATGGGCAGGCATTCTCACTTGCTGTCGAGGATATAGAGACAGAGGCAGAAGTTATAGCAGGTATGGTTCTAGTTGCATCTTTTCCTGTTATTACATTATTTGATACTGGAGCCACCCATTCATTCATAGCCACTAGTTTTGCCACTAGACACAGCATTCCCATCACACCCTTAGCTAATAATGTTAAAATCCTCACTGGAGGAGGAGTTGTACCTGTTAGTGGTGTTTGTAGACCTTGTCCTGTAGTGATAAATGGCAGAGAGATGATGGCATGACTTCTTGTATTCCCTATGCCGACATTTGATGTGGTTCTTGGAATGGACTGGTTGAGCCAGCATTTCACTCTCATAGACTGCCATAGGAGCAGTATTATCTTTAGACCACTGAATGCGGCAGAGTTTCAGTTCACCAAAGAAGACGGAGAGAGTTGTGATGTACCTACATCAGGGACTCGTATGATGATGCATGATACCCCACAACACCCTATTATCACCGAGTTCAAGGATGTGTTCCCCGAAGAGTTGCCAGGACTACCACCTGAACGAGATATTGAGTTTTCTATTGAGCTTATTCCCGGAGCCGAGCCTATTTTATCTCGAGTATATCGTCTGGCACCAAAGAAGTTGGTAGAGATGAAGATGCAGATTGATGACTTATTAGATAAGGGATTTATTCGTGCTAGTGCGTCACCATGGGGAGCACCTATTCTTTTTGTGCCTAAGAAAGACGGGACAGTGCGCATGTGCATTGAGTATAGAGCGTTGAATGCGGTGATGATAAAGAACAATTATCCCTTGCCGCGTATAGACGATTTATTCGATCAACTGAGTGGAGCAAAAGTATTTTCCAAGATTGACTTACGATCGGGCTATCACCAATTGAAGGTTCGAAAGGAAGATATTGCCAAGACGGCCTTTCGATCGAGGTATGGACACTACGAGTTCTTGGTCATGCCGTTCGGTTTGACCAATGCTCCCGCAGTTTTCATGAATTTAATGAACAAGATCTTTCACCAGTACTTGGACAAATTTATAGTAGTCTTTATAGACGATATCTTGATTTACTCCAAGAGTCAAGAGGAGCACGAGCAGCATCTACGGAGAGTTTTGGGAACATTGACGAATGAGCGACTTTTCGCAAAGCTTAGCAAGTGTGATTTCTTTCTCAAGGAGGTATCATTCCTTGGTCATATTGTAATGGGCGATGGTATATTGGTGGACCCAGATAAGATTACAGCAGTCAAATCATGGCCCGCTCCTACATCAGTTTCTGAGGTGAGAAGTTTCTTCGGACTTGCGGGTTACTACCGACGGTTCATGGAAGATTTCTCTCGAATAGTGGGACCTATGACTCAATTAACTTGCAAGGATCAGGAGTTTATATGGACAGACGAGTGTCAAGCCGCTTTTGACGAGTTGAAGAAGTGATTGACCACAGCACCGATCTTGACACTACCATCGGGCCCAAAAGGATTTGTGATCTACAGCGACGCATCTTGGAAGGGATTAGGATGTGTATTGATGCAGCATGATCGTGTAGTAGCTTATGCATCACGACAGTTGAGAGTACACGAGAAGAATTATCCGACCCATGATCTAGAGCTCGCAGCGGTTATCTTTGCTTTGAAGCTATGGAGACACTACTTGTACGGCGAGAAGGTTGATATCTACACTGATCATAAGAGCCTCAAGTACGTTTTCACACAAAAGGAGTTGAATATGCGACAGCGACGTTGGTTGGAGTTGATAAAGGATTTTGAGATCGAGCTTCATTATCATCCGGGTAAGGCTAATGTCGTAGCAGACGCATTAAGCCGTAAGCCCATGGCACACTTTTTGACTACGCAGAGGGAGTTGATTAGAGACTTGGAGCAGCTTGGTATTGAGGTAGTATTGTCGGGAGCAGACGGTGTATTAGCCAACCTTCATGTGTAATCATCATTGGTAGAGCGCATTAAGGCAGCATTGCCTAATGACGCTAGATTTTGATGGCTCAAGAAGAGGACTGAAGCAGAAGAGCAGACGGGATTGAGGATCCACACCGATGGGACATTGCGATGTGGTGATCGCATTTATGTTCCCAATGGAGAGCTACGGCAGGAGCTGATGGCAGAGGCTCACAGTTCGACTTACTCCATTCATCCCCGAGGAACCAAGATGTATCGCGACTTACGACAGTATTATTGGTGGCACGGAATGAAGCGAGAGATAGCTCGTTTCGTTGCCAAGTGCTTGGTATGTAAACAAGTTAAGATAGAGCACCAGAGGACGATCGAATTATTGCAGCCGCTACCCATTCCCGAGTGGAAGTGGGAGCACATTACTATGGATTTCGTCACGGGTTTTCCTCGGAGTCCTGGAGGACGTGACGCAGTGTGGGTGATTGTTGATAGACTTACGAAGTCAGCACATTTCTTGCCTTTTAGAGTGGGCCAGTCGACAGAGGTATTGGCGGAGATGTATATGGAGCAGATTGTGAGATTACACGGTGTGCCTGTTAGTATTGTGTCGGACCGTGACTCGAGAATCACCTCGCACTTTTGGAGGAGCATGCAAGAGAGTTTGGGCACCCGATTTAAGTTTAGCACATCGTATCATCCGCAGACAAACGGCCAGTTAGAGCATACCATTCAGACGCTAGAGGATATGTTGAGAGCGTGTATGCTTGATTTCGGCGGTTCGTGGGAGGACCATCTTCATCTTGTTGAGTTTTCCTACAACAATAGCTATCAAGCGAGCATTCAGATGGCTCCGTTTGAAGCGTTGTATGGTAGGACATGTCGGTCTCCTATTTGTTGGAGCGACATAGGAGAGCGACAGCTATTGGGTCCCGAGTTGGTCTTGAGCACAGTGGAGACAGTGAAGAAAATTCAAGGCCACCTGCGAGCAGCGCAGGATCATCAGAAGCAGTGGGCAGATAATCGTCGTCGACCCTTGGAGTTCAAAGAGGGTGACCATGTGTTCTTGAAGATATCCCCCACTAGAGGCACGATTCGGTTCGAAGGACGTGGCAAGTTGAGTCTAAGGTACATCGGGCCTTTCGATGTCTTGGAACGTGTTGGAGAAGTTGCCTACCGATTAGCATTGCCACCGTCACTAGAGGGAGTACATAATGTATTCCATGTATCTCAGCTGAGGAGGTACGTGGCGGACAGCAATCATGTGCTTGTTCACTCCGAGATCACAGTTGGACCGAGTTTGTCGTACGAAGAGCAACCAGTAGGTATCCTCGATCGCCGAGAGAAGGTGTTACAGAATCAATCTATTCCATTAGTTCGCATGGCATGGAAGCATCACTCGCCAGGGGAGTCTACTTGGGAGCACGAGGACGACATCCGAAATCGCTACCCGCAGTTGTTCGAAGGCGAAGGTATGTCTTGCAATTATACTTTCATGCATTGCATTTAATCTCCCGACCTTATTTTAATTTCGAGGACGAAATTTTTTTAAGTTGGGTAGGATGTAAACCCCCATAATTTATAATTGATTTTTTTAGATTAAATTAATTTTTGTTACGTATTTCAGTAGTTATGGATTTATTTACTATTAAGTTGTTTGTAAAATTAAAGTATGTGTGTATATATATATTATTATATGTGTGCTTATTAGTATTCTCATTAAATTAGGAATAATATAAATTCTAGGATTTTTGGGTATTAATTGTAAATTTTTAGGAATTTATTGTGATTTTTAGATATTTTTTGGTGGCTTAAATGATATATATATATATATATATATATATATATATATATATATATATATATATATATAAGTATTAGTTATAATTAGTAAAAAAAATGAGAGAGACCAAGTGGGCCCGGCCAACACCCAGCCAAAGGGGGGGCGGCCACAGCATGACTCAAAGCTAACAAATGGTTTGAAAAAGAAAAAAAAAGGAAAAAATATATATATATATATATAACCCACCCACTTTAGTGGGCGGGCTCCACCACCTTTTAGTTTGCTGCTGAAGCAGCAAACACACGTTAGTAGACTCAACCCAACCGAGCACCCTTAATACTAAACCTATTAGTATTAGGTTTTTATTACGAGTTGTTATAAATATAACTTTTTCTACAAGCCTCAAAACCCTAATCTTCCAAAACAAAAGTTGCTGCTGATCATACCCCCTTCGCCTACGAGTTTGATTCACCAGCAACGGAGATTTGTGCGCGACGAACGGAGCATTGGAAGTCAGCCCCGCGTCACCCACGGAGCAGTTTTCCCACTCAATGTACCCTACTTCCCTACGACGTAATTTTTTACTCGTAGCACCGATTTTCGATCCATAAAATTTTCTAGAAAGTAGACTTGACCCTCTTTGAGATCCTCTAGGTGGATTTCGAAAACAACCCATCGACTTGCTCGAAAAATTGGGATGAAGTTGAACAAAAATCTGTTTTCTGTACTACTATAAAACTGTTTTAAAAATGACAACTTGTCGGCCAATTTTCTTGTTATGCAGTAAAGTAATGTAGGAACTAATTAAAACAATAAAATAAAACATAATCGAGATCACAATGCATCTTCTGGATCGTTGTTTCGATTAATGTGTAGGAAATAAACTGGTGTTGAAGTTGGACGAAAAACTGTTTTCGAAATAGTAAAATTCTAAAATTTTCTCCGATACGACGTACGGCCCGACAAACTGGGCGACGTGGTCGCACGCTATACGCATCGAAAGGTGCGTATGGACGTTGGGACGTGTGGGAACTGACGGAACTCAGTTTCGTCGCATGTGCGTGACGAAACCAACACATATCCGTCGAGATACCCCTGTATCGACGTTTTGCAAACTTATCCATAACTTCACATACAGTCGTCGATTCGAGACGAAACTTGTGCCAGCAGGTCTGGATCAAAATTTTGGTCATGCATGCCAAGTTTGGTTCGATTCTGAGAAGGTCGAATTGGAACCCAATTTTGGCGGGCCCGTGACCCACTCAAACGGGCGATTTTGTACACGGCTCCTCGGAATCCAAAACTGGACATACAGTTGAGTTTCTCTCCTTAAATTGAAACCGTAGACATATAGTTTGACGACTTTAGAGACTGTAGACTTTGGCACGCGTTTTGGTGCAAAGCGGGTCCAACGACGGACATCGTTTTGACCCAAAATTACGATTTTGCCCTGTTCCAGAATTTGACTTTTGGACAGGCGTTTCCTAGGTATATCTTCTTTACCGAGATCATTTTTGATATTTGTTTCAGCGTTTGGAGTCATCTGTGATTTGTGAGTTTGGTGCTGACACTTGCTACTCTTGGACTTGCCACTTTGCACCACCAGGCAAGATACCTTGCCACCCTACTCTGTGACTACTATATTCTTATTTTTAGTTGTTATTTTTTAGTATTTGTTTCATGATATTTTAACTGTGCGTCCAAGTCACACTTGGGTACAAGCGACTATATCGGTCGTTCTTCTTGCTTTATTTATTCTCTTTTATTGACTTAGTCTAGTGACCACCCATTGATGTTGAGGTATTGGTATATCTCATACGGCCTTGACACTTGTTGTATCACGTGATGTGAGTCACATGTAGGACACGTTTCCGTGTAGTAGGCTGGCCACCGATACGTGTGGAGCGTGCGACGGATAGGAGTAACTGCCAATAGTATTACATGTTAGAAGACTTGGCGGTTACTAGAGGTTCATATCAGTCATGGAGATGATGATACTAGGCATTGGGTAGGGAGAACAATACTTAACGTATGGGCTTCTTTACACTTCCATGATTACCTATGCGCTCCTCCGGAGACGCAGGCTCCAGGTGCCCTCTGACGTTTCCCAGAGCGTTATGGACGTAGCCCTCCACATGGTGCCCTCTGACGTTTCCCGAGCGTTATGGACGTAGGCCCCTGGTACCCTCTATAGGAACTATGTCGATCCTATTTTCAGCCAGGTTTCATGCGTCGAAGGATTGTATCTCAACTGCATGTTCACAGTAGAATGGTCAGGAACCCGATTGCATATATACCTTTTCTCTTATTATATTATCACAGTTTATATGGCATGGTGTTTTCTTGTATCCTGCTATGTCCCCTGAGGACCTGGTTATCTTTCCAGGTTTAGACGAGTTTCCACAGGAGTACGGAGCGGCATTGGAGCTATCTTACATTGATGATGAGGCAGTGCCTTATGATTCCTAGTCTATTTCTTATCTGAGGCAGTTATAGACATTATTTTACATCTCTTTTCGTTCTATTTTACGGAGGTCGGACTCCGATCTTGTGAGACTATTTTTTATAGCTGTTTGGAGTGAGTATGTTCACCCGACTATCTTTTGATACTCTGATTTATTTATTCGGACTTCATTATCTTCTGTGTTGAGATGTGATGAGATTAGATATGCTATTCTGGCCTGTGATTATTTAATTACAGCTTATGTGCATATATGAGGATTCCATATATTGGAGTGATCTTCGTATATGGGCAGCTGGCATGTTCACGTACTTGGTCCTACGTATTTTATGACTGGGGCGTTACATAAACAAGCTGTAGCAGGAGCCCCTAATGGCGTAATAGAGGCCAATCCATCGTAGGATGTCCTCATACTCTACCAAGATCTAAGAAGTCAGATTGACCCATGGAGGGGAACGATGCTGCCAGTTTAGTAACGACAATCTCCCAGCAGGATAGGACCCTTTGTGGGCAATCCGATTCAAAAAGGTATCAGCCTCAGAGAATAGCATGTTGGGATTCAGTTCGTTGATGGGACTGACTGGAGCCAGCCCAATGATGGAGTAGCTCATTGTTTCCTTTACTGCAACCACTGACCTCGTGGGGTTATTAAAAGGAATATGGCCCACGAAGATCCCCCGCTGATCCAGAGTAAGAGAACCCAGCATCTTTCTCATAAAGGTACCATGTTGAAACTTGATAGGGGAAGTGGCGCTCCATTAAGGGTATGTGAATTGCTTTCCCCTGAAAAAGATGTCCTAGCTCTCAAAAGTCTCTATGATGCTCAGATCCAAAATAATCAGGGCATCCTTGGATAGAAACATAGGCTTCAGATGAACGCCATTCAGTCGCTCGGACTTCATCATGCTAAGTAAGAAGAAGAACGACTGGCTTCTGATCTCCCTCAGCCAGTCTTCAGGTTGATTTTGGGTGATCTGAGTCGACAAATGTTCGACTATCTGGTCAAAACTCACACCCAACACAAATTTGGCATATCATATCAGGAGCTCCCCCGATGGAGCTGTAGGTAAGTTCATTGCAAAGGACAAAGAAGAAGTAAAGTTAGAAGAAATTCATTCTTCAGCTATGCGGCCTTACCAAACAGAACCTATGCGACATAGCAGCTTAAAGAACATGAGAAGCATACGGCTCGATCATACAATGCTCATGTGGCTCAGTCATGAGATACTTAGGCGGTTCAGTCAGGAAATGCTCATGCGACTCGATCATGAGGCACTTATGAGGCTCAGTCATGAAGTGCTGCTGCGGCTCAGTCATGATATACGGTTCATGCGGCTTAGTCATGAAGCGCTCATACGGCTCAGTCATGAGGCACCTATGTGGTTCATGCGGCCCAGTCATGAACTGCTCATGCGGCTTAGTGATGAGGCACTTATACGGCTCAGTCCTGAAGTGCTCATGCGGCCCAGTCATGAGGCACCTATTCGATTCATACGGCTCAGTCATGAGACACTTATGCAGCTCAGTCATGAAGTGCTCATGAGGATCAGTCTTGGGGCTCTTATGCAGTTCAGGTTCGAACGAGCAGCGCTTATGTGGCTCAGCCTATGCGGCCCTACCATACAAAATACATGCGGTCCAAATAAGATAGGGCATGCATTGACTAGGCTTAAAGCACAGAGGCGATACATGACATGCCCGTGCATAAATTATTCGATATGGCCATTCAAAATTTTAGTCGTCGTCTTTCCATTATCCTTATCTTTGATGGGGGTTTGTACGTCGAAATGAATGGAAGGAGAGTCTGCCGCTCTCGACGGAGAGATAAGTCCCTTTCCTTTGGCCGCAGCACCAGTCGACTTGGAAGCTTTTGGAGCTATGGGAGAAAGAATGATGAAGACGAAGGAGAAGAAGGTGAAAGAAAAAAATCTCTCTCTGAAATGACACCTATTTATAGAGTTTCGGAAAAGTGCCTCTTCGATTCTCGAGATCATTAAAGATAATGACGACGTTTGGGGATTTTATCCCTAGTAACCGTCGACTTTATCTTGAGAAGAGAACCCAAATCCAAAACCAAATTAAGAAATTAAATGCAGCAGTGACAGCTGGCAGGCTTGATGGGGTCTCTCGGTGGCTCAAGATTTTCCTGCGGCTCAAGATTTTCCTGCGGCTCGAGATCTCGTTGCGGCTAAAAAATTCCCTGCGACTAAAGGTCTCTCCTGACTTGAAGACTCCTTACGGCTTGACATATTTCTATGCTTTTTATTCAAAGTGTTCCAAATTTGTAATTTAAAAATTTTGAAGGGGGTCTTGTAGAAGCATGGAAAATATAGGGTTCATACGGGTCATAATTTGCCGTAAAGTACTTTAGGCCAAACTGGTCCGCATAAAGGAGAGCCGCATGACAGATTCAGCACCCTATGCGGCCCGTCTACAACCAGACTGATTCGAGCTGCAAAAGAAAGATATGCGGCCAAGTTGGTAAGTCCATCCGATAAAGCTGACAAATTTTGTCAAAGCCGACAAAAATGACAGCTCTGACACTCTGACAAAAAGATAATACATGATCAGACAAAGGCATGCGGCCAGAAGGATTGCTACCCGAGCCGCATGAACCTTATACGGCTCAACCTATGCGGTCCTAAAGTTTCTGAGCTTTATGCGGCCAAGGGTGACTGTAACCTAAGCCATATGAGCTTTATGCGGCCCAAAATACAGAATCTATGCGGCTCAAAAGTCCTTAAGCTACATGCGGACTAACAAAGACTGCGACCTAAGCCGTATAAGACTTATGCGGCCCAACATGGCCGAAAACTGAGAGACTCATGCGGCTCAAAATGATTCCTATCCTACGACAGGACACGTGACAGGCTGACCAAGTCTCAACCACCTTGATTTGCTATAACAAAATTGCAACAAATTGTTAGTTGGCGGCCAAAAAGAGGGTCTTTACGTGCTGATTAGCTACGTAGCCATGGGCCATCTATTCGGCTCAAAATACATATCACTATAAATAGCAGGGTGCCACACCCCTGCAAAAGGCTGGCAACCTTCGAAAGACAATATCTTCAAGAGCTAAAGACTGCGTCGGATAGTCTAAGGAGTAAGGCAGAATTGATACACTTTCTCGAGCCTCTACTGTCACCCCCCAGAATCAAAAACTAAACAATTGTACTTAGATTGTTTCCTAGGATTTTTTTCTATGCTCTTCTTTGTATAAGCGAGTTTGCAATCAATTTCTGTTATACCTGTCTTTGATATTTAATAGCAAACACCTCCTACCTGGTTTATCAGAACATGAATCATGTATTCCTTGAACCATATTGACAAGCCATTTTGTCTGTCAACTCGGCTACAACCAGTTGATGATGAAGAACTCGAGCACCTTCTTGGGGTATGCCGGAGGTTTGTTAAATGGGACCCGGGCGAAGCAATATTATAATATTGAGTGCACGGAAGCACGCTTCACTACGCCAGTACGAAACCTTGACCCTCAAATTCTGTACTCCTCTATAAAGTTTTACTGCTTAGTGAATACTCTATCTCCTGGGTATAACCAGGAGAGGAGCTTCATTGCCGAGACCAAGCTTGAGGCATCTCTAGATATGATAAGGGAGGCTCAGACGAAGATTCCGTCGGGCACCCATATAGAGGAAGAGACAACTGTCCCACCAAGTGAAGAGGCAGAAGAAGCTTGTAGACATCCATTTGAAGAGGCGTGCTTCAGCGAGAGCAATTTTCCTGCTCTAAAGAGGTCGAAAAAACCTTCTCCCCTGTCCGTAGAGGGGAAGAAAGGACACTCTCCCTTAAAGATAACGGGTATAGATTATAACGTCCGTCAAAGGATAGGGTTTTCTCTTTCACTTATCAAGCTTTCTTTGTGTGTAGGTTGCGAAGAAGAAATCCAGGCCTTCTAAGTGGGTCATTGATGATCCTTCTGAGGTGGAGGTTGTTACCACTTCCGAAGATCCTATTCCTCCTAGGCCTTCGGTCGTGGACACTCAAGAAGGGGAGGCCCCGTCAACTGAAGTCCGAGTTAAGACTCACTTCCTCTTTTGTTTTTGCGGAGTATGATTTTGGCGATCTACTGCAGCATGCAATATTGCTAAAATGTTGACAATTCCCCCAAGTACCTTATTTTTACCTTTTTGTAACCACACGTCCATAACTTCGTGTTGACAATTTTTGTGGACCCTGTAGGTATGCATCAGGAGGAACCTTTGTTGAGGTCGGAGGAGCATGCTGTTGGGGCCGAGATAGAAGCTGAGGAACCGTCGACAAGCCCTGAGATGATTCTGATGTGGAGGTACCGGGGGCCTCCCTTGAAGTCACAATTGTAGAGGTTCAACAATCCTTACCTAAATTTTCGATTGGAACTGAGATGCCACATCCGGATGCTACTATTAGGACTGTCACTGAGGAATAAGGAGACGAGATGCCGGTCGGTGATGGTAGCCGGCTCAAAGTGACTAATGAAGAAGTCTCAGTTGAGCCGACACCCACAATCGAACCGGAGGGGCTGGCTTCGATGCCTAGACCGACCCTGCCCCGGTACCAATGGACTCTGATGTTGGTGAGACCCCCGTAACAAGATAGGCTTCCATTGTAGGGACCCGACTTATGTCTCTTGGGAAATCATATTGGGGTTGCTCCATCACGGGTATTGCCTCAATTGCATCTTATTTCGGGTGTTATCGGAAGGCAATCCTGTCACTACCACTTTTTTAAATAGGGATAATTTTATCAATTCATATTATACATATTTGTGCATAATTATTATTTATTATATGTTACTTATTATGGTTAATGGCTAGCCTATTTGTTAAACTTTTATTACTAGACCAATTAGACTAGATATGACAATAAAGCCTAATAATTAGAATGACATGACACTTGGACTTGTATATTAGACTAGACCCAATTAGACCTATTTTGTCATGCTATTTATTAAAATAGAGATTAGACTATATACCAAAATAGAATTAGGAACTTTCATGCATTATTTAGCCTTTATGACAAGTATAAACGGACATTTAGACTTTTTGCATTTACATGGACACCTAGACCTAAGTGGCCTGCCATATAGAGGGAGGAACGACTCTCTCTTCATTTTATTTTGTGCCATTTCATCTCAACTTCGTGTTCCTCCCAAATTGATCCATCCCTCCACCATTTGCTCTCAATTCCTCTCCAATTCTTTTTTCATTACTCTTCATTCTCATTACTTGAAGGAGCCAAGGTGCTAGGAGGCTAGGAGCACTAGAAGAGGAGTTCAATTGCTAGAATCTTCGTGTCCGGATCGTATTTATTTGGATTTTTATTGAAAAGTCATCTCCCAATAGATATACATCTCAATTTCCTCTCTAATTGGACTCTATTTGTTTGATTTAACCCGTAGGAATTCATCGATGGACAAGGACTACCAATATGAGGAAGAATTAAGCTCTAATGACTCTCTATGTGAAAGATATATGGAGATTTGTTCCAATTTTGGAGAAATTTTGAGATTGGTGCACCAAGTATTTGTTATTTGTTATTTTGATATATTTAGACTAGATTTGCTTTTGTGTGTCTAGATCCGTGTGAATTGGATAGGAGTAGGCTGTATCATGATATGGTAGGACACAGAGTCATTTTAGGGTTTTTTCTCCGACACTTGTGACACAGATGTTCAATTCATCATGACACTTGGCACTAGTTATGTATTGCTATAGTATAACTACCACTTTTTTGGAACATGAGTATTTTTGACTTTTTTCTAATTATTATTATTAGTGCGATTTCATATTATATCTTGAGTGACAAATTCGTTTTCAAACCTAGAATTTATATTTTGATTAATTATCGAAATAATTAATAGTGCATATGTGTTATTATTGAATATAACTAATGGTCAGTCTTTGACTAGAATAGTGGTTACTGATCCTAGAGGACCTAAACTAACTTATCTTTACCATCCAACTAGATGATTAGGACTATCCTAAATGACCTTTAGTTAGTCTCTGACTAGATTAGAATATTTAGTTAGAAAACTTGACTAAAAACCTATTTAGGAAGGGAGGTTCAATCCCTAACTTGTCATAACTAAAGGGAGGGGTATAGTGGACCTTTCCTAATTAACCAAACCCTAAATTTAACACCATATGGTAGCCCACCTTCCTATTAAAGCCCCACTTCATCATCTTCTTTTTTCCATTTTCATTTCAAGCCCTAATTTAGGAGACTTTTCCCCAAATTGTTCCTATACCCAAATTTTCTCCAAATTGAGCCAAATTTGTTTCATTCTTTTCCCCTTGGAGAGGAGAAGCCTCTATTGGCTAGCTAAGAAGTGATTGGAAGGATTTGGAGCCTTGAAGCTTGGTGGAGATCTAGATCTAGGAATTTTACATTAGGAATCTATCTCCCTTTTGGTATAAGCTCTCTAAACCCTTCCATTTCATTTTATTAGCGTAACTACATTCATCTAGGACCCCATTCATATTAGGGTACCAGTAGAAAGGAGTTGGGGCTCCCCACTTCCTATTTGAAGGTTTTTTTCCATCTTATTTTGATATAAATTGGTGGAAATCGAATTTGTGACCACCAAGTGTTCGATACTGTCCCCATGAGAAACTTTCGTGTCCTTTTTGAGTCAAGATTGGGTGTATGTGTCCTAAATAGGATACGTGTTGTTGTGTCATGGTATCTCACGATATACATGGTTAGATTTGGGTATATACATGTGTCTTTTTGTCCAAAATAACACAAATTCGCATAATATTCATCCATGTTTTTAGTAGTTATAGCAACTTAGAAATGTCATAACTCCTAGCTCAAGACTCCGTTTAATCTTCCATTTTTTTAAAAAAGAATCGTATCGAAGTTAGCTTTCCATATATATATATATTAATAGGCCAAATTCGTTCTAAAACTTTTTATAAAACTGTTTGAGTGACAGTTGTCCGCAAGACGAACGTGTTTCGGTGTTTTTGCGACTCCGGGAGCTTCTAGACACGAAAATGCGATCCGTTTGAAGTTTCAGAAAGATAATACGAATGGCTATGACATAATTTAATCCTAGAATTTAATGAATAGGTCTAATAGGTGCAATATTGATTTTAAGTAGAAAACTAACTATACGGCATAGGCATTTTGTGTATCCTATGAGCCTATGTACTATAGATATTAAGTGAATGTACGTATTATAGGTTGTCAAGTATATGTATGATATAGTAAATATATATATATATATATATATATATTTATATATATATATATATTTATATATATATATATATATATATATATATATATATATATATATATATTGTTGTTAGGTAATATGTGTTAGTTAGTGTGTGTTAATGTTGATACAAATGGTTATCAAGTAAGCCAAATATATATAAGTTATGTGTCAAGGTATTAAAGTTATGGGCAAGGTACTAGTGTAATACTTGGGTACCATGAGAATATTAGTATCGTGACACTCAAGTATCATGAGTACGGATAAATAAGTATTGGAACTTGAGTAAGGTATCTTATTTGGTATCAAGTATTTGTATTAGAGTTAGTTGGATACGTATATAAGCGAATAAGGTATTGGTCAAGATACTAAGATATTGGATATTAGAACTAGGTAATAGATAATATCAAGATGTCAAGTGCTAAGAGTAGGATGAGTGAGTCCATGTGTGTATGATTGGTAGGGTATGGTAAACATAGGATATCCTGTAGTAATTTTGACAGGTAATGGAATAGAAGGGTATATTGATATATTGATATATAGGTATATAGGTAAACATATCGCTATAATCTATAGTTATAGGGTAAGGATATAGATATCTTGATATCAATTGTAGATAATCTATGATACATATTTATACATATATGTATCGAAGATCAAAGGTAGATATCTATAGGTATATGTACATATAGAAATAAGATATTAGCATACATGTTATGTTACATAAGATATAGGTAAGGTAGCCAAGGCATGGTTAAAATGTGGGATACTTAATGAATTAAGGTAACATGACATATCATGGTATAGGATATGTCAAGTATTAGGTAGAACATATGGTATCCTAAGGATATGCTATCTATATACGTATATATATATATTTTTTGTATATGTATAAGTAGTTAAGTAATTCAAGTGTAAAGGTAAATACCTTAGTAGCAAGGTAAGTAATGGGTATATATAGAATAGTAAGGGTACAACATCATATATATATTTTATATATGTATCATATAGATATATAGATATATAGATATATATTTATACGTATAGTATAAGGGGTATATTATATGGATATCTTGGTGTACTATGACATGTAGGGTGGATATATATATAGTATATGAGTAAGGAAGTAGCCAAGCACCATAGGTAAGTATAGACAACCATGTATGAGAGTATAGTAATGGGTAAATGGTTAGAGATATGGGTCTATAGTAGGATATATGGATATATGTATATAATATAGGTAAAGGATAAATGTTTAGATATGGATAAAGGGTATATTGGTAGATGTTATGGATAGGTAAAGGTAATGATATATGTAATAGGCATTGGATAAATTCTTGTATATATAAAGGATAAATTAGCTAAAGTAAGTCTAGATAGTAGGTAACTAGTAGAGATGTATGATATATGTATTGATACTTGGTAATATTTGCTATTATGGCTAATACCTTCAAGGTATTAACCTAGAAACAAGGTATTGACTTGCATAGACTAGAAAATCTAGTTTACGCAAGGTATTGACCCTAGAACTAAGATATTAACTAATAGTTAAGGTATTTGAGATATGGGCTAAGGGTAAGTGGATAGTATCTATCGATGATATATATGATTTGTGATACCATAGTATATGTGGCATGTTAAGAATTCATGCATGATATATATGTATATGATATAGTACTATAAGGTATTCTAGAGTATGTGGGTCTATGGTTTGAATTATGACTAGCTTAGATAGAGTTGACCCCTTTAACTAGACAGTTGACGAAGCCCTAAATGTTGACTTAGCTTGACTAAGAGTTGACCAAGGGTTGACATTTGATCTAGAGAGGCCTAGTATTATATAGATTGTATTGTACACTTTAATTATTAGATTATGAACTCATTGTAACATGTACTACTCTAAATAGGACTATGTGACTCCAGTTTGGACATCTATACAAATCAGTTGCTCAGGATATCAGGCGAGTACATTCTCTGATAGTTTTTATTGTCTTGATATCTACTATATCCGATTCAGTTGTAGTATTTTACTTGATTCCCGATACGATGGTACAAGGACTAGTATATGTCAGATCCTGTCATAAGATGTTATTCCTGGACTTTTCTGGTATATAGGTGCATTGTTCGATCTTGTTTCATGTACTTGTATAGACACCGATTTGGGAGTGGGCTGCCCCCTGCTTTTGAATCCTATGTCATGACGTGTCATATACGGATCCATATACTATTCGGGGATAGGGAGTTATTAGAGGTTATGTGATCATATCTATCATGTTATTCATGTGCTTGCGCCACCCTTACCGTACGTAGGAGTAGCGAGATCTTATATTTCTTATGCTCACTTTTTATATTGGCCGGCTTGACCCTTTTTGTGCATTTCTTGTGATAGCCAAGCCAAATGGAATAGCCTGATCATGTGTCCCAAGTCGATCACATAATGCTCTAATATCTCAAGGCACTATTTATGTTTACATTATACATCAGATATACCTGTACTGCTTACATTCCAGTATTTTATATCCTGACATGATATCCAGTTTTATATATACTATTTATTTCCAGCCTTGATATTTCATCTTGTATTACATTATAATTGTCTCTTATAGAATTTATCAATTCACATGGTATTGTTGTTAGCATTTGTACTTGCTCATATCCTGACAGGATAACCCCGTTGATGTTTACAGAGGTTTAGATGTTGACTGCTCGACCTTCTATGGGTTTGGTACAGACCGAGACTTTGACCAGTATCTACCTTTGGTGACAGTGCCCGTAGAGGTTGTATCTTCTGTAGTGACCTAGTCTAGTAGGTTGACTGGACTGCATTCCAGCTGGATATTTGAGACTCGTAGTATACTTTATATTCAGGATCTTGTGTTATGTTTTAATTTCTGAACTTCTGTCTGTGACTTGCATCTATTTTAGTTTATCTATTTTCATCATATCTTTATGATATTCGAGCTTATCTTCCTTAGATGTCTTGTGATTGAGTTGAGATTATATACCTTTGTGCGGAGATGATAGATTTATATACTTTGTGTCTAGATGTTATATTTCTAGTTGACCTATACAGCGTTCTACCATCGACACTGTAGCGTAGACTAGATGTACCCACGTTCTCGTGTCCCTAAACAGGATACGGGTTGTGACACATTTTTGTGGTGGCCCATGCAGGTCAGAGTCGCAACTAGTGAGATTTCGTAATAATGCTCGACTTAAAGTACTAATTACGAGCCTTCTATTAACATAAAGATTCTAGGTTATGATAGGAGCTGCTCCATCGCAGTTAGGAATTTCTGAGAGATTCCTGGGACGACTCTTGAGAATCTTGTTTGAACGTTAATTTGAAATCTTTTCCTTTTGTTTCTGTTCGCCCTTGCTCCTTGTCATTGAATTTGATTTGGTTGGATCATTATTGATTTTGATTTTTTATATTGAGATGAATGCTATGGCCCGAGTTACGGTATCTTCTGATAATATATGTTGACGAAAATAATAGGAAAGGTAAAACATTTACTTGGTTATAGAACCTGGAGTTTATCACAGCTATATTAGCTAGCGTAGCGGAAACATAGAGACCTTACTTCGGATGCTTGGTTATGAGATTTGGGATTTCTCACAGCTATACTAGTCGTCGTAGCGAGGATTCTAGACGACATGATTATAGAGGTGCATACCTAGTTATGGAATCTGTCGTTTATCATAGCCTTGCTTACTTGCATGGTGAGGATTCTGAGTATCATGATTTTGGACAGACGTATATGATTATCAGATTGTATCTTGAGAAGGTTCTTAACATATCATTTCTATCTTTCATTTCTGTTATTTTAGAATTATGTTCCATCATTAATTAACATAGGTGTAGGAATACTTTCAATTATTTTCAGTCCAGTTCCTTATAAGATTTCATTCTATTAGTTCCAAAGTTCTTCAGATAGTGTAGTAGCTTGGTAGCTTGCAGATAGGTTTGTGTCCTTGAGTATTTGTGTTGGTTGTTAATATAGCTTGTGAGTCTTCAAGTTGTTCCATTAGATAGGTGAGCGTTAAGTATCAGTATATAAGCCTAGAAGTAACTCATAGTGTAGTACCATTTATGGCAATAGTTATAACACATGCGTCAGAGTATAGTTAACAGTTGGTATCCTATAGTATCAAGTATATGTCTAGTATAGTTATGGAGTTAGTGACTGTGTACCAAGGGTGCCTAGAGGGTGCAAGTGTCCAGGATGTATCATGATTGATGAGTAATAAGTGATAGATGTAGCGTACCAATTTAGTATTAATGCGTGTTATTTTGGGTGATAATATTAGCTAGGTGTATCAATGTGATATTAAATATAGGATATTGTAAGGAAGTATCATGAGAGTGGGAGTACAGGTGTTTAAGGTAGTAGTGAGGGGGAGCTAGGCCACCTGTGGCACAGCATCATGCCCCGCACCATCAGAGGGATATACCCCCGAGGGACCGGACTTTTGTATTGATGGTCGAGGAGGCTGACGCTATGGGTGACGGGTTAGCAGGTCTGTCTTTTCTGTCCTTCTTTTCCATCTTGTTGTGTGATTCCATTAGTAACTGTCAGGATATTTTGTGTTGCGATAGATAGTATAGTGACCCTGTTCGAGACTGTGATCATGACCAGTAGAACTATGATCTTGCATGTTATGAGATAGAATTTTCTTGAACTTGATTGTTGGGGGCTTGACCTAGAAGAAGTACGGCTATCTTAAATTTTGAGAACAAAATTTTTCTAAAAGGGTAGACTTGTAACCACCAATTTTCTAGAATAGGGGTATTTTTGACTTTTTTTTTTTAATTATTGTTATTTGTGTGATTTCACATTATTCTTGAGTGACAAATTAGTTTTTAAAACTAGAATTTGTATTTTGATTAATTATCTAAATATTTAAGAGTGCATTTGTGTTATTATTGAATATGACTAATGGTTAGTCTTTGACTGGAATAGTGGTTAGTGATCCTAGAGGACATAAACTAACTTATCATGACCATCCAACTAGATGATTAGGACTGACCTAAATGACCTTTAGTTAGTCTCTGGCTACATTAGAAGATTTAGTTAGAAAACCTGACTAAACACCTAATTAGGAAGGGAGGTTCAATCCCTAACTTGTCATAACTAAAGGAAGGGATGTAGTGGACCTTTTCTAATTAACCAAATCCTAAATTTAATACCATATGGTAGCCCACCTTCCTATTAAAGCTCCACTCCACCTTCTTCCTCTTTCCACTTTCATTTTATGTCCTAATTTAGGAGCTTTTTCCCCAAATTGCTTCTACACCCAAAATTTCTCCAAATTCGTTTCATTCTCTTTCCCTTGGAGGGAAGGAGCCTCTATTTGCTAGCTAAGAATGGATTAAAAGGATTTGGAGCCTTAAAGCTTGGTGGAGATCTAGATCTAGGAATTTTACATTGGAAATCTATCTCCCCTTCGGTATGAGCTCTCTAAACCCTTCCATTTCATTTCATTAGTGTAACTACATTCATTTAGGACTAAATTTGTATTAGGGTACTATTAGAGAGGAGTTGAGGCTCTCATCTTCCTATTTGAAGGTTTTTCCCATTTTATTTTGATACAAATTGGGAGAAATCGAATTTATGACCACCAAGTGTTCGATACGTGCCCCCAAAGGAACTTTTTTGTCCTTTTTGAGTCAAGACTGGGTGTATGTGTCCTAAATAGTATACATGGTGTTGTGTCATGGTATCTCATGATATACATGGTTAGATTTGGATATATATATATATATGTTTTTTGTCCAAAATAACCCAAATTCGTCATAATATTCATTAACAATTTTAGTAGCCAAAGCAACTTAGAAATATAATAACACCTAGCTCAAGATTCTGTTTAATCTCCCAATTTTTTTTAAAGAACCGTATTGAAGTTAGGTTTCCAAATATATATATATATATATATATATATATATATATATATATATATATATATATATATATATATATATATATTAATAGGCCAAATTCGTTCTAGAACTTTCTGTAAAACTGTTTGAGTGTTAGTTGTCCGAAACATGAACGTGTTTCGATGTTTTACCGATTTCGGGAGCTTCTGGACACAAAAATGAGATCCGTTTGATATTTCGGAAAGCTAATACGAAGGGCTATGATATAATTTAATCCTAGGATTTAGTGAATTGATCTAATAGGTGCAGTATTAATTTTAAGTAGAAAACTGACTATATGATATAGGCATTTTGTGTATCCTATAAGCCTATGTACTATGGATATTAAGTGAATGTAGGTATCATCGGTTGTCAAGTATATGTATGATATAGTATATATATATATTATTGTTATGTAATATGTGTTAGTTAATGTGGGTTAATGTTGATAGAAATGGTTATCATGTAAGCCAAATATAGATAAGTTATGTGTCAAGGTAGTAAAGTTGTGGCCAAGGTCCTAGAATAATACTTGGGTACCATGAGGATATTGGTATCATGACACTCAAGTATCATGAGTAAGGATAAGTGAGTATTGGGACTTGAGTAAGGTATCCTATTTGGTATCAAGTATTAGTATTAGAGCTAGTTGGATAGTATATGAGAGAATAAGGTATTGGTCAAGATACTAAGATATTGGATATTAGAACTAGGTAATAGATAATATCAAGATATCAAGTGCTAAGAGTAGGATGAGTACGTCCATATGTGTATGACTGGTAGGGTATGGTAAGCATAGGATATCATGGAATAATTTTGACAGGTAATGGAATAGAAGGGTATATTGATATATAGGTATGTCGGTAAACATATTACTATAATCTATAGCTATACCTGTCATAGGGTAAGGATATAGATATCTTGATATCAATTGTAGGTAACCTAGGATACATATTTATACATATATGTATCGAAGATCAAAGGTAGATATCTATAGGTATATGTACATATAGAAATAAGATATTAGAATACATGTTATGTTACTTAGGGTATATGTAAGGTAGCCAAGGCATGGTGTAAAATGTGGGATACTTAATGAATTAAGCTATCATGACATATCATAGTATAGGATATGTCAAGTATTAGGTAGAACATATGGTATCCTAAGGATATGCTATCTATATACGTATATATAGGTGTATATGTATATGTATAAGTAGTAAGTAATTCTAAGAGTAAAGGTAAATACCTTAGTAGCAAGGTATGTAATGGGTATGTATAGAATAGTAAGGGTAAAATATCATATATGTATTTATTTATGTATCATATAGATACCAATATTATAGGATACATAGGAATATAGATATATATATTTATACATATAGTATAAGGGGTATATTATACCATATGGATATGGTATATGGATATCTTGGTGTACTATGACATGTAGGGTGGATATATATATATATATATATATATATATATATATATATATATATATATATATTTTATATATATATATATATATATATATATATATATATATATATATATATATATATATATACAAGTAAGAAAGTAACCAAGCACCATAGGTAAGTATAGACAAACATGTATGAGGGTATAGTAATGGGTAAATCGTTAGTAATAAGGTTCTATAGTAGGATATATGTATATAATATAGATAAAGGGTAAATATTTGGATATGGGTAAAAGGTATATTGGTATATGTTATGGGTAGTTAAAGGTAATGATATATGTAATAGGCATTGGGTACATCCATGTATATATAAATAATAAATTGGCTAAAGTAATTTGGGTACATCCATGAATATATACTGCTTATTTCTAGTCTTGAAATTTCATCATGTATTCTATTATAATTGTCTTTTATAGAATTTGTCAATTCACATGGAACGCTATTAGCGTTTGTACTTGCTCATATCCTGTCAGGATAATCCCGTTGATGTTTATATAGAATTTAGGTGCTGACTGCTCGACCTTCTATGGGTTTGGCACAGACGGAGACTTTGACCAGGATCTACCTTTGGTGACAGTGCCCGTAGAGGATGTACCTTCTGTAGTAACCTAGTCTAGTAGGTTGACTGGACTGCGTTCTAGCTGGATATTTGAGACTTGTAGTATACTTTATATCCGGAATCTTGTGTTATGTCTTAATTTCTGAACTTCTATCTATGACTTGCATCTATTTCAGTTTATCTATTTCCATCATATCTTTATAAAATTTATGCTTATCTTTCTTAGATGTCTTGTGATTAAGTTGAGATTATGTACCTCCGTGCGGAGATGATCGGTTTATATACTTTGTGTCTAGATGTTATATTTCTAGTTGACCTATACAGCGTTCTACCGCCGACACTACGGCGTAGGCTGGACGTACCCACGTTTTCGTGTCCCTAAACAGGGTACGGGTCGTGACATTTAGTTAGACTCTAATTTATATTTTAGACTTGCTTATATGGCTTGGTAAGATTAAGGTTTCGTAAAGGTATCTTGGGCATGTCACAAGCGTATCATAGACTAGTACGATACGGGGGTAATGCACACAAAGTGTTTGGTTTTGGCTTTTATGTATCACATATATTCATGTGTGTTGTGTGTGTCTAGTAACTTGAATAGATATCTCATATTTATTCATATGAATATATGTATGGGTATGCCTATATGTAGGGGGTACCTATAGGAATATTTGTGTATTTAGATAGGGAATTGTGTGTGTTTCTATATATGTGAGAGTATGTGCATTTTGGATAGATACATTTGACTTGTATGTGTGTGATAGAGTATGAGTGCGTATATGTGTTACATACATATTTGTTTGTGGGTGTGTGGTAATTAGATGGATAGATGATAGATAGATTGATAGTTAGATAGATAGGTTGACAGAGGGGGTATAACCTATGAGCTATAGCAGATAACTGTTGTCCGTTATTAACAAGAACATAGGTGAGTCAAGTTGAATGAGGGGGGTACCAATGGCAGTTATACTGCTGTACAGAGACAACATGTAGTAGGTAAGGGCAGCAACAACACATGCTTCTTGTTAACATCAGGTAGCAGGGGCAATTTAGCCCAGTAAGAAGCATCAGTAGCTAAGGCAGGGCATAGGCTCTATTAAGAAGAAGTACACAACTGTAGCTTGGGGGAAAGCTACTTAGCATATCATTATAGCTGCTGCTCTTGGCAGCAGCTTATAGAGAATGAAAAGCAACATGATTGCTGCTTGTAGGCAGCTATTAGTAGGGAGACAGCTGCAGCAGTAGTGCACTGCTATGTTCAGACTTTAGGATCCCTTTGCACAGCAGGTAGTACCTATAGTAGCCGCATATAGGGGTTCAGTAGAGTGTGCAAAAAGGGATGGGGGTTAGCATATAGGGGTTCAATAGAGTGTACAAAGCGGTAGTAATTGGCTACTTGTTGACAACAGTATGTACTGCTAGTAACAACAATAATTAGGCTTGTTCCAAGCACATGTGGGTATGTGAGTATAATATGAGTGCAATTGAGTATAGGGTATGTATAGACAAGGGTCTAAGTAATTGAGTACCTATAAATAAGTACTTGATTTAGATAATGCTCATGTGGATTGGAAGAGTGGGTAATGTTGACTAAGTGTCTTTGGGCATAGGTAATGAGGATAGGTTGGGTAGATGTTAAGGCATGTTAGATAATTAATAGCATATGTAATGTTAGGTCATGTTGTGTGGGGTTAAGGCTTGGATAATGTATGGTGAGTTTAGATAATGTGTTAAGGTTAACACATTGACATGAGTAATTGGTAGAACACATAAGTATTGGAAAATACCTATGTGATATGGGACATATAAAGGGATGCATAGGTAATGTATATAAGTATTGGGTAAATGTTATGGTATTGTATTTTAGAGCCTGTATATACAATATAGGTAGATACATAGTGATATGGCATAGTATTGCCTAGTTGTGGCAAGAATACCTTGGTATGGCAAGATATGGACCTAAAAACCTGGAAACCATCTAGTTTGAGCTAGTTTAGCAAGGTATTGTCCTACATTGACTTAAAAATGACTTAGAGACATAGTATCAAGCTAGTATAACATATTTATGATTCCAAAATACCATTTGACATTGATATTCCATAATTAGTCTTCGATGCACTGTTTCGGATACTGTTGATACTTCACACTGGATTTTAAGAGAGTACATTCTCTGATAATTTACCATTTGTGATACCTTCTATGTTTCTTGTATTTAGTATAAATATGCTTGATCTCTTGACATATTGGTCACAAGTATTGGTATTCCGAATCCCGTCATGAGATGTTATTCCTTGTATGTTTTGGTGTACCTTATACAAGCCTTGTTATTGTTCTTGTACATTATATGGATACTGATTCCTGAAAAGATTAGCCACCTTCTCAAAGAATCCCACGTCATAATGTACCATTGTTGGATCTACTGTACTAGTTAGGAGCAGAGAGTAGTAGTGTAGATACGTGATCATACCCTCCTTGTGCATGTCGTTGTTCCTGGTGAGTATTAATCATACACCGCACATGTGATTAACTAGGCCATAAACCCTTGTTCAAGTTCCCAAGCTGATCATATGTTGAAACTAGTGCTCAATCATGTAGATAGTTATCTCGATTCTCGTACATAATATTTCTACCCTTGTATTTATTTACAGCACTTACCATATCTTGTTATATTATCGTATTTATTTTACCTTGTTTACTCTCTCTATTTATTGTTACATAGTCTTTATCATTTACTGGAACTGGTATTAGAGGTGTACTACGCTCCAATCATGACTGAATTTTTTTTTGATAATTTAGATGATGGGTGCTCTATCTTACTACGGACCACAGGATTTAGTAGGACTAGACCGTGAGACTTTGTCTCATGAGAGTTTAGCTCCAGTTGAGGAGGTACTAGTAGCGACTCAGTTAGATTAGCCATTAGTACTGGATTTGTCTCCAACTTTCTAACTCTTGGCATGTTATTATTTGAGACATATGTTATGTAGAGATAGTAGACTCTTCGACTCTAGTTATGATTTTGGACTTGTATTATGTTTATGTTTAGACTTCACCTATATATTGATATCATATCTTTGTATCATTATCGTGTTTATCTTTCTTATAGTTATTATGATTTAATAAAAATATTAACATTATTTGTCCTCATTTTGGAGTTGAAATATTTTTTGATAGTTATTCATGAGTTATGTTAGATTGTATAGTAGACCTAGACAACGTTCTACCATCGATGCTGCACATAGGTTCGGCATTGTCTCGTACTCGTGCCCTTACATCGGGTGTGGGCTATGACACATTTTTAGTGGTGGCCCATGTAGGTCTCAAGGTCATAATTATTGCAATGTCCTCAAGGTCGCAATTAGTATGATGTCGTAGTGGTACTCGACTCAGAGTGCTATTACGAGCCTGCTATATGATATAGGATATAGGCGATAAGCTAAGGGATACTTAATCACAATTAGAAAAAGACTTATAATCCATTGTTTTAATGCAATTATCCTTTCTTTAATATTTGATTCTTTGAACTATAACTGTACTTCTTTGAATATATTCTATCTTGTGCTATATTGACTTCTTTCTTTCGATCCGTCTTCAGGATACCGCCTAAGATGAGGTTAAGCGTTCGGGACCAGCAGCCTCTGAGTGATCTACGACATCCTGTGGGCCTGCTCTAGTCATTTCTTTGGGGATTAAAGTATCATCTTCCTTTGGGAGTCCTTCTCCTCTATTTTAGAGGACTGTCCCCAAGGTTATTGTGGGTATTTCTCCTCCTCTAGTATAGTGGACTATTCCATCAGTTCTTATGGTTCTTCCTCCTCTACCACCAGTGCCTACAAATATGGCATAGATGTTTCCCCTATTCAGGAAGATGCCAGAGGCCCAGAGGGCTCAGTCCAAGGCACACCAGAGACAGACGAACATAATGCGATAGGGCATTGAGGGCGCCTATCTGCTCGCTTTAGCTAAAGTTTAGCGAGGAGCTCTATCTCAACAGCAGGTTGCCTATCTTAGGTCGGGTGACATCCATGGCTTCAAAAAGTTGGGACCTCGAGACTTTAGAGGGACGGAGGGTATCATTTATATAGATGACTGGCTCGAGGATATCGAGTGACTTATAAGGATGTTCTATCTCGTTGAGGACTTAAAGGTTTTGGCAGTAGGACTTTAATTGTTGGATATTGCTCACACATGGTTCAGGAATGAGCCGCTGCTTGCTTGTAAGGGTCAGACCTGGGAGGTATTTAGGGACCTTTTCAAGAAAAAGTTCTTCTCTCATACTAATAGGTTGGACCCGACTAGACAGTTTCAAAACCTTCAGCATGTAGGTATGTTAGTAGAGGAGTATGCTACGAAGTTCAGTAGGCTGAACCGGTACACGGAGTACATGGTACAAGATCTGAAGATCAGGGCAAGTCACTTTCGGGAGGGTCTGAACTGGAATGTGAAGATCCTTATTCCATCTCTGTATGAGACTTATGCCGAGATCCTTGCGGAGGCATGCAAGTTTGGCCGAGAGTTAGGCTTGAAGCCCAAAAGAGATAGCGACTTCTTTATGGGAGCTAGTAGCAGTGTGGGGCCTGCTAAGCATCCTCAGCTTCAGCAAAGATCCTTCCAATCGTCGTAGCAGTTTCTAGCTCTAACTAGGGTGCCAGTTCAGCAGGTGCCACAGCAACAGTAAAGAATACTGCAACATGCTTCTTTTTGCCACTTCTATAAGAAGCCCAGCCACATCTTAGAGGTTTATAGGAAACGGATGGAAGTGTACCTATATTACGGCACCGAAGGGCATCAACTTAGTGATTGTCCTTCGAACCCTTGTCGTGCATCTCAGGTAGCGTGTATAGCTTAAATAGCACCAGCGAGGCCACCTACGGGACAGCCGAGGGGACCGCCACTCCTGATCCGGCAGTAGTGGTTTGCTTACCACCAACAATAGAGGGGTGCACAGGGAAGGGTGTTTGTTATGACAGTCTAGGAGATCGATTTTGTTGGAGATGTCATCGTAGGTTCTATTCTTCTTGATTCCAGTCTAGCTTTAGTATTATTTGATAGTGGTGCTTCTTATAGTTTTGTTTCTGTTTTATTTGCTCTCAAGCATCATACTTCTACTGAATCTTTGGGTAGGACTTGCAAGATCATGATCGGGGTGGGTATTATCGTGGTTAGTGATATTTACAAGGGACGAAGAGTTTCTCTTGGAGGTCGGGAATTGAGTGAGTGTTTACTCGTAGTGCCACTTCTGAGCTACGACATTATTCTCCAGATGGATTGGTTGAGTATGTACTTTGCTAGCATAAATTGTAGAGGACGTAGAGTTTTGTTCTGTCCGTCAGGAGAGCAAGAGTTTGAGTTTTCCAGAGGGGTAGCAAAGTAGGGTGTTGGCGTCATCTATGGAGCTTTAGTGGAAGATAAGGAGTTACCCCATCTATTGCTAGCTGAATTTATGGATGTATTTCCAGAGGAGTTGCCATGGTTGCTATCTGACAAGGATGTCAAGTTCTCTATAGACTTGGTGCTAGGTGCAGAGCCTATTTCATATGAGTTGGCTTAGTTGAAGAAGCAAGTGGATGAGTTGCAGGATAAAGGGTTTATTAGATCCAGTTTTTTGCCTTGGGGTGCTCCGGTATTGTATGTACCAAAGAAGGATAGATCAGCGCACATGTTTATCGCTTATATAGCATTGAACAACCTCACTATCAAGAATGTATATCCATTGTCGTGGATTGGTGATATATTTGATCAGTTAACTGGCACTAAGGTATTTTTGAAGATAGATTTGAGGTCAGGGTACCATCAGGTAAAAACGAAGAAGTCCGAAGACTGTTTTTGGACTCATTATAGCCCCGACGGTGTTTATAAACTTGATAAACAAGATATTTTACCAGTACCTTGACAAGTTTATGGTGGTGTTTATCGATGATATTGTCATCTATTCGAAGACGCCAGAGGAGCATAAGAAGCATTTGAGGATTGTACTGGAGACTCTCAAGAAGGAGCAGCAACAGGGAAAGTTGTCGAAGTATGAGTTCTTCTTGGATAGGGTGGAGTTTCTATGGCATGTTGTTTCTAGTGATAGGTTCTCAGTTGATCCAAAGAAGATCGCAGCAGTGGAGTCCTAGACTACCCTGAGCTCAGTTGCAACAATTTACAGTTTTTTGGGTCTGGCAGGCTACTATCGGAAGTTCAAACAGGACTTTTTCAGGATTGTAGAGCCGATGACCAGATTCACCAGGAAGGATATAGAGTTTGTTTGGTCTGAGGAGTGCCAGGATGCCTTTGAGGAGTTGAAGAAGAGGTTAACATCGACTCCTATTTTGACGTTGCCATCAGGGGTAGGTGGATTTACTATCTATAATGATGCTTCAGGGAAATATGTAGGTTGTGTTCTTCAGTAGCATAAGAAAAAGATTATCTATGCATCCAGTCAATTACATCCAAATGAGAAGAACTACCAAACCCATGATTTGGAGTTGGTAGCGGTCACTTATGCTCTGAAGCTGCAGAAACATTATTTGTACGAAAAGCGTATGGAGATCTTTACAGACCACAAGAGCTCAAGCATATGTTTACCCAAATAGAGCTAAATATAAGACAGAGACGGTGATTGGAGCTGATGAAGGACTTCGATATTTCCTTGTAGTATCGTCCAGAAAAGGACAACGTAGTTGCCGATGCCTTAAGCAGGTATTGGGTATATCTGGAGAGCTTGTGTATCAAAGATGTGGTTCCTGGGATGGAGATGTAGATGTCGGGTTTACAGATTCAGTTAGAGCTGATAGACAGGATCAAGTCAGACAGTTTGATGATGTGACTCTGAGGAGCATGGGAGAGTAGGTTGAGGAAAGATTGTTAGATGATTTCACTATAGTAGAGGATAGGTCCTTGAGGAAAAGTGCTAGATTGTGTGTGCCTAGTAGGAAGCTACATAAGGAGGTTCTTCAGAAAATGCATCGCTCTCAGTATTTTATGCATCCTGGTACCAACAAGATGTATATGGATCTGAGAGAGCACATGTGGTAGTATGGCATGAAGAATGAGGTGACAAGTTTCTATCAAGATGCTTATTGTGCTAGTAGGAAATGAAGAGAGACAGAGGCTAGGTGATTTTTTTTCAGATATTACCCAGTCCAGAGTGGAAGCGAAAACACATTACTATAGATTTTGTGTCCAGACTTCTACGATCTCCAAGAGAAAAAGACTCGATTTGGGTTATCGTTGACCAAATCGGCCTATTTTTTGCCTTTTAAGATGGATTTGTCTACGAAGAAGATGCCAGAGATGTATGTGAGGCAGATCGTCAGTTTTACTAGGTTTCTGTGAGCATAGTCTCGGATCGAGATAGTCGTTTCACTTCTCACTTCTGGAGGAGTTTATAGGCAAGCTTGGGCACTCAGCTCAAGTTTAGTATCACATATTATCCTCAGACGAATGCGTAGTCAGAGAGAACTATTCAGACTTTCGAGGATATGATTTGCACCTGTGTGTTAGATTTCAGGGGATCTTAAAATGATCTTCTCCATTTGGTATAGTTTGCTTACAACAACAGCTACCATGCCAGTATAGAGATGTCACCATTTGAGGCTCTATATGGTCGTAGCTGTCGCACTCTTTTATCTTGGGACGATATTAGTGAGAGAGCTTGGCTAGGGCCATAGATGGTTGTGGATACAGCGGAGAAGGTCAAGCTGATTGGAGATAGACTTCGGGTGGCACAGGACAGACAACGGCATTAGGCCAAAAGCTATCGGAGACCTTTAGAGTTTGTGGTATAGTTTTAAATTTTGGCATTTATGATTGATTGTGGTTGTTTATTATAGATTAAGGTTTAAGGCTTTATTTTGTGATAGGTTGGCGAACTGGAGTTCTTGAAAATTGCTTCGACACGGGGCACGATTTGCTTTGGTGGAGGCAGGAATCTTAGTCCGTGATTCATCGGATCATTTAGTATTCTTGAGGGTCGATGAAGTGGACTACCGACTAGACCTACTACCTATATCATAGGGAGTTCATAACATATTCAATGTGTCATAACTAAGACGGCACGTATCGAATCTTTGTCACATTTTAGATCACTCCGAGATAGAGGTGGGCCCGACTCTTACCTTTCCATAGCTGTCAATAGAAATTTTAGATCATAAAAAGAAGGTACTACAGAACTAGGTTATTCCTTTAGTTCGTGTTGCATGAGGGCATCACTCTGCGGGTGAGTCTACCTGGGAGAGAAAGAACGACATGTGTGAGCAGTACCCTTATCTCTTCGAGCCTTAAGTTATGGATCTTCTTTTGTTCTGATTTTGTTTCTGTGACAGTTTCGTCTTTTTATTTCAAGGAGAAAATTATTTTAAAGGGGGTATACTTATTACTACCACTTTTCCAAATAGGGATAGTTTTGTCTATTTATATTATATATATTTGTGCATGATTATTATTTATTATATATTAGTTATTATGATTAGTGGCTAGCCTATTTGTTAGACTTGTGTTAGTGGACCCATTGGACTTGACTTAACACTAGTGCCCAATAATTAGTATGACATGACACTTAGACTTATACATTGGACTGCCCAATCAGACCTATTTAGTTATGCCATTTATCAAAATAGAGATTAGACTATTTACAAAAATATGATTAGGAACTTCCATGCATTATTTAGCGTTCATGACAAGTTTAGAGGGACATTTAGACTTTTTGCATTGATATGGAAACCTATACCTAAGTGGTCGGGCATATATAGGCAAGAGAGACTCTCTCTTCATTTTATTTTGTGCTATTTCATCTCAATTTGGTGTTCTTTCCAAAATTGATCCACCCCTCCACCAATTTTGCTCAATTCTACTCCATTTCCCTTCCATTACTCTTCATTCCCATCACTTGAAGAGCCTAGGAGCTTGGAGGCTAGGTGAAGTGGAGTCCAATTGCTAGAACTTCATGCTCGAATCGTGTTCATTTGTCTTTTATTGGGAATCTGTCTTCTAATAGGTATACATCTTAATTTCCTCTATAATTAGACTCTTTTTGTTCAATTTGACCCTTAGGAATTCACCCATTAACTATGAGCACCAATAGAAGGAAGAATTTGGCTCTAATGACTTTCAATGTGAAAGTTATATGGAGATTTGTGCCAATTTTGGAGAGATTCTGAGTTTGGTGCACCAAGTGTTTGTCATTTGGCTATCTAGCTCTATTCAGACTAGATTTGCTTGTGTGTGTCTTGATCTGTGTCCACAATTGGATACTTGTAGGCTGTATCATGATACAGTAGGACACAGAGTCATTTTAGGATTTTTTTTCTTCGACACTTGTGGTACACATGTCCAATTCTTTGTGACACTTAGCAATAGTTTTATTTATATTTTAGACTTGCTTATGTGATTTGGTATGATTTGGATAAGGTTTTGTATAAGTCTCTTGGGCATGTCACAAGTGTATCGTAGACTAGTACGTTATGGGGGTGATGCACACAAAGTGTTTGGTTTTGCTTTCATGTGAGTATCACATATATTCATATGTGTTGTGTGTGTCTAGTTACCTATATAGATATCTAATATATGTGTTTATAAATATATGTATGGGTGTCCCTATATATAGGGGGTACCTATAAGAATATTTGTGTGTGTTTAGATAGGTAATTGTGTGTTTTTGTATATATGTGAGAGTGTTTGTGCATTCGGGATACATACATGTGACTTGTATGTGTGTGATAGAGTGTGAGTGTATACATGTGTTACACACATATTTGTTTGTGGGTGTGTGGTCATTAGATGGATAGATGATAAATAGATTGATAGTTAGTTAGATAGGTAGAGAGGGGGTTTAACCTGTGAGCTATAGCAGATAACTGTTGTCTGTTATTAATAACATCATAGGTGAGTCAAATGAAAACAATTGAATGAGAGATGATGCCAACAGCTGTTACACTGTTGTACAAAGATAGAAAGTAGTAAGTAAGGGCAACAACTGCACTTGTAGCTTGTTAATAACATGTAGCATGGGCTATTTTGCCCAATAAGCTGCATTAGTAGCTAAGGCAGGGCATGGGTTCTATTAGGTAGGAGTGCACAGCAATAGCTTGGAGGAAGCTACTTAGCACAATAGTGTAGTTGATGCTCTTGGAAGCATCTTATAGAGAATGAATAGCAGCATGCATGCTTCTTATAGGCAGCTGTTAGTAGAGAGACAGCAGCAGTACACTTTGTACATTGCTATGTTCAGACTTTAGGATCCCTTTGCACAGTAGCTAAGCAGTAGCAATAGGTAATGCCTATAGCAAAACATATAAGGGTTCAGTGGAGTATGCAAAGAGGGGGGTTAGCCTAGGATGAAAGCAGCAATAATTGGCTACTTGTTGACAACAGTATTTACTGCTAGTAACAACAGCAACTAGGCTTGTTCCAAGCACATATGGGTGTGTGAGTGTAATGTTAGTGCACTTGAGTATCGGGTATATATAGATAAGGGTCTAAGCAATTGAGTACCTATATATAGGTATTTGATTTAGGTAATTCTCATGTAGATTGGAAGAGTGGGTAATGTTGGCTAAGTAATTTTGGGCATAGGTAATGAGGATAGGTTGGGTAGATGTTAAGGCATGTTAGGTAATGAAATTATAGGTAATGTGGATAGGTTGTTTGGGGTTAACGCTTGGATAAAATAGGGTGAGTTTAGATAATATGTTAAGGTTAACACATAGACATGATTTATAGGTAGAACACATTGGAAAATACCTATATGATATGGGATAGGTAAAGGGATGCATAAGTAATATATATAGGTATTCTGTAAAGGTTAAGGTATTGTATTGTTGAGCCTATATATGTATAATATAGGTAGATACATAGGGATATAACCTAGTAGTGTCTAGTAGTGGCTAGAATACCTTGGTATTGAAAGGTATGGACCTAAAAACCAAAAAGTGATCTAGTTTGAGCAACTATAGCAAGACATTGACCTTGTTTGACTTAGAAATGACTTAGAGACCTAGTATCAAGCTAGTATAACATATCTATGATTCCAAAATACCAATTGACATTAATATTCCACTTGTAGGTCTTTGAGGTACTATTTCGGATATTGTTGGTACTTCACACCGAATTACCGGTGAGTACATTTTGTGAAGTACATTTTGTGATAATTTTCTATTTATGATATCTTCTATGTTTTTTATATTTAGTGTAGATATATTGATCTCTTGACACATTGGTCATACAGATTGGTATTTTTGAATCCGGTCATGAGATGTTATTCCTTGTATGTCTTGGTGTACCTTGTGCAAGCCTTGTTGTTGTTCTTGTACATTGTATGGACACTGATTCCTAAGAAGATTTGCTACCTTCTCGAAGAATCATGTGTCGTAACGTACCATTGTTGGATCTACTGTACCAGTCGGGGCGGAGAGTAGTAGTGTAGATATGTGATTATACCCTCCTTCTGCATGTTATTGTTCCTTGTGTGTGTTAATCATACACCGCACGTATGATTAACCAGGCCATAAATCCATATGTAAGTTCCTAAGTCGATCACATGTTGAAATTAGTGCTCATTCACATAGATAGTTATATTTGGATTCTTGTACATGATATTTCTGCTCTTGTATTTATTTATAGCATTTACCATATCTTGTTATATTCTCGTATATGTTTTTTTACTTTGTTTACTATCTCTATTTACTGTTACATAGTCTTTATCATTTACTGGAACTGTTATTAGAGGTGTACTTTGCTTCAATCTTGATTAGATATATTTTTTAGATAATTTAAATGATGGGTGCCCTACCTACTTTGGATATAGGATGTTGTAGCACTAGACCAGGAATCATTAGCTCATGAGGGTTTAGCTCCAGCTTAGGAGATACTAGTAGCAACTCAGTTAGATGAGCTACTAGTATTAGATTTGTCTCCAGATTTCTGACTATTGGCAAGTTTTTATTTGAGACTTTTGTTATAGGGAGAGAGTAGACGCTTAGACTCTGGTTATGATTTTTGACTTGTGTTATGTTTATGTTTAAATTTCTCCTGGATATTTATATCATATCTTTGTATCATTATCGTGCCATTTATCTTCCTTATAGTTATTATGATTGAGTATGAATATTATAATTATTTGTCCTCCGTTTGGAGTTGAGATATCTTCGACAGGTTAGGATATTTATTCACGAGTTATCTTAGATTGTATAGACCTAGATAGCATTCTATCTTCGATGCTGCAGCGTAAGATGGGCCTTGTCTCGTACTCGTGTCCTTGCATCAGGTGTGGGCCATGACACGTTTTTAGTGGTGGCTCTTGTAGGTCTCGTGGTCGCAATTAGTGTAATGTTCTTGAGGTCGCAATTAGTACGTTATCGTAGTAGTACTCGACTCAGAGTGCTATTATGATCCTACTATATAATATAGGATATAGGCTATGGGCTAAGGGATACTCAATCACGATTAGGAAAAACTTTCAATCTATTATTTCAATGTGATTATCCTTTGTTTGATATTTGATTCTTTAAACTATAACTATCATTCTTTGAATATATTTTATCTTATGCCATATTGACTTCTTTCTTTTGATCCATCTTCAGGATGCCGCCTAAGACAATGTCGTAGCATTCAGGACCAGTAGCCTCTAAGAGATCTACGACGTCCTTGTCGAAGCATGAAAGTGCAGCGCTTATAAACGTAGTCGAATCTGCTATGCACTTCAGAAATATAGAGAAGAATGCAAAAATTAGATTCTTTATTTAATCATAATTACAAAAGTCTGTTACAGATTTTTCCATATACATAAAGCTATCTACTCAGCATACAAAAAAGTAGTACATGACCCATTCAGCATACAAAAGTGCAGTATTTGAACTGTGTAGCATACTAAAGCACAGGACACAAACACACAGCTTACAGAAATGTAAGGGTGAATTATTTCCTTGTTAGACTGAATCACTTCCTCGACAGAGAGAATCGTTTTCTCGTATCAGCACAGGTGCATCACAAGCCGACTTGTAGCTCTTCCAGCATAACGAGAGCTGGGCACATTAACTCCAAACCTAGTATTCGTCACTTGGGCACTCGATGATGTCTCGAACCAAAGTTCATCTAGAACGTTGCACGCACAGGGACAACTCCTTTCATAGTCAGCAAGGTTCTTCTCTAAAGATCCTTCATCCAACTCGATACTTTGGTGAACAAAGAGTTATACAATCCTAGCCCCCGACTGGCATAAGTTTTTCCAAGCTCTCCAAGGAGAAGACTCATCAGGATACAACATGGTCTTCGACAGAAAGTAAGAGTTGTGCCCTAAAGACACCCAAATTTATGGGTTGTGTGTGATCAAACCCACACACCATGTAGCAGTCAGTCAAAGGCTCCGAGTTAATCGGATGAACCTCGTATTCATCGTAATAAATCTTATTTATGAGATTTCTGATCAAGTTCTTAGTCATCGAGCCCTACAAAGTAGCAGCAATTAAGGACGGTTTAACTCAAACGTCCTAAAACAGTGCAGCGGTTCAGCGCTCCAAAAGTGTATCGCCTTGGAAGAACCAAAAGCGCAGCACCTAGAAGGTAGTACTTATTTTTGGCTATCACTTCATCATTGATGGCATACTGACACAAGTGTCAGAAGACAGCTATTAATGGTTATCTATCACTTGTCAGCTATCAAAGCAGCAGATGTCAGTTAATCGGGGCAGTTGTCAAGCACGGATTCCAACATGGCCACTTTGATGCTCTAAGAAGTGCAGTCTTAATAATTTCTGGAAGCGTAGTCCTTAGAACATCCTAGAAGAATATCTAGAATTGCAGCCTCTACGATGCACAGCTCTCTCACAGCATGGCACTTTTGAAAGATACCACATGGCCAGTAAGGCAACCTGTCTCGTTAGATACAATCAAATCCATTCTATTTAAATAAAAGGAGATCTTTGAGCAATGTGAACACGACACGTGTCATTGACTAAGTCATGTTTACGAATAGGACCCAACCACCCAAGATCTTAGCAACAAGAGAATCCCAAAATATACCATGCGTCAACTCATCAGCAGCCCCAACAATTCAGTTGCAACAAATTCTCTGATATCCTCATGCGTGCAGCGCTCCTACGCACCAAAATCCCATGCGCAGATTGCATATATGCCCTCCTATAAATAGAAGAAGTCTTCATTTATTCAGGATCTTCAAATACTTTTTGATTGGCAAATCTAGATCATCCATTCATAGGTATTCAGAGAGTTAAAGTAATTTTTCTTATCATCAGATCGTCAACGGAGTAATGGAGCCACCACAGTGTTCGATCTCTATTGTCACACTTTTCCAGAATCAACTTGTACTTAGATTTCCTGTTTAAGATCTCTTTTTTACTCTTCTCGTTTGTAATACAAAAGTTCGATCAACTTTTTGTTCATGACAAATAAAATAGCGACATTGCTGGGGACTTCCTTCTTCTCTCATGAGAAGGTCGTGATGCAATCTAACAAAAACTTGCTGGGGTCCTCTTGAAAGATGCTGGTCGTGCGTTTCTATTAACAAGATTTTGAGGATCTACTTTTTGAAGGCAACTCGAGTCTTTCGAAGCGGCTAGAAAATCCGACGAAGACTCGCCGTACCTGGGTGCCAAAAACTATTGTGCCAAGCATCACCGTCGAAGGGAAGGCATCCCAAGCTTCTCATAACTCAGGTGTACTCCATTCACCTACCCCTAGATATATTGTAGTTCCTTAATCGACTCCGGTCTCTAAAAAGCACAGTGGAGACCGCCATTCCCAAGCTACGCACCAGACAAAGGCACAAAGAAAGGTGAAAGGCTCAACATCTCATCTGTGCAGGAATCCAACTTCGCAGCAAAAATCTTTTGTCTTTGACAGAATCGTCGGCCCCCTGGGTAAGGCCAATTTAGATTCTCTGTACTATGCGCCTTTGAGGGCTAGTATTAAGAAGTCCAAGATAGGACATGCCATGCGTGATTAACGTGCTACGCCAACAACTACTCGGAAGAATACACTGACATTAATGCGCACAGCCGACGACAAGCTGTACAGAACTGATTCAGGTGTTCCGATGCCTCGAATGATGCATTTCCCAAAGTCCTCCTATCACTTGGATGCTCATATACAGGAACCAAGCCAGGGGGCAATGTGAGCACCCTATATTTTAATTTTAATTTTTAAACTTATATCTATAAAAATAATTATGGCTAGCTTTGGCATTTACCAATTTATTCTAGTTATGAATATTCTTACTTACTGTATGCTAAGATAATATACAGTACATGTTATTATTAGATTAATAAAAATCTTATAGTTTTTAGGCTAGATTGAATTACTAATAATTAGCTTTAGGTAACGACCTAGGTTAATACTAACCTTATTATTATTATTATTTAAGGAAAATGTTACATCCTAAATTGTTAGGCTATTTAAGGCTAGACTTTATTATTATGATTAAAATCCAAAATAAAAAATGTACAATTTCCTAATCCCCTAGCTCGCCTAAGGAGCAGCTAGCAAAGCCCCCTTCTTTGAAATTCCACTTCCTCTTCTTAATGGTTGATTTTTTTGAAATCAGGTTCATCAGCCCGAAACCCACAACACAACCATGCCCAAAATCAGATAATCATTGGCACTCTTCTTCTTCCGTTTGAACTCGCGTACACCACAGCTGTAGCACCTACAAATTGCAGGGACTGATGCCCACGCCTGTACGGCGTTAGCAGACCCCAACTGCCCTTCTCTCTCTCTTCCTCTATATACAGCTTACTATTCTCTCTTCCTCCACTTTAAACCCTAACAATCACCTAGCTGCCACATTAACTACTGAGTTTCTCCCTCATAAATTCCTACATCCTCTACCTGAAAAACTCTATTACTATTTCTTCTCCTTCCCTCGACATTGGATGTTCGATGTTCGTCTTCCTTGGCGAGGCGGCACCGGCATAGCCTGGGTCGTGTCAGCAAACTTTCTTCTACGCGACCAAGCTCGACATTTTCGGTCAAGTTCTTCTCGCCACCGACTGACGACAGCCCTGATGACTTGTCGTCGACGCCTTGGCGAAGGTGAAGAGTATTAATCCTGGGGCATAATTTTTTGATGGAAAACTGAGAAATGAAACGATTGCAAAAATAATGTTTCGTAGCAACACTTCAAAGAAGGTGCATGACGGAGAACCTTAAAGGATTCTGGGAAACGAATTCAAATATAGTACTTCTAAAAAGAAGGTACAAATGAATTGTTAGCAGCAGCAACAATTGTCCACTAACAGTTTTTGATTAGATCAGAACTCTTTCCGTTAAGAACGAGTAGAAGTGTATAGAAGGAGAGGATGGCCTGCTGGGGTGAATAATCACCGGTGCTTAAAGGTTGATCCACCCCACGCGAACAGCTTCCAGGAACCAGCGAGTTCGACGGAGAACTTTTGGAACACTCTGCTCTTCTGACTCCTTGGATGGCATGGACTCCTGCGCTAAGTGGCACTGGTGCACTTCTCTTCTCTCTTGAACTCTCTAAAAATTTGTAACAAATTGTGTTCTGAACACTTGTATATTCAAGAGAGAGCATAAAAGCTTATATAGGCCGTACTGTAACTTTCCAGTTAGCAAAATATTTGAAACGTAGGAAAAATCAAACATTCTGTAACTGCTTAATCGTGCACAAACACGATCTGAGCCAACTGGCGCACAGCGCACGCCAACTGCACCACTGTCCCAATAGCGCCACTTGCTCTCGCGTGCACATGTGCAATACGTGTTCTACGCGTACCCCGCGGTAATCGCCGTGCCAACTATAGCGCCAACTGTTGCACCATCTGGCAGTGCCAACTGGCACGCCATCTAGCTGTACCAACTGGCACGCCATCTGGCTACACCAACTGGCAGTCCATCTGGCCATGCAATCAGGCCGCGCTATAAAGCCACGCCAACTTGCATGCCATCTGGTCGCACAATCGGGCAGCACGAACTGGAGTGCGAATGGCTACGCAAGAGGCTCGTACAACGAGCGCAACTTAAGCACACTATGCGCCTAGCGACGATATTGACACGCTAAGTGCAAAGTACGCTAACAAAATGCTATATTATGCCTCATGATCCCATGAACACGAGTCCGAGTCCGAGTTTAAGTCTGAGTCGAGTCATTAAGCCTCTACGGGACTTAGCTCCCATGGAATAAATTCCAAGAGCAAAAAGTATTAAGATTTACCATGGAGTCTTATCCTTACCTCCTAGTAAAATTACCTACATGGTTTCCTCCTTAGGATCACCACCCCATGTGCACAGCTCAACTACATACCAAGTATATATTGAGATAATACTCATGTTGCTTTTCCAATGTGGGACAAAAATTACTTGGCATGTTGAGTGCAAGCTCTCTACATGTCAAAGGAAAAGCTCCAACAATCTCCCACATATCTCAATATATGGGTTTGAGTGTTCCCTACAGTAACTGTCCATCATACGTTAGGAGAGATGTCGCTGACGACTTGAATCTTTCCGCATGAGTCAAACAACAGACTATAATACAAGAATGGGGTAAGCCTTGAATTATGCACCATAGCTGCAATTCTTTCCACTCACATAATGTAGTTACAAGTGCTTCTGGCTACACATTAAAGGCCCTGTGCCAGCCTGGTTTCAGTGTATAATTTTAGGCATCTACAAGTTTACCCTCAAGAGACGGCCTGATATCTCTGTTGATACACTATAGGTGAGTTCTTTATTAAAGAGACATGGCATGAAGCCTTACACTTCCCTTGCGGTGCTACGCCGCTATGACATAGCCTAAAGCCGAGGCATTACCCCTACCTGGGAACCTTATTTTAGTGTTATACTACAGTAGCATGAGGTCAAGCCTCTTTGTAGTACCAAACTACCCAGTATAAAGCCTTAGGCTTCCTTACGGTGTTATGCCGCAACGCCATGGCTTGCAAGGCCGAAGCTTTACCCCTATTCAGGTACCTCATCGTGGTGTCATTCTACCATAACATAGGAAATACCTTCCATTTGTAGTGTTGTCTACCCCTCTTTAATTTCATCATACAGCATTAGGCTACCTGCCTATTTGTGGTGCTACGCCGCTATGACTTGGCTCACAAAGCCGAGGCATTACCCCTAATCGGAAACCTCATGGTAGAGTCACCCCACTGTAGCATGGCATTTCACTCCTTGTAGTGCTGCTCTACCGTGCTTCCTGTAAAGTACACCAGGCATTCACTCTGCCTGAGAACTTATTAAGGTGTTTAAGCCATCCTCACCACAGGATCCATTTTCTGCAGAAAATAAATAGTAGACAACAGCGGTTGTAGGTCCGTAACCTTTTCATGTTACAGAGGACATATATCTACTGTTCCTGATACTTTTCCAGTTAAGGATCTTCTTAAGCCACAAGCTAGATGCCTAGTAGATTTCTTTTTGAACTAATAGCATAAAACTTTATGGTAGGATTACAACAACATAATATCAGAATACCTTCAAGCCCATTTTACTTGTTGTCTTATCGACCAGGTGGCGCTTGAGGCCCTTGGTGAATGGATCTGTCAGGTTCTCTTGACTCCGACCATCAATCACTGCAATAACACCTTACTTGATGAGATTGTGTACTGCACTGTTTTTTAACCGTACAGTCCTCTTCTACCCATTGAAGAGGTCATTCGATGCCATCACCGCTGTTCGCCATCGAAAAAGGGGACACAATAGGTTTTTGATTGGAAATTTTGTATTTCAATTACAAACATAATAGTATACAATATAGGACTTAGATGTAGTCCCTTGAGTACACATTTGTTTTATCTGGGAACTATATCGGTAGAGCGAGTCGTAATACGTTGACTCCGTTGACGATCTGATGATGATCTGACGATGATTTTGAATTCTCTGAAGGTCTGGGTTGCTCTGGATATGATCTGCGGATATATATCTATGTGTCTTGAAGGAATAGTCCTTCTATTTATCGGCAGAAGGCTGAGCTACCACTGCGTATACGTAGGATGTGCCTGGATATGGGAACGCCACATGGCTGATGCTGGCGGAGGTGCATGGATGATGCGCCTCGAATCTGTTTGAACTGCTGCATTGGGCTGCGATGGAGCTGACACGTGGCAGTTGTAAGGATTCGGTTATTGCTGAGATCTATGGTAGTTAGCACTCATTCTTGAGTAGAACTGAGTCAAAAGACACATGGCGTATGTCTATTGCTTCAAAGATCTCGGATTTAGAGTAATCTGTCTTGATGTGCCTAAGATCCGACGCATGTAGAGGACTGAGTTGCTCTGTAGGGATTAGGAATGAGTCTGAGCGCATGGCTTTTGAGGCGCATGTAGGGCTTTACATCAGGATGCGCCTAGGATCAGGCGCATGGGGTGACTTAGTCTATTACTTCGAGGAATTATAGGCAAGTCCAGGCGTATGGCTTTTGAGGCGCATGCAGAGACTCGGCTTCTATTACTTAAAATCAAGAGTAAGTCTTGGGGGCGTATGGCTTTTGAGGCGCATGCAGTCTTCTGGGCACACGGCTGCGAGGCGCATGAGAATGAACGATCGGCCACATGGCAAGGATATTTGTAGCTGACCAAAAGTGTAATGATGGTGCTGATGTCAGCGGCACTTCGTTTTCTGCAAAGGACAGCTAATTGGACGGCTCTTTGGAAGATATGTTGTCGCCTTTGTCATTCAGCATTAAATGCTTGATGATGACAAGTTTGAAGGGGGGCACATAGGTTAATTCTGATTTGGGCACATGGGTCTATGTCCCAGTGGACGCATCAGTAGGGGCACATGATGTCTACGACGCATCTGCCATGTGTCGCATCCTCTTTGGCCTATCTGTTGAGTTCTTCTAGGCGTTAATGGCTGTCTTGATTTTAGCAAAATACGAAGAGACAGGTTCATTGCCATAAATGCAAATTCATTATACGAAAGTCGGAGAGCCTTCTACTTGACGCATGGTTGTAGGCTGCTCGGGTCTATAAATAACCGCATGAAGGGAAGCTTATTTCCATTCTACACTTGTCTTTCCTAAAATAGAGATGAACTCGATCGGTACCCTGCCTCGGCGAGTTGACGATGAACTTCTTTCGATGAGAAGATACACCGAGTTGGTTTTTTTAGGATCTTTTCTTTCTTTTTTCGTAAATGAATTTGCCTTTGTAAAGAGTTTTAGACATGTAATAGACTTTCGTATGAAATAAAAGCCTAGTTTTTGATGTCTTATACTCTTTGCTTGTGTTCTGCTACACCGAGTACTCTTGTCTGTTCTGACACATATCAGTATGGGGCGCATGAGAATCTATGGCGCATAGGGGCTTTGGCCTAAAATTTTATGCTTCTATATGACCCCCTTCAAAGTTTTCAAAACTTTTTGCCAAGTTTTTGGAATACTTGAACAAGAAGCATGAGTAGCCATCTTGGGCGCATATCCTCCTCTGAGCGTATGACCTCTAAAAGCATGCCCTTTTTTGTGTATAACTGCGAGGGCGCATGACGTGGGGGTGCATGCTGTTCTCGAGAAGAGATAATGCCTCAAACTTTGGAAAGATTACTAAAATCTTTTTTTAGAAGATTTACAGCCGTCAGTTTCATGAGACCCGAAGCGGTTGCTGATGTCACACCTCATCGGTTTATGCGCATGACCGGGCCTATAAATAGGTGGCTGAGGGAGAGAGGGGGTCTTCTTTCCTTCTTCTTCTTTAAACAGCCTTTGTCTTCTTCTTCAGAGCTTTCCCTCCTTCTTCTGTATTAGAGAGATGGCTCCCAAGACTCCCCGAGGTGGTGCTGGCCGAGGCAAGGGCAAGGAACATGTGGAGGTCGACACGGAGGATGCCCCAGTCGTCATGGCGATGCACGCCGACGTACGGCCAGAAGTGATTAGTGGGTACTCTACTGCTTTGGTGTCTTCGCTCCATTGTATTACTGTTAGGAGAGCGTAGACGTGACTGTAAATGAGTCACATCTCAATGACATGTCTAGGTTGATGTGCATGGACTTTGTCCTGATAATGCGTAGAGGCTCCTTCTGCTGACGCGCATGAACTTAGGTCCTGATCATGCGCCGAAGCTTCTTCTGCTGACGCACACGGACTTAGGTCCTGATGATGCGCCATAGCTTCTTCTGCTGACGCGCATGGACTTAGGTCCTAATGATGTGCCGAAGCTTCTTCTGCTGACACGCATGGAATTAGGTCCTGATGATGCGCCGAAGCTTCTCTTTAGTGCGCCTGGATATTGATCATGTGCGTTCTTAATGAGGTTCCATCTGTGCGCATGGGTTTCGACCAAGTTGATGTGCCACATTGTTGATGCGCCTTAGTTGCTCGTTTTGAGCTTCTATTTCTTTTGCTAATCTTTTAGAGGGGCTTTTGATCTTGACTGACCACTTTGTTTTGTCTTGTGTGACAGTGTCGATGACCATCCCTCTACTGAATGAAGTTCTACTAGACCCTACGTACTATCAGATGGGCCTGGACTTTAATGAAGAGGTTGTAAATCCAGTCAAGGTTGCCATTATGCTGGACCAGCCTCCAGAAAGAATGGCCAGATTCGTGACCAGCACTTCACTGTCTTCCAATGTATGATGGCGAGAGGAAAACTCGAGTCTGCTGAATCTGACATATCATTCTTAAAATTGGAGTTCCTATTCGGTGACCGTCTGACCTCCACAGATGCGAAAGTGCTGAAGACCAAAGAAGACTGGTTCTTCAAAGCAAGGGATGTGAATATGTACATCTCGAAGCTGGAACGTCAGTTGCCTTTGACGGCTTTCCGTAGTCTAGCTTCCAAGAAGAGGATGAAGTGGGAGCTCACTCCATCTCAAGGAGGAGCCGTGGCTGACATCATACAAATTGATTCCACCTCTAACCAGAAGGATGCCTTGGCCGTTATGCAGGCTTGAACTTTCTATCTTTAGTGAACTCTGCGTCCCGAAAGCATGTACAGCGATGTCCTCCTAGCATTTTCATCTTCAATGCCTCAACCATTGTCAATCACATGGCGGAGGCCAAGATCTCATACCCGAAGGGAGAATTTTGGGTTGAGGGTTGGTGCCACTATGTGCAGAAGTGGGACGAGCTGACACTCTGGGTTCTGACGATTTAAGACTGAACTCAGAGAGATTCGTCTGACTGTCACGCTTCGTTCTGCTCAAAGGGGCACAAAGATAAACTGACCAATGTTTCTCGATGTCATGGAGATGTACAACACTCACACCGGTACCTTCTTCACTTTTGTGGAGGAGTTAGGTTTAGCTTTGCACGAGATGTATAAAGTCTTGAAGCTTCCTTGGGGGTCTGAACCCTATGAGTAGTACTTCCCTACAAACGAGGAGCTCCTGGCCTTAGAAGTGAAGAAATTTAGCATGATGGCAGTCTTCAAAGAAGGCGCGAGCCATCATTACATGGCCCAGTAAAGGGAAAAAGGTGGGGCACAACCTCATGTGACTGCTTGGAGGGAGTATGTCTTCAAGCAAGACTTGGCGGACCCCTTGAAGATCCTCTTTGTCACTCCCCAAGGTCTTACCTATGCTGAGATGCTCATTGAAATGACCATACTCAACGAGAAGAACCCTCGTAAAAACGAGAGCCAGGAGCCATCTAAGCACATCTACATCTGCTTTTGGCACTGTGCTCATAGGATGTCTCCAAAGGCCGTGTTGACGTCCTATCTGATGTTATGGATCCGCGACCACGTATTTGCAGGTTGTTCCGATTCTGTGGAGAGGATGTCCAAGAATCCTATTTTGCCGGCTGTAAAGCTGGTCTTCGGTCATCCTTTGGCTCTACTTTCCGCTATGGTTTGCAACCTGAAGTAGGGCTTGAGGGAGTTCACGGATAATGTGATAAATGAGATGGGCAAGAGGGGCAATTTCTCTCGTGCAGAGTTGCCCTTCATTATCTGATAGGGTGGTTGATCTTGCACTATCCAAATACAATGAGTCCTGGGTCGGAGGAGGAGCATATAGATGGCGATGCTTTTATCCGTCGCTTCTACAAACGGAAGTGGCTGCATACAAGCGTGCCTATCTGTAGGAGAGTTTTGTCCAACCTCCAGGGATGGGAGATCATAAAGGTTTCTCCAACTTTCAATGGCTGTGAGGCAGCTGAGGAGCTGGAGGATGCCGACGAGGACGCAATTAATTTAGCTCCGTGGGGGTTTCATTGGCTGCAAAGCATTTGGCCTTCCCACCCGTTATATCGGAACATGAATCGTTGCTACCTGGAGCCGTACTTGCCGAGTCGCTTGGTACGTCAATTCGGCTATACCTAATTAATGCTGAGAAACCCCAACAATTATCTGGGGTTCATTGGGAGTTTGTTGGATGGAGACCGGGGATGGCAATATTATAATGCCGGGTGCACGGGAGTGCATTTCTTCTTGCCAGTTTACAATCCTCAGTCGCATATCTTATATTCTACGGCGAAGCTCTATTTTACGATGAATATTGTTCCTCCTGGGTATTACCGGAAGACCAGTTTTATTGTCGGGACAAAACTCAAAGCTACAGAGAGCATGCTGGCGATGGCTCGGGCGTATCGTCCTCCTGATGTGCCAACTTACAGGGCTACCCCTAAGGTATTGGCGAGAGGTTCTCAAGAGGAGGCTTTGGCAAGTCACCTTAAGAGGCGTGCCTCGATGGAGGCGGTTCGTTGGCTCCGAAGAAGCCGAAGAAGGAGCTGGCTACCAAGGTCGGAGATATGAAACAACCTTCGGTAGTACCAATAGAACCAGCCCCTATAGTGGTATGTGAATTGGCATTAGTTTGGTTCAGTTTTTCCTCTTATGCTCATATGTCTCCTCTTTTGTAGGAAGAGATGAAGAAGCAGCATCGGCATTCGAAATCATGTTTGAGTAAATCGAAGGAGGTGGCGAGCTCGTCTGATGAGCGTATCTCTCCGATTGTGCCGTCACCGGTGGAGGAGACTTTAGATGATATCCCCATGGAAGATCCAGCCCATTTGGACCGTGGTAGAGAAAACGCCGCAGATGTAGCGGCTCCTGAGGATGTTGATCCCTCTCTGTTAACTCGTCGAAGAGGCGAAGCAGGATCTTCATAGGTAGTGAAGCAAACTACCATGGGCCCCCCAAAAATGGTGCAGGGGTTTTGAAAGAAGTAGCCAGACAAGTCCCTTCTGATGAGGAGGAAGAATGGGACTCGTCTTCCCCGGATTATGTCTCCGAAGAAAATGTTGGGGGTGATCCCACAACAGGTGGGGAAGAACGTACCGGACAGTCGGCAACTGAGCCCTCTCCTGGAAGGGATTTAGATGACCCAGTTTCAAAGGACACTCCACTGCCATGTCTATTTCTGTCACAGTGGAAGATACGACTCATTTGTCGAGTCAGACTCCTACCTCAAGGATTGAGGTTGGTGAAGAAGAAGTGACTCGTCTGCCGAGTCCTACTCTGGCTTCCAATGAAGAAGAGGTGGGAGGGTCTATTCTCCGCCCTGATGCTGAAAACCCTCCGTCGATGGTAGGAGGATCCCCATGTTGCAGATGTTGTTGCGGGGTCTACCATGGCGGACCCGATTGTCATAAGCACACAAGGGTAAGGCCTCCTTGGTGGACGACACACCCTACATTCCTTCTCCTTGAGGGAGGGTGTCGGGCCCCCTGGACGTTCGGCTCCGATGAAGAAAGATTCAGTGGTCATGACTGCCGAGGCTCTGGTGTCACGATCTGCTACCCAAATTGTTGGGCCGGGCCGAGTCATATCCAGCCTACGCTTGGGATAAAACGTAGTAAGCTGTTCTAAAGATAACAAGATAAGACTAAAGTGTGCTAATAGTTCTATATTTAATAATGAGTCAGAAATGTTCCAAACAAAAAAGTCGTCCTGTATATAAATAAGTTCCAAGTACAAGTCCAAAATGTAAAGCTGGATACAGGTCCAGTCATAAAATACATAGTCTAACAATATGACTACTCTCGGAAACTCCGAGCAACTACGCAAACTAGATGAGTTTTTTCGCAGGTACATCCTCGTAAGATAAAGCCTGATCCTCGATGGCAACCCCATAATAAGAATCACAAAGCAACTCCTCATCAGAAAGTATACCTACAACGTTATCCTGTCAGGACGGGAGCAAGTACTGATTCTAGCAAACTAAATATATGAAAAATGAAATGAGCAGGAGTGTAATAAACAGGAATAATGTCACATCATAATCTATCATGGCAAGGATACATATGTCATAGAGACAGATGTATATGTAACGTTTAAAACTGTAGCAGGTATGTGATCGTCAATAGGTGTACAATGTGCAGGGGTACATAATGAAATGTACTTCCGTACAAGTGATACAGCGATAGATGTACATACGCACAAATACAGATTTGAGATAAAGGCCTACGGTGCAGTAACATGTAAAATGAAACTTTGCTCGGTATGATAGAGGGGGCATGATCACGTACTCAACTATCTGTTTTCCTATAACCCATATTCTAACATATGAGTGATACGAGAACAGTATAAAGCATGGTGGATACTGAGAGCAGTATAAGCATGGTAGGTACTACAAATATTATAACATGTGAAGATTTAACTTGCTACCCCAAGGATCAGCATTTAACATGGTTGGATCACAGTTCATTGATGTAACAGTATGTAAAGTTTGTAGAGGTACTTGCCTTTAGCAAAGCAAGGTAGTGATAGAAATGCTAGAGATGCCTGGTGACTCGTCACTGTAAAAATAATACGTAAACATAGTTTTATACTAAGTTAAACACTATGATACTAGTGGTGCGACACGACTTTCTGACTGGACACCTAGCCAAAAGATGACTTTAGCATAGAAGACCCATGTGGGGTGACACAGTACCCAAACTAACTTTCTAGGGCCTTCACACTAGTGTAGGGTGAGGACCAATGCTACAATAACTAAAATCAACACAAAACTTTGTAAGTCGTAACTATTCAATAAATAAATCAGACTATACACAATGTTCCAACAATTTTTGAGATAGACAAAAGCTCAATTTTACATAAAATAAAGTACCAAAATGATCCTTGTTAATTACAGAAATTAATACTAATTTTTCTGGAATTTATAAACCCCCATAGATATTTATTAAAAATCAGCAAACATATGTATCCTGAAGATGAGTTCTGTTTTCCTATTTTTATAAAATAGCAAAAGTACTTATTAAATACTAGAAAAATAATACTAAATTAGCTAAATTAATATATTATTCAAATACAATTTTTTCCATTTTTTTACAGTAATTAAAATACAAATAAATATTCAAAAACAGCAAGTTACAAATCCTGAAAAATAATTAATTATTTATTTAGTATTTTGTCCACGTAGACGAAATTGAACCGAAGTTCAGATACGGGACCCAAAGCCATGAATCAAGTCCAATATGACTTGTACAGCCCTTGAATGTATTTAGGCTCATTTGAGTCTACAGAACCCATGCTAGGTCTGGACTAAAAATGGCCATAATTCACAGTTACAAAGAAAATACTAATTTTAAATACGTAAGTAAAAATATATTTTAAAGCAGTAAAATATACCTATCATAATATTTATTGACAATAAAATAATATGTAAGTATAACATAAATATATGTGTATATATAACACATGTTTGGACATAACCAAAAAGTATATATATAACAAATATGATTATATATATATATATATATATATATATATATATATATATATATATATATATATATATATATATATATATATTTATATATATACATATAAAAATTATATATATATATTTAATATATATATATATATATATAAAATATATATATATATATATATATATATATATATATATATATATATATACAAAAATATATATATATATATATATATATATATATATATATATATATATATATATATATATATATATATATATAATACTTAATAGAAAAACATATATACAAATACAGTATACATATATATAACAGTATATAAATTATATATATATATATATATATATATATATATATATATATGAAATATATATATTTATACATATACATATACATGTATACATACATATAAAAAAATATACATACATATATAAATACATATATACATGTATAAATATATATATATAAATTCAAAAATAAAAACAAAACAAAACGCTAAAAGGGGGGCTCGAACTCGGGCTGGGGAACAGGGGGCTTAACATGGCTCGGGCTGGCTAGGGGGTCAGCTCGAGTTATGTGATAGGGATAGGATTTTAGTTTGTTTTATTATGGTTTAGGTTAATGGGTTTTAAACCCAATAACACAGTTCAAATCCGATAACCCAGTTATTTGAAATCCGTGTCCTGACAGTTTAGGATGCGGGTACACGAGTCTTGTGTCCAGGGTTGGCACGACACACACGACACGTAAATGCCGTGTCCATGCCCATCAATGGGTTCCTTGTGTTCAGGCGAGTCCACACACGTGTACACGAGACACGATATGACACACAGAGAGAGTGACACATACGTGTCCGACTTCGAGTCGAAGTGCGGGGCTGTTGTACTGCGGAGGAGTCGTCGGGGTGGTCGGAGAAAAATGGAGGGGAGTTCGTCTCGTTGAAGCGAACCGAATGGTGGTGGTTGCTCGTCGGAAAGTGGATGGTGGTGGTGGCTAGGTCAAATCTAGGGTTCCGGTGAAGTGGTCGGAGAAGAAGAAGCGAGGGCGGCGGCTAGGGCGATCGAAATGATGTGGGAAGCTAGGGTTTCGAACGAGGGTCCTTATATAGGCCAAAAATGGGTGTTAGATTAGGGTTTTTGGCCAGAAAATTAGGGATTAGGGTTAGGGTTACGATGAGGTCGGCCACCGACCGACCAATGGGGAGCTCGAGACTTGGGGGTGACGGTGTTTTGCAGTAAGGCCCCCAAAGTTTGGGGTTTTACAAACTAACCCCATCGCCTTAGTTGAGTGCAAAATTGAATTTGCACAAAGCCCCCTCCACACAGTACTGTACAAAAACAAATTTGCACTGAAGATTGCATATTTACAAACTGCATTAAAATAATTAAAATAATTACAAATTGATATTAAAATAATTTTAAATAATTATAAAATAATATTTTTGTTTTTTAAAATCATTTAAAAACCATTTAAAAATTCTAAAAAAATTTCTAATAATTATAATAACTTATTTTAAAGATATAAATGCTATTTAAAATTATAAAATAAATATTTTAAAATCTAGGGGCTTACAAATCTTGCCTCCTTGAAAAATTTTGTCCTCGAAATTCACAAGGATAGAAGACTCTACAAACATTCTAACATAGCAAACAATGAAAACAAATGACTAAGGCTACTATTAAGACTAACCGCTAGGGTATCAAGCGGAAATGGGTGGTTCCCTCGTGGCTGTTGGGTCGAACAAGTAAGGATATCTCTCCCTCATGTCCGACTCCCTCTTCCAAGTAGATTCCCCCGGAGAGTGACAGCTCCAAGCTACTCGTACTAAGGGTATAACTTTGTTCCTCGGTCTCTTCTCCCTCCTGTCCAATATCTCCACCGGCTGCTCAGTAACTGCAAGGTTCGGTCCGATCTCCAACTCTGAATAATCTAGCACATGACTGGGGTCTGGAACGTATCTCCTCAGCTGAGACACATGAAAGACATCGTGAACTCCTGCTAGGTTGGGTGGAAGTACAACCCTGTAAGCTACCTCTCCGATCCTGCCAAGTATCTCGAACGGTCCAATGTATCTGGGGCCCAACTTGCCGCCGCGTCCGAACCGGATCGTCCCTCTAGTAGGTGATATCTTCACCAGCACCATACCTCCGTCAGCGAATTGCATCGGTCTGCGACTAGCATCGACCCAGTGTTTCTGCCTGTCCTGAGCGACTCTGAGCATGTCTCTGATAATCCCGACCTTCTCTGCTGCATCCGTGATCATCTCTGGCCCAAGCATAACTTTATCCCCAATATCATCCCAAAAGAGCTGTGTACGGCATCGTCGTCTATATAGTGCCTCGAAAGGAGACATATCGATGCTGGCTTGGTAGTTGTTGTTGTATGAAAACTCTTCCAAGTGCAGATGGCTCTCTCTTGAGCTGCCAAAGTCCAGCACACAGGACCTCAGCATGTCCTCTAGTGTATGTATCGTCCTCTCGGACTGTCCATCTGTCTGTGGATGGTACGCTGTACTGAACTTGAGCCGACTGCCCAACTCTTCCTGTAATCTTCTTCAGTAGTGGGACGTGAATCTACTATCTCGGTCCGACACGATACTCACTGGTACTCCATGCAAGCGAACTATCTGCTGCATGTATAGCTCTGCCAACTTCTCGGTGGAGAGCCCCACCTTGAAGGGTATGAAGTGCGCACACTTCGTCAGCCTGTCAACGATGACCCAAATGGCATCCTTTCCTTCTTGAGAACGAGGAAGCCCTGAAACGAAGTCCATCGTAATGTGTTCCCACTTCCACTCGGGAATGGGTAACGGCTGCAATAGACCAGTTGGCCTCTGACGCTCTGCCTTGACCTTCTAGGAAACTAGGCATCTCAAAATGAAATATGATACATCTCTATTCATCCCGTGCCACCAAAGATGTTCCCGCACTAGGGTGAATAGAATATCGCGATCGGTGCGCCTTCTGCAAGACTGCCTCTATCAGCTCTCCCTTCGGCACGCACAACCGGCTGCCATACCTCAAGGATCCATCTTCTGCTACGGTGAAGTCATCCAGCAATCCAGCTAAAGCCTGGGCTCGAAGTCTACGGAGGCTCTCATCTGTAGACTGTGCCTCCTTGATCTGCTCCATCAAAACTGACTGAATGTCTAGCGCCATCATCTGTATCACTGACCCTGGCCGAACTATCTCGATACCAAGCTTCTCCAGATCTTCCTGTAAATGTCGATCTATCATCAGATACCATGCCATCGGATGCCTGCTCAACACATCCGCCACCATATTTGCCTTTCCGGGGTGATACTGTAAATCGATGTCAAAGTCCTTCATCAACTCCAACCATCGTCTCTGCCTCATGTTCATCTCTTTCTGTGTGAACATATGAGCACCCTGAATTTCGGGTTGATTTTTTTTTCTAATTGATTTAGTTTCAATAAATAATTATTATTTTTAATTATCCTTAAGTGTACTTTCCCGTGCCTTTGATATTTGGAGTGTCAGGGATGTTCAACTCTGGAAATCTTCTTCACGAGTTTTGTAGTGGACATAATTACCTTCATGATGGTATATGATGTTCCATCCAAACTTGTTCTCTTGTACTCTTTTTGCTTCACAGAACTTTGGGTCGATTTAGACCATTTGATTATTAATTAATTTTTCCACTCTTTTCCTTGATCATTATTAGCACGTTACCGTGACTTTTAATTTGGGAGCACAAGACTAGTCATTTTCTTGAAACCAACTTCTCATGCATGATATACTCGAGACACTCTTCACCCTTGACCTTCGTGTCCCACTCAGACACGTCATTTTGTGCTCCATTTGCTTCACACAACTTTCCTGACACGTGACCTAATTTTATTTTACCCTACGGTATCACATTCATTTTCCAACTTGATTTGTGGGTACCCTGTCGACCAAAACCTGTCAGTCCCAATTATGGACATGGCCCACATTGAGCCTACTACCTGTATGACACTTGTGTCACATTTATTAGAATCCCGATGTGCTACTTATTTGCCCATGATCATCAACACCTATTTTTATTCGATTTTTGTACAATGTCTGGTTTTAATCCAATCCGGCTCCACCAAGTCCAGCCCAGCTTCGTGCTATCCTCCATCGTGATACCCTCATTTTTTTTATGTCCAAAAATAATATTCAATACCTAGTTTTCTATTCCAAATATTGATGTAAATTCTATTGATTTTAAATCCCAAAAATAAATCCATTTTCCTAATAAATTTCTACCCTTGATTTTCCCTCATTCAATCCTCACCATTAATTCTCCCAAATACTCAAATTCCCCCCCCCCCCTCTAGCATTGGCCGGCCCTAAAATTTTCATGGAGAGAATCTTTTCTCTCTCTACTTTATCTCTCACAATAATTACATCTCTTTCTCTCTCTCACTATTTTTTTCTCCACACAAAAAACACACACACACACACACACACAGCAGCAACCCAACCAATACCACCACCCCGAGCTACACGACCACCTCCTCCCTCCGGCGTAGCCGATGCCGTCGACCACCACCTGGCCGCCAGCCACCAACCCTGGCCAACTCCTCTCCTCCCTTCTTCAACTCCATCATCTTCCCTCCACCATTATCATCACCACTACATTCATTCACCACCTCCGTCACCAATGTTACTACCACAAACAATCGTACGCCGCCGTGCACAGCGCCTAGCCACCCCCTCAGCACCTTCGCCGGCCGAGCCAGGCCGCACAGACCCGCGCGCAGCCGTCACAGCAGCCGTAAACGGCAGCAGATGGCCAGGAACGGCCTGGCGCACGTACAGCGCCCCCGGCCGCCGTGGCTATAGCAACCCTCCCCCACGCGGGTGCGCCCCACTCCGGCGAGCACTCCCATGGCGGCCACTGTCCTCTGGGATGCGCCGTCGAGGCTATTCGTGCGTTTCGCACGAAGTTCCGTCGTGACGCGCGCGGAATCAAATCCATTTTGGCGCCCCGTCGTAGCAACTTCGTGCACAATTTTTGAGAAATCCGACCGTTGGATCGATAATTTATTCGCTCCATCACAATCTCGGTATATTCACCTTCACTCTTATCAATTTTTGGCCGTTAATTTTATCGTTTGATACATCAAAATCAGACACCAAGTTGACCGTTTAAATTGTATTAATTTTGGACAGTTTTGCGGTCAACTTCGTCAGCTTGTACCTCTTCCACCGTAGCTCCGTTTGGCGTGCTACCAGTTCTTGTGCGAAGCTGGTATAACCCTCTTGCTACTCCTCCAGTTTCGTTTCATTGTGAGCTTGTTTGATTGGTTGAATTCGACGCCAAAGTTGGCCGTCCGAATTTGTAATTTCCAACTTGTAAAATTCTATTTTTGAACACAGGACTCCAGATTTCATTTCTGACACCACTATTAGACTCGTGGCTCGTTCTGGCATGTTTTTATATAAAATTTGTTAGATTTGGAGGACGTGGACCCTGGCACATTTTTCGGTGCAAAGTGGGTCCTACCGTCCGGTTCAACGGGACTTTTTTACACCGACTCATCGGAATCCAATTACGGATATACCGTTGAGTTTGTATCGTCATTTTGGACTCGTTGACATATAATTTGCTAGGTTTTGGTGGATATTGGATCCGGCACGCATTTCGGTGCAAGTCGAATACCAATATCCGGGTCAACGGGTCATTTTGAGATCGGCTCATCGGAATCCAATTCCGGATATACCGTTGAGTTCGTATCGTCATTCTGGACTCGTTGACATGTAGTTTGCTGAGTTTTGAGAACGTTGGCTCCGGCACGTATTTCTGTACAAACCGAAATTTCAAGTTCTGGTCAACGGACCAAATTGAGATCAGGTCAACGGAATCCAATTCTGGAGATACCGTTGGGTTCGTATCGTCATTCTGGTTTTGTGGACATATAATTTGTTATATTTTATAGACTTTTTTCTTGCACATTTTTTGGTGCAAAACGGCCCCGACACGGATTCCGTTTTGACCCGAAATTACCTTTTTGCCCTTGTGTCCAAATTGGACTGATGGGTAGGCTATCCTAGCTAATTTGACCATTCTGGACACGTTGATGATGTTTATTTCATCATCCGATAATGTTTGTTGATAATTTCTCTGAGTTTAACCTTTTTATAATTTATTAATAATTCATTCTTATAATGTTTGTATTTCAGGATTAGTACAACGAAACTGAGCTCAGTCAATTCCAGTGATCTCACATCGCTAAAATTGACAAGATGGACACGTGGATCACTATAATAAGATTATCAACTTTACCATTGATCATCTCATCTCGATTTGCGTGTTGTAAGTTTCGACGTACAAATAACAAAGTACACTTTATATCTTTAATAATTAGACTAGAATTGACCCAGTTTGACCAGAGTTGACCAGTTGACCAAAAGTCAATTGTAAGTCAACACTTGACCTAGTCTTACTAGATTACTGACCAGAGTTGACCAAGAGTTGTTTTGACTTAGAAAAACCTAGGAAAGTGTAGATTGCTTGTAGAGATTTATTTATTACAACTTGAACACCTTGTAACATGTGTTGCTTTAAATAGGACTCTGTGGCTTCAGTTGGACCCCTATACTTATCAGCTGTTCAGGTTATCAGGCGAGTACATTCTCTGATCATTTCATATCCTGTTTAGAATTATTTTCCTGCTTTAAATTACTTTACTTGATACTGTCATGTTGGTCACACGGATTTGTACCATATAGATCTTTTCAAAAGATGTTATCCTCCTCGGGAGCATCGGATACTGCATGTTTTGTACGTTTCACGAATCATCACGTATCTCTATGCTTCCTCTGATTCACGAATCGCTTGTGACACATGTACTCTCATGTTCACAGAGCCATCATGAATCACCTTTACGTATCACTCATTTTATGAGCCATGTGAAGTTTTATGAATCTTAACATAACTTGAACAGATCCTTGTGTATTGATTGGGGATGGGAGAGTAGAAATAGACATGTGAATATTATCCAAGTAGTTGTAGTCATAAATCACTCTCTTAGCTATAGTCATGAATCTCCTATGCCATTCACATATTTATATTTTACTCTGACTCACTAGTCACTATTACCTCTTTATGTATAGTAGATATTTCTATTACAGTTCTCTCTCTGTTTACATACTGTATTTCTTCAGTTCATGTATCTTACTTTACTGTATGATTATATTTTCTAACCTGCTATGATCTGTTGAGATGTACTGTACTCGCTTCTGTCCTGACTGGACCTGTTGATAAATTTTACAGATAGCTTGGAGGCTGCCTGCTAGCCTAGAGAAGACACATTAGAGGTTGTTTAGTTAGCTATTTTCAGTTGTCTGGGTTGTATTTACTTTATGGATTACTGTATTTGAGCTTTGAGACGTATTTCTGGGTTTGTGTATCTTAGACACTTAGACTTCTATCTGCTGTATCTTTTTTGGATTTCATGTTTTATCTATCTTCCATTATACTCCACCTTAGATGTGATTGAGTTTACATTCTGCTATGTCACCCCCATTCGAAGAGTATAAACTGCTTAGCCTTATACTGTTAGATGCATGAGACCTAGGACAGCGTTCTACTACCGACACTGCGGCGTAGACTTGACGTACCCACGTCTCGTGCCCTAACTCTAGGGTGCGGGTCGTGACACGTTTTTAGTGGTGGCCCATGCAGGTCGAGTTTGTGTAGTGGTATTCGAACTAGAGTACCACTACAGCCTGCAGAAGGATTAGGATATATTTTTGAAGGTACTAAATCACATCTAGGATCCCTTGAGAGATTCCTGGGACGACCCTTGAGAATCTTATTTTAACTTTGATTTAAAAACTCTTCTCCCCTTTATTTGATTTATCTTTACTTTCTGTTATTGGATTTGATTTTGATGGATTATTGTGAATTTGGGTTTGTATTTATTGATTTTGATGGATGATTGTTGAATTTTGAATCTTGTTGTTAGCTGTGGCATCCGAGTTTGTATTTATATGATTTGAGGGATTTTGTTCATTTTTTGAATCTTGATGTTCGTTGATAAATTTAATTTTTTGGGTATTCATTGTTGATTTAATTTAATTTTGTCAAGATGAAATTATATGGGCTAGGTCATCTAAGTTATGGAATCTAGTCATCTATAGTCACATTAGCCAGCTTGGTGAGGACATATAGTCTGATTTTGGATATATTTCTCGAGTGTGGAAATTTAAGGTTTTCGCAGCCAAGCTAGCGGCATCGCAAAAATGTTAAATACCATGATTCTAGAGGTATGTGCCTAAGTCGAGGACTCTGTGATTATCGTAGCCTTGCTTACTAGTATGACGAGAGTTTAGAGTACCAGGATTTTGGATAGACGCATATGATTATCAGATTGTACCTTAAATATTTTTGAGCATGTTTCCTCTACTTTTGTTTCAGTCCTTCAAAAAAAAGAATTGTTATTTGTTTGTTTTGTTTTGTTTCTTATTATTTAACTTAGGAGCAGCTTTAGCTATTTTTATAAACTTTGTGTAACTTCTTACTATGAATTTCTTCTTAATACAATGAATCGGTGATTTTTTTTTACTACACCTTATCTTGGATTTGATAGTTTAGCTCTGGGTTTCAAAATGGTTCCTTCTTTAAATAGATAAGCAAAACAGATTTTATCGTTATTTCTTTCTTGCTATTATTCTTGTATTAAATAATAATAATAATAAAATTGTCTTGATTACACCAATCACCTACTTTGTAATCTTGGTAGAAATCTAAATGTTGGTCTTAACGTAGAATTAAAATTTTACATTGGGACATGGGAATATATATATATTGGACACAGACTCTTTGCCTGACACGTATGCATACTACACTTGATTTCCCACCTGCCTAAATACATATTAATATGTTGTTCATATTTAAATTGTCAAAACCCCAATATTTCTGGTTCTCCGTTTTTTTTAGTTTAAATTCGTAATTCAAATATAAATTTTATGTTATTAGTTATGTTTACATCACTGCACATGTATGTTATACGTAGGGTATCAATTTAAAAAAATTTATTTGAGTTTTGTGTTTAAAATTGTCAAATCTAAGACTGTGTGCATATTAACCCTTAATACGGGATTCCAAAAGTTTAGTTCAATTTGTTGTTTTATTTTTTTATGTAATATTTAGAGCTATGTACATTGTTGTATGTAGGGATACAATGTTAGGTTTCATATTCTTACATGTTAGGTTGTGATAAACATTGGGTTGGTATGATGTTCGAATTTCTCTAATATCCTAAAACTGAATACATGTTAACATTTTTACATTGATTTCCATGTTTAGTTCACTTTAAGATTTAATATGTAATTTTGAACTGTATGCATAGATAAAAGTATGGATAGTATGTTAGGGTTTTATTTCCATCATGTTAGGTTGTGTTAGGAGCATTAAGTTGGTTGTGATGTTCAAGCCCCTAGATTCTGAAATTGTATTATGTTAATATTGCACTGGTTTAAATGTTAGCTCATTTTCAGATTTTGTATGTAAATGCTGAACTAAAACTGGAGTTAACCTTTCAATACTAAGCTATAACCCTTTACAAGGACACACACACCCTAACTTAGTATACACTGTCATGTAACTTAACCCGTCCCCTCTATGTTATGTTCATATATCTATATAGATACATATAGAGCTTAGGCATACATGTTATAATGTATATAGATACATAACTAAATCTCTACCTCTTTATATATATATATATATGTATATGGTTAGCCATGCACGTTATGAGTAAATAGGTTGTGTGTTGTGGATTGTTTAACCAATATGCCATGAGTAGTGTAACTGGATAGCTATTGTTTTGAAACCCAAATCCTCCCATACTCTTCATGTATATTTCACATACACCCATGCCTACTATCTAACCATATGAACATGCCCACATACACCCATACACACAAACCACATAACATTTACATAATGCTAGCTTTTCCCCCTCTAACACACTCTCTCTATATATACATATTGTGATTGGATTTCCATGCAAGTGACTTTCATTCTTTAACTTTTGATTTTGATTTTTCTGAACCCTTTATAGATAATTGGTAGTTACCTTTCTTTATTTTATGATAAGTACCGGTTTTCACATAGGATGGTAGACTGCCTTACAGTTTTGATGATTTGTTATTTCTGTATCTTTTCTGGTTTAGCACCCTAGATTGCTTGTGTGTTTTGATACCCTATGACCGTTTTGGTCTAGCATGACTAGTATACCTAGATGAGACTTTTACTACCACCGTATGCCATGACCCTGTATGTCGTTCTTTTGATGGTATGATTTGTTTAAGTTCTGGGACTTGATTGTGGGGGTTTGACCTAGAAGGAGTACAAACATTTTAATTTCGAGGACAAAAATTTTATAAGGTGGGTAGGATGTGAGCACCCTGAATTTCGGGTTGATTTTTTTTAATTTTATTTTTCTGATTGATTTAGTTTCAATAAATAATTATTCTGTTTAATTATCCTTAAGTGTACTTTCCCGTGCCTTTGATATTTGGAGTGTCAGGGATGTTCAACTCTGGAAATCTTCTACACGAGTTTTGTAGTTGTCACGCCCCAGAACCAGAATACTGGAGAGCGGGGGAATGACTCAGCCAGCTACGTATTACGGGTAGATGAATACCGTATAATACGATCAATGCTGTCTAACCAGACGAGGGGGTGCATACTACATAAAAGTCTCACTATGGTCATTTTGCATCTATTATCTCAATCATTCAAAGAAGAAACAGTAATACAGAACATGTAAGATAAAGCAGTAAGGCGTCCCAAACGCTCAGTCAGAATGTTCTGGAAATCTGGCTTTACAAAACATAGCCAGATGGTATAGTAAGGTATACATAATTGTTATCAGCTGCAGTATGACTTAATTACAATCATGCAAAAGTAAGTATAAGACGATCCGACCAACATGTCGGTGCCAAACGGCTAAGTATAAGTAAATGACAAAATGAGCGGTGAAGTAAGGAAACCCACTCGAGTCCTCCTGCGATCATCCCTCTAGTATTGACCATCTTGGAGGTGGAAGTACGCTGAGTCCTCGGTAACCGGCTCTAAATCTGGCTATGCAAAACCAGAGAGGTTAGACCTCTAATAGCAAGTACCACAAGGAAGGACGATATGAAGGACTAAACCAGTAAGTATGAGAATATAATAATAGATCTCCGCTTTCCACTAGGATTCACAAAACATCACGACACTTTGAACCAACCTCCCAACCAAACAAGGACAGAAGTTAGCCCGTCATGTCCTGACATTCGGATCATCTCAGTTAGGCAACAGAGTAGGTACAGTACACAAACAAATTATCTTGAACGGCCAATCAACTACTACGACTTGCTATTGTGAGTCCCAAGTTATCCTAGAATTATACAATTAGGGATTCCTCAGTTCTTACTATGTGCAGGCAAGGCTAGTCTATCCAATCAATCAATTGCGCCAATCATGTAGTTAGGCGAGTCCCAGCGGGACGCCCGCCGTTATAGCATGTATAATAATATAAGCAGATACCGTTCCCTGCCCGTGTGACAGATTTACAGTATCTGTGGGAGCCAGCCGGCCCGTCGGGCACTTAATAGTCCCAAGGGGGCTGCCATGTAAGAACTCGGGAATCCATTCTCTCCATGCCATCATTATTTTATTTAACTTAATAGTCTCTACGTTGAGTGAAGTTCCATGCCGTGGATCATGGTCATTCCAATGAGTACCTTTGTATGGGGTACGATATGCGCAACTCTACAACGATACCCGTGCGGCTAGGTTGTAGGTTTTACATAGCGTGATGCAACAATCAAGTCTAACCACGGAGTAATCATGCCTTGACCATAAAGTACACATGCTGTTTTTGTAAAATAGATAAATAAATAATTTGAAACCTGCATGTGCCTGTATGCCAATATTCGGGATTGGCTAATCGAGTACAATAGTTCATTACATAAACGTGTCTCATTCATTTCATTCAATAAGACGACTAGCCAGTCTCTTAGTTCCAACTAGGAACGCATGATCAATTATAGTCAAGATAACCATTATTATCAAGGGTATCAAGGCATGAAAGTCAATTAGTATTACATGGGGTCGAGTCTGTAACTCCTCAGAGTTAAGTTCCAGTCAATCTGGGTATCCATGGATCAATCAAGACACATGACACATTCTACATAACAATCCATATTTATAATATTAACATGTCATGATTTTATCAAGTTCATGCCAAAAGGCGTAAGGATATAATAGAAGAATTATCATGCCGTCATTAAATGAATAAGTTATAAAGCAAATAGAAACACCCTGGTTAAAAGTCACGCCAGCAAGTCTAAGCTAAGGCCAAAAGTCATGCCAACAAGTCTAGTCAGAGTGAGCGTGAAAAATGGTTCATGTTGGCATACACAGTGTGAGTGTAGAAAATGATAAGAAATCCACGCACGCACTCGTGGACGTGTGCGTGACTAAGAATCCACGCACTCATGGATGTGTGCGTGACTAAAAATATACGCAGACACGTAGAGACGTGTGCGTGACTAAAAATACACGCACGTTCATAAGAACGTTAGCGTGACTGAAAATACACGCAGACACGTAGAGACGTGTGCGTGACTAAAAATACACGCACGTTCATAAGAACGTAAGCGTGACTGAAAATACACGCAGACACGTAGAGACGTGTGCGTGACTAAAAATACACGCAGATACGTAAGAACGTGTGCGTGACTAAAAATATACGCACGTTCATGAGAACGTTAGCATGACTGAAAATACACGCAGACACGTAGAGACGTGTGCGTGACTAAAAATACACGCACGTTCATGAGAACGTTAGCGTGACTGAAAATACACGCAGACACGTAGAGACGTGTGCGTGACTAAAAATACACGCAGACACGTAAGAACGTGTACGTGACTAAGCCTTCGTCCCAAGCCAGAAAATGAGGTTTCCAGCCAGAAAACACGCTAAGTTGGGAGGTCAAAACCATAAATGAACGAAAATATAGCAACTTAGATCTAGGAAAAACCAGCCATAGAAATCGAAAATGCCAAGCAGTAAACTCTCTCAGAATCTTGAGAGGAAGAGTAATGATCCATAAAAATGGATGAAGGAGAAGCAAGATTGCACTTGCCTTCTCCTGCTGCTGGTAGGTGGAGAGTGATGAGAGGAAAAAGAAGAAGAAGTAATGGTGAGAATGAGTAATGAGGAGAGAGAATGAGATGGAAGCTTTAAATAGGAAGGGGTGGTAGGTGGGAGTAATGGACCGGGTTTGTCCACCAATAAAACCCGAAAACCCTCCATGGCCGAACCCAATAAGCAAGACTAAAAGCAGGAAATAACAGTATGGAATAAAAATGCAGATAATAAAATTACAGACATAAAATTGCAAGAAATTAATTAACATGAAAATTAAAGAGCAGAAAATTAATTAACATGATAAATACAGATAATGAGTTATAGAAATTTAATTACAGGGTGATACCTGATAAATACTAAATGAATACTTATGAGTTGTACATGTATAAAAATACGCATTCCGGGAACGGGGAGTGACATCTCTACCCACCTTGAAAAAATTCCGTCCTCGGAATTTCAAATTCAAGCAAGATAGAGCATCGGGGCTAAACCAATCTAAGTACAAGCAATTAAATCAAGCAATCATTTTTCAATGTCCATAGCAAGTAACATATATGTAAATCCATCAATCTACGATATCAAGCAATTCTATCCATAAGGTGATAAGCATGAAGAATCAGGACAATCAAGGTATACAGAAAAAGATATACCTTGTGAGTCAAACAGGTGTGGATACCGTGATCGGATATCATCCTCACGCTCCCACGTTGACTCTCCCAAGGAGTGATGACCCCAAGCAACACGGACAAGACTAATTGTTCAGTTCTTGAGTATCTTCTCTCTTTGGTCCAAAATGGACACAGGCTGTTCCTCGTAAGACAGGTTGGTACCAACAACCAGCTCCGAATGATCGAGGATATGGCTTGGGTCCGATACATACCTACATAATTGAGACACATGAAACACGTTATGCACCTCTCGTAACGTAGGCAGGAGGGATAAACGATAAGCTACATCGTCTATCCGATCAAGGATAACAATTGGGCCCACGTACTGCGGACTCAATTTCCCGTGAATGCCAAATCTAATGACCCCACGAGTAGGTGAGATCCGCAAGAATATGTGGTCCCCAACGGAGAATTCTAATGGCCTACGGTGCTGGTCCGCCCAATGACGATGCCGATCCTGCGCAACTCGAAGTCGCTCTCTAATTCCCTTAACCACTTCAACCGTCTGAACAATCATTTCCGGGCCTAGCATTTTCCTCTCTCCAATATCATCCCATGCAAGCGGTGACCTGCACTTCTTACCATATAGTGCTTCGAATGGCGCCATCTGGATACTGGCTTGATAACTATTGTTGTACGAGAACTCGACCAAGTGCAGGTGGCTCTCCCAAGACCCTCCAAAATCTAGAGTGCAAGCTCGTAACATGTCTTCTAAAGTCTGAATTGTTCTTTCTGATTGCCCATCCGTCTGCGGATGGTAAGCCGTGCTAAATCTTAACTTGGTACCCAGACTGTGATGTAAGCTTTTCCAGAAATGTGATATAAAGCGGGTATCTCGATCCGACACAATACTGACAGGGACTCCATGCTGCCTGACTATCTGTTGCATATATAACTCTGCCAACTTTTCTGTAGATTGCCCTACTCTGAAAGGAAGAAAGTGTGCCACCTTCTTAAGTCGGTCCACTATCACCCAAATAGCGTCCATACCACTTGGTGATCTAGGTAAACCGGTCACAAAGTCCATTATAATATGCTCCCATTTCCATTCCGGGATAGGAAGCGGTTGCAATAATCCAGCTGGCCTCTGCTGTTCTACCTTCACTTGCTGACATACCAAGCAACGGGAAACAAATCTAGCTATCTCTCTCTTCATTCCGTTCCACCAGAAATGCTGCTTGATATCTTGGTACATCTTGGTTCCTCCAGGGTGAATAAAATACTGAGAACTGTGAGCTTCTGACATGACCTCCTGTCTGATATCTCCACTAGGCACACATAGACGTGATCCAAACCTAAGTGTACCATCTTCATGAATTCTCATCTCCTTCCTGAGCCCTGACTCACATTCTGCCCTAAGCTTCTGAATCCTTGGGTCTTGTGCCTGAGCTGCCTTGATCCTGTCTACCAAGTCGGATTGAACTTGCAGACTTGATAGAACTCCTACATCACTAGGAAGTATAACTTCGATGCCCATCTCCTGAAGGTCTTCTAAGATATGCTTCTGTGTTGTCAACATAAAGGCGCCGCCTCTCCTACTAAGAGCGTCTGCTACTACATTAGCCTTGCCTGGATGATACTGAAGCTCCACGTCATAATCCTTGATCAACTCTAACCATCTTCTCTGCCTCATGTTCAGCTCCTTCTGAGTAAAGATGTACTTTATACTTTTATGATCTGTGTACATCTCCACTCGGTCACCATATAAGTAATGCCTCCATAGCTTCAGAGCAAACACTACTGCTGCTAACTCAAAATCATGAGTTGGGTAATTCTTCTCGTGGTCCCGAAGCTGCCTGGATGCATACGCTATCACCTTCCCATGCTGCATAAGGACGCATCCAAGTCCTTTACCAGACGCATCACAATATACTGTAAAACCTTCGGGTCCAACTGGCAGTGTAAGAATAGGCGCTGAGATTAACTTCTGCTTCAAAGTCCCAAATGATGCCTGACACTCTGCCGACCAAACAAATGGTACATCCTTCCGGGTCAAGCGGGTCATGGGTGCTGAAAGCCTTGCAAAGTCTGACACAAACCTTCTGTAATATCCTGCCAATCCCAAGAAACTCCGTACATCTGCTACGGTCTTGGGTACTGGCCAACTCTCTACTGCTTCTACCTTCTTGGGATCTACTGCTACTCCAGCTCCTGATATGATATGACCCAAAAATGAAATATGATCCGACCAAAACTCACACTTGCTGAGCTTGGCATACAACTGGTTCTCTCTCAGAACTTGCAACACTTTCCTGAGGTGGTCTTCATGCTCCTCTTCACTAGCAGAGTATACAAGAATGTCGTCAAAAAATACAACGACAAACTGGTCTAAGTATGGCATAAAGATACGATTCATCAAATCCATGAATATCGCTGGAGCATTGGTCAAACCAAACGGCATTACTAAGAATTCATAATGCCCATACTTCGACCTGAATGCTGTCTTAGGAATGTCCTCCTTCCGAACCCTCACCTGATGGTACCCTGAACGAAGATCTATCTTAGAAAAACTCTGGCTTTGCTCAACTGATCAAATAAGTCGTCGATCCTGGGTAATGGGTACTTGTTCTTCACTGTTGCCGCGTTAAGCTTCCTGTAGTCAATGCATAATCTGGATGACCCATCCTTCTTTCCCATAAGTACCATTGGTGCTGCCCATGGTGACACGCTAGCTTGGATGAACTTCTTCTCCTTCAGTTCCTCAATATGCTGATATACCTTAGCCTGCTCTGAATCCGCCATTCTGTAAACCCGATCTGATATCGGTTTAGTTTCTGGTGCCAATTCTATACTGAACTCAATATCTCTAACTGGTGGTAGACCTGGAAGTTCTTCAGAAAATACGTATAGAAATTCTTCAACTACCTTTGGGATCTGAACTTCTTCCATTGCCGCTACTATTCCCTGCTCTGGTTGAGTTGCCTCTGATCTGACTAAGGTGAATCTCTTCATGCCTGGAATATCAAAAGATACACTCCCACTACGACAATTTAATGTCGCATGACTGTCTTTCAGCCAGTCTATGCCTAAGATAACGTCAAAATTTCAAACAGGAAATTCTATCAACCGGGCGGGTAAGGAATGCCCGCAAACTACAACACTACACGCTAGAATAACCCTACTAACTCCTACGAGCCCATTGCCAGTGAGTATATTCAACCTCCCTGACAATGCATCGAACTCCATTCCTAGTCGTGTCGTAAATTGTGCAGATATAAATGAATGAGATGCTCCCGAATCAAACAATGCTACTGCGGGATATGAGGCGACGAGAATGTTACCTGCCACAACATCTCCCGATGCCAATGCCTCTTCCAAGGACAAAGTGAATGCCTGCCCTCGACCTCCTTGCTGGTTTCTATACTGCGGCCTAGCCTGGTGCTGCTGCTGGCCCCTGCCTTGATGATGCTGGGGTGGTCTATGCTGGTGTTGCTGTATCGGCGGTCCCTGCTGCCGAAACATCTGAGCCTGCTGCACTAACGGTCGCTGCGCCAACGGCCTTACTGCCACCGCTGGTCCTCGATACTGGCCTGTCCCTGGTGCTGGCAGAGCAGGAAACTGCTGCCCTGGTCCTCATGATCTTGAATTCATGGGACATATGGTAACCCGATGGTCTGGATTTCCACATATCAGACACAGTCCATTCAATGTCCGACACACATCTCTAGTGTGCCCCATCTTCCCACAATAAGTGCAGCCCGTCGGGGGTTGCTGGTTCTTCCTCTGTTGCTGTTGCTGCTGCCTGGGTGGTGCTGGTCCTCGTATCGCCACATCGTGGATACGAACGCCAGTGGATGGTGCTGTTGTTCGGGACGCTGCTCCCCCTCCTCTTTCAATCTGACTGTGGGATCTCTTCTGACCCCCAGTCCTCACCGCAAGCCTCTGAATGGTGATCTCATGCCTTCGAGTCGCCGTCAATACTTCGTCGAACGTCTGGTAATTGTGCCCCTCTATCAGTTGTAAGAGTTCAAGATGAAACCCTTGCTGAAACCTCATAGCCCTCTGGCTCTCTGTTGCTACCATCTCTGGGGCGAATCTACTCAATCTGCAGAACTCCGCTGCATAAGCATCTACAGTCTTGCCAGCCTGCCTGAGGCTGATAAACTTCTGTTGTAGCTCAAACTGCGCCACAACTCCATAGTACTTGGTCTTGAATCTTGTAGTGAAATCGTCCCAAGCCACAGGACGTCTGATGCCCACTTCCTCTGATTCCCACCAATCACGTGCGAGATCCTGAAGTAATAACTTCACCAGATCCACACGTTCTTCTGCCGGTACCTTAGCTGCTGTCAGAATAGCCTCCATGTCTTTAAGCCATGCATCTGCTGATATGGCATCCTCCGTGCCCTCGAAACGGTGGGGGTTGTACTTGCAAAACCTGGCTGATGCTCCTGAATCTGGCCTTGCCCCTCTTTCTAATGCTGTCTGCAATTCTTGGTTGAGTAGCACATTCTGCTCTTGTAGCTGAGTGTGCATGCGCTGTTGGGCCAACATCTGATGTTGCTGAGTAGCCATCATTCCTCTCATGATCTCCAGAAGGGCTGGTGTGTCCACTTGGGTAGGTGGAACCGTTGGTGGTGGTGGAACATCCGGATACTGCAATCCAGCTGCTGCTTCCACTATCACTTCTGCCTGGGTAGCTTCGTGAGGTAAGACTGGCCCTTGTTGCTGACCAACCGGGTCAGGTTGTCCACGTTGCTCTTGATGTTGCTGCCTAGCTCTGACCGATGCGGACGAAGTGTCCCTAAGAAAAGGGACAAGAGAACAATCACACAGCCGGACATGAAGGATCAATGAAGTCAAAGGATACTGGAATGTCAAGCAAGGGTTGAGAATAACGAATCATGAGATCAAGAAGGAAAACACATGTGATTGAGACATCCTATAAATCAAAATACCCCACAAGTCTGAAATCCGACCTGTATGGGCCACCACTAAAACCTTGTCACGCCCCAGAACCAGAATACTTGAGAGCGGGGGAATGACTCAGCCAGCTACGTATTATGGGTAGATGAATACCGTATAATACGATCAATGCTGTCTAACCAGACGAGGGGGATGCATACTACATAAAAGTCTCACTATGGTCATTTCGCATCTATTGTCTCAATCATTCAAAGAAGAAACAGTAATACAGAACATGTAAGATAAAGCAGTAAGGCGTCCCAAATGCTCAGTCAGAATGTTCTGGAAATCTGGCTTTATAAAACATAGCCAGATGGTATAGTAAGGTATACACAATTGTTATCAGCTGCAGTCTAACTTAATTATAATCATGCAAAAGTAAGTACAAGACGATCCGACCAACATGTCGGTGCCAAACGACTAAGTATAAGTAAATAACAAAACGAGCGGTGAAGTAAGGAAACCCACTCGAGTCCTCCTGCGATCATCCCTCTAGTATTAACCATCTTGGAGGTGGAAGTACACTGAGTCCTCGGGAACCGGCTCTAAATCTGGCCATGCAAAACCAGATAGGTTAGACCTCTAATAGCAAGTACCACAAGGAAGGACGATATGAAGGACTAAACCAGTAAGTATGAGAATATAATAATAGATCTCCGCTTTCCACTAGGATTCATAAAATATTACGATACTTCGAACCAACCTCCCAACCAAACAAGGACAGAAGTTAGCCCGTCATGTCCTGACATTTTGATCATCTCAGTTAGGCAACATAGTAGGTATAGTACACAAATAAATCATCTTGAACGGCCAATCAACTACTACGGCTTGCTATTGTGAGTCCCAAGTTATCCTGGAATTATGCAATTAGGGATTCCTCAGTTCTTACTATGTGCAAGCAAGGATAGTCTATCCAATCAATCAATTGCGCCAATCATGTAGTTAGGCGAGTCCCAACGGGACGCCCGCCGTTATAGCATGTATAATAATATAAGCAGATACCGTTCCCTGCCCGTGTGACAGATTTACAGTATCTGTGGGAACCAGCCGGCCCGTCGGGCACTTAATAGTCCTAAGGGGGCTGCCATGTAAGAGCTCGGGAATCCATTCTCTCCATGCCATCATTATTTTATTTAACTTAATAGTCTCTACGTTGAGTGAAGTTCCATGCCGTGGATCATGGTCATTCCAATGAGTACCTTTGTACGGGGTACGATATGCGCAACTCTACAACGATACCCGTGCGGCTAGGTTGTAGGTTTTACATAGCGTGATGCAACAATCAAGTCTAACCACGGAGTAATCATGCCTTGACCATAAAGTACACATGCTGTTTTTATAAAATAGATAAATAAATAATTTGAAACCTGCATGTGCATGTATGCCAATATTCGGGATTGGCTAATCGAGTACAATAGTTCATTACATGAACGTGTCTCATTCATTTCATTCAATAAGACGACTAGCCAGTCTCTTAGTTCCAACTAGGAATGCATGATCAATTATAGTCAAGATAACCATTATTATCAAGGGTATCAAGGCATAAAAGTCAATTAGTATTACATGGGGTCGAGTCTGTAACTCCTCAGAGTTAAGTTCCAGTCAATCTGGGTATCCATGGATCAATCAAGACACATGACACATTCTACATAACAATCCATATTTATAATATTAACATGTCATGATTTTATCAAGTTCATGCCAAAAGGCGTAAGGATATAATAGAAGAATTATCATGCCGTCATTAAATGAATAAGTTATAAAGCAAATAGAAACACCCTGGTTAAAAGTCACGCCAGCAAGTCTAAGCTAAGGCCAAAAGTCACGCCAACAAGTCTAGTTAGAGTGAGCGTGAAAAATGGTTCATGTTGGCATGCACAGTGTGAGTGTGGAAAATAATAAGAAATCCACGCACGCACTCGTGGACGTGTGTGTGACTAAGAATCCACGCACTCATGGATGTGTGCGTGACTAAAAATACACGCAGACACGTAGAGACGTGTGCGTGACTAAAAATACACGCACGTTCATGAGAACGTTAGCGTGACTGAAAATACACGCAGACACGTAGAGACGTGTGCGTGACTAAAAATACACGTAGACACGTAAGAACGTGTGCGTGACTAAAAATACACGCACGTTCATGAGAACGTTAGCGTGACTGAAAATACACGCAGACACGTAGAGACGTGTGCGTGACTAAAATACTCGCACGTTCATGAGAACGTTAGCGTGACTGAAAATACACGCAGACACGTAGAGACGTGTGCGTGACTAAAAATACACACAGACACGTAAGAACGTGTGCGTGACTAAGCCTTCGTCCCAAGCCAGAAAATGAGGTTCCCAGCCAGAAAACACGCTAAGTTGGGAGGTCAAAACCATAAATGAACGAAAATATAGCAACTTAGATCTAGGAAAAACCAACCATAGAAATCGAAAATGCCAAGCAGTAAACTCTCTCAGAATCTTGAGAGGAAGAGTAATGATCTATAAAAATGGATGAAGGAGAAGCAAGATTGCACTTGCCTTCTCCTGCTGCTGGTAGGTGGAGAGTGATGAGAGGAAGAAGAAGAAGAAGTAATGGTGAGAATGAGTAATGAGGAGAGAGAATGAGATGGAAGCTTTAAATAGGAAGGGGTGGTAGGTGGGAGTAATAGGCCGGGTTTGTCCACCAATAAAACCCGAAAATCCTCCATGGCCGAACCCAATAAGCAAGACTAAAAGCAGGAAATAACAGCAGGGAATAAAAATACAGATAATAAAATTACAGACATAAAATTACAAGAAATTAATTAACATGAAAATTAAAGAGCAGAAAATTAATTAACATGATAAATACAGATAATGAGTTATAGAAATTTAATTACAGGGTGATACCTGATAAATACTAAATGAATACTTATGAGTTGTACATGTATAAAAATACGCATTCCGGAAACGGAGAGTGACAGTAGTGGACATGATTACCTTCATGATGGTATATGATGTCCCATCCAAATTTGTTCCCTTGTACTCTTTTTGCTTCGCAGAACTTCGGGTCGATTTAGACCATTTGATTATTAATTAATTTCTCCACTCTTTTCCTTGATCATTATTAGCACGTTACCGTGACTTTTAATTTGGGAGCACAAGACCAGTTATTTTCTTGAAACCAACTTCTCATGAATGATCTACTCGAGACACTCTTCACCCTTGACCTTCGTGTCCCACCCAGACACGTTATTTTGTGCTCCATTTGCTTCACACAACTTTCCTGACACGTGAGCCGATTTTATTTTACCCCACGGTGTCACATTCATTTTCCAACTTGATTTGCGGGTACCCTGTCGACCAAAACCTGTCAGCCCCAATTATGGACATAGCCCACATTGAGCCTACTACCCGTATGATACTTATGTCCCATTTATTGGAATCCCCATGTGCTACTTAATTGCCAATGATCATCAACACCTATTTTTGTTCGATTTTTGCACAATATCTGGTTTTGATCCAATCCGGCTCCACCAAGTCCAACCCAGCTTCGTGCTATCCTCCATCGTGACACCCTCATTTTTTTTTCGTGTCCAAAAATAATATTCAATACCTAGTTTTCTATTCCAAATATTGATGTAAATTCTATTGATTTTAAATCCCAAAAATAAATCCATTGCCCTAATAAATTTCTACCCTTGATTTTCCTTCATTCAATCCTCACCATTAATTCTCCCAAACACTCAATTTCCCCTCCCCCTCTCTAGCATTGGCTGGCCCTAAAATTTTTATGGAGAGAATCTCTTCTCTCTCTACTTTATCTCTCACAATAATTACATCTCTTTCTCTCTCTCACTATTTTTTCTCCACACAAAAAACACACACACACAGCAGCAACCCAACCAACACCACCACCCCGAGCTACACGACCACCTCCTCCCTCCGGCGTGGCCGAAGCCGTCGACCACCACCTGGCCGTCGGCCACCCACCCTGGCCAACTCCTCTCCTCCCTTCTTCAACTCCATCATCTTTCCTCCACCATTATCATCACCACCATATCCGTTCACCACCTCCGTCACCACTGTGACCACCACGAACAACCATGCGCCGTCGTGCACAGTGCCTGGCCGCCTCCGCCGTGCCTTCGCCGGCAGGGCCAGGCCGCACAAACCCACGCGCAGCCGTCGCAGCAGCCGCGAACGGCAGCAGATGGCCGGGAACGGCCTGGCGCGCGTACAGCACCGTCGGCCGCCGTGGCTCCGACAACCCCCCCTCCCATGCGGGTGCACCCCACTCCGACGAGCACTTCCATGGCGGCCACCGTCCTCCGCGATGCGCCGTCGAGGCGATTCGTGCGTTTCGTACGAAGTTCCGTCGTGACGCGCGCGGAATCAAGTCCGTTTTGGCGCCCCGTCGCAGCAACTTTGCGTACGATTTTTGAGAAATTCGACCATTGGATCGGCGATTTCTTCGCTCTGTCACAATCTCGGTATATCCACCTTTACTCCTGTCAATTTTTGTCCGTTAATATTAGCGTTTGATACATCAAAACCGGCCACCAAGTTGACCGTTTAAATTGTATTAATTTTGGACAGTTTCACGGGGTCAACTTCGTCAGCTTGTACCTCCTCCACCGTAGCTCCGTTTGGCATGCTACCAGTTCCTGTGTGAAGCTGGTATAACTCTCTTGCTACTCCTTTCATTGTGAGCTTGTTTGATTGGTTGAATTCGACGCCAAAGTTGGTCGTCCGAATTCATAATTTCTAACTTGTAAAATTCCATTTTTGAACACGGGACTCCAGATTTCATTTTTGACACCACCATTAGACTCGTGGCGTCGTTCTGGCATGTTTTTATATAAAATTTGTTAGATTTGGAGGACGTGGGCCCTGGCACATTTTTCGGTGTAAAGTGGGTCCCACAGTCCGGGTCAATGGGACTTTTTGACGCCGGCTCATCGAAATCTAATTCTGGATATACCGTTGAGTTTGTATCGTCATTCTGAACTCGTTGACATATAATTTGCTTGATTCTGGTGGACATTGGATCCGGCACGCATTTCGGAGCAAGTCGGATACCAATATCCGGGTCAACATGTCATTTTGAGATCGGCTCATCGGAATCCAATTTCGGATATACCGTTAAGTTCGTATCGTCATTCTGGACTCGTTAACATGTAGTTTGCTAAGTTTTGAAAACGTTGGCTCCGGCACGTATTTTCGTGCAAACCAGAATTCCAAGTTCTGGTCAACGGACCAAATTGAGATCGGGTCAACGAAATCCAATTCTGGAGATACCGTTGGGTTCGTATCGTCATTCTGGTTTTGTGGACATATAATTTGTTATATTTTATAGACTTATTTTCTTGCATGTTTTTCGGTGCAAAACAGCTCCGACACAGATACCGTTTTGACCCGAAATTACCTTTTTGCCCTTGTGTCCAAATTGGTCCGATGGGTAGGCTATCCCTGCTAATTTGACCATTCTGGACACGTTGGCGATGTTTATTTCATCATCCGACAATATTTATTGATAATTTCTCTGTGTTTAACCTTTTTATAATTTATTAATAATTAATTCTTATAATGTTCGTATTTCGGGATTAGTACAACGAAACTGAGCTCAGTCAATTCCAGTGATCTCACATCACTAAAATTGACAAGATGGACACGTGGATCACTATAATAAGATTATCAACTTTACCGTTGATCGTCGAATCTCGATTTGCGTGTCGTAAGTTTCGACGTACAAATAACGAAGTACACTTTATATTTTTAATAATTAGACTAGAATTGACCTAGTTTGACCAGAGTTGACCAGTTGACCAAAGTCAACTGTAAGTCAACACTTGACCTAGTCTGACTAGATTGTTGACCGGAGTTGACTTAGAGTTGTTTTGACTTAGAAGAACCTAGGAAAATGTAGATTGCTTGTAGAGACTTATTTATTACAACTTGAACACCTTCTAACCTGTGTTGTTTTAAATAGGACTCTGTGGCTTCAGTTGGACCCCTATACTTATCAGCTGTTCAGGTTATCAGACGAGTACATTCTCTGACCATTTTATATCCTGTTTAGAATTATTTTCCTGTTTTAAATTACTTTACTTGATATTGTCACGTTGGTCACACGGATTGGTACTATATGGATCTTTTCATGAGATGTTATCCCCCTCGGGAGCATCAGATACTGCATGTTTTGTGCGTTTCACGAATCATCACGTATCTCTATGCTTCCTCTGATTCACGAATCTCTTATGACACATGTACTCTCATGTTCACAGAGCCATCATGAATCACCTTCACGTATCACTCATTTTATGAGCCATGTGAAGTTTCATGAATCTTAACATAACTTGAACAGATCCTTGTGTATTGATTGGGGATGGGGGAGTATAAATAGGCATGTGAATATTATCCAAGTAGTTGTAGTCATGAATCACTCTCTTAGCTGTAGTCATGAATCTCATTTGCCATTCACATGTTTATATTTTACACTGACTCACTAGTCACTATTACCTCTCTATGTATAGTAGATATTTCTATTATAATTCTCTCTCTGTTTACATATTGTATTTCTTCAGTTCATGTATCTTACTTTACTGCATGATTATATTTTCTAACCTGCTATGATCTGTTGAGATGTACTGTACTCGCTCCTGTCCTGACTGGACCGGTTGATAAATTTTACAGATAGCTTGGAGGTTGCCTGCTAGCCTAGAGGAGACACATTAGAGGTTGTTTAGTTAGCTATTTTCAGTTGTCTGGAGTTGTATTTACTTTATGGATTACTGTATTTGAGCTTTGAGACGTATTTCTGGGTTTGTGTATCTTAGACACTTAGACTTCTATCTGCTGTATCTCTTTTGGATTTCATGTTTTATCTATCTTCCATTATACTCTACCTTAGATGTGATTGAGTTTACATTCTGCTATGTCACCCCCATTCGGGGAGTATAAACTGCTTAGCCTTATACTGTTAGATGCATGAGACCTAGGACAGCGTTCTACCGCCGATACTACGGCATAGGCTGGACATACCCACGTCTCGTGCCCTAACTCTAGGGTGCGGGTCGTGACAGAACACATACTTCAAGCTCTTGTGGTCAGTAAAGATTTACACTCGCTCTCCGTATAAGTAGTGTTTCCACAACTTGAGTGCAAAGATCACCGCAGCTAACTCTTGGTCGTGGGTAGGATAGTTTCGTTCATGAGTCTGTAATTGCCTAGATGCATAAGCAATCACTATCCCATGCTGCTGTAGGACACATCCTAGCCCCTTTCCCGACGCATCGCTGTATATGGTGAAACCTCCAGACCCTGAAAGTAATGTCAGAACTGGAGCGGTCGTCAGCCACCTCTTCAGCTCCTCAAATGTTGCCTGGCAGTACTCTGACCAGATGTACTCTACGTCCTTCCATGTCAGTTTCGTCATGGGTTCTGCTATCCTAGCAAAGTCCTGGATGAACTTCTTATAATAGCCTGCTAAACCCAAAAAGCTCCTGATCTCTGAAACTGACGTCGGAGCCTTCCATGTCTCAATGGCAGCAATCTTTCTGTCATCCACTGAGATCCCCTCTCCAGTAACTACATGACCGAGAAACTCCACTCGGTCAAAAAAGAACTCGTACTTCGACAATTTGGCATACAACCTCTCCTGCCTCAGAATCTCCAAAATCATCCGCAAGTGCTCTGTGTGCTCCTCCGGCGTCTTCGAGTATATCAGGATGTCGTCGATAAATACTACGAAAAACTTATCCAAATAGTGGTAAAATGTCTTATTCATCAAGTTCAAAAAGACAGCTGGCACATTTGTGAGACCAAATGGCATCACCAAAAACTCGTACTGCCCGTACTTTGTGTTGAATGCCGTCTTCTGGATGTCTGCAGTCCTGACTTTCACCTGGTGGTAACCGGATCTCAAATCTTTTCTGGAAAGCACCTTCGCCCCACTCAATTGGTCGAACAAATCATCTATCCTGGACAGAGGATATTTGTTCTTAATGGTGATGGTATTCAATACCCGGTAGTCAATACACAATCGGACTGTACCATCCTTTTTAGGCACAAAGAGTACTGGTGCTCCCTATGGAGAAGCACTAGATCGAATGAAACCCTTTTCCAACAGGTCATCAATCTGCTCCTTCATCTCTACGGTCTCCTTAGGGTTCACTCTATAGCAAGCCCGGGATACTGGTGATGAACTCAGTACTAGATCTATAGTGAACTCCACATCTCTGTCAAGCGAAAGTCCTAGAAGATCCTCTGGGAATACATCCATAAACTTCCTAATGATAGGGTGTGGTAGTGCTAACTCCCTAACTGTTGCACAACAGTTCGGCTCTAGGCTGATCTCCGGCCCTGTCCTCCTGACTCTGAATGGTGCCGTACCTGGGGGACTGAACAGAATACTATCCTCATGGCAGTCTATAGCTGCGTAAGCATAGCTAAGCTAGTCCATCCCCAATATGATATCATACCCGAAAAGTGGTATAACAAAGAATCGTCCCATAAACTCTTTCTCTGCTATAGTAATAGAGCATCTATAGATAGCTCTAATGGGCACTGGTCCGCCTTCCGTCATTACTCTACTTATCTCCTCGGTAGGTGTAGCTACTAAGTGGTATTTATGCATAAACTCTAATGACAGGAAGCTATATGATGCACCAGAATCAAACAAGGATAGAGCTAGAAAAGTATGCAAATAAACATGACTTGTGATGACGTCAGCCAAATAATCTGGCTCTGAAACATGCTCCGGCTCCGTCTCAAGAGCCAGACTATAAGCCTTCCCCTGGGGTCCCTTCTACTGCTGCAGATGTTGCCCAAACCTCTGCTGCTGAGTCGGAAGCGGCGGTCCTCCAGATGGTAGTCCGGTACCTGGTACACTTGCTATCGGGCAGTCCCGAAGCTGATGGGTGATAGATCCACAAGCTAAACATTGCCCCAACCTCTTCCTGCAGATGGCGAAGTCATGCCCTGGCCTCCTACAGAATGAACACACAGGTCCCCTTTGTTACCGAGGTCCCGGGGCTCTAGCTGGTGGGGTTGGGTGATGAGGTGTGGGAGGACGGTATGTCTGCTGGTGCGAAGCCGGTGCTCTCGATTGGAAAGCCTGACGCTTGAAAGGTCCTTCGAGATGTACAGAAGCCAGCCTCTTGCAAGACTGAAGATGCTCCTCTATGCTCCGGGCCAACTCTAGGCTCTGGTAGTAGTCAGTTATACCGTTTGCCACTATAAGAATGCCAATGTCTGGAACTAGACCATGGCAAAACCTACGCGTCATCTCCTCTGGGTCTGCAACTAGACTAGGAGCAAAACGGCTCAAACGACTAAACTCTGCTGCATATTCGTCAATAGAACAGTTCCCCTACTGGATGCTCTAGAATCGTAGCCCCATGTCTACCCTAGCGGTGGTCGAGAAGAATTTTTTCTTGAACTGGGTCTTGAACTGATCCCAAGTGGCCTTCCCTCTCGCGAATAGCGGCTCATTCCTGAACCAAACTCCCGCCAAGTCTATCCGCAAAAATCCCGCTGCCTCGACCTGGAGGTCACCCTGTAACCTAGCTCCAAGGAGCTTCCTCTCTACCGAGTCTAGCCAGTCATCTGCTACTACGATGCCCTCAGTCCCCATGAACTCCTTGGGGTTCAAACCCATGAAGTCCTTGATTGTCCCCGCTCTCTGTCGTGGTTCTACAGGTGGTGGGACCACGATACGCTCCTCAGAACGCTCCATGCTCTGGCGGAGTAAGGTGGTCTGCTCCTGATGGGTCGTTAGGAACCCCTGGATCATAGTAAGCAGTTGGTTCCCGTCGAGAGTGACGGAAGCCTGAGCAGGTATAGTAATAGGTGGTGGTGGGAGTATCGGGTCCTACTGGGACTGTGATGTGGAAGGTGGTGGAGGCATCTGGGTTGGTGGATTTATGGAGTGGGGGAGTATGGTAGGTGGAGGTGGAGGTGCATCGGTTAACTGGTCAATCGACTGGATAGGGAGTGTGCCATTTTCAGGTATGGCATAATAGGATGAGCGAGTGAGCATCATCTAATAAATAAAAGAACTTATAAGGACTCTTTAAAGTAAACAATCATAAATAAGAAAATCTAATTGTAATAGCGAGCATATGATGTGATGTGTTTCCTATGTTGCAATCCTAGTAATCCTCTAGGTGTTCTAAGCGTCATTCCTAGTATTGTCTACTTACCTTAAGTTCCTAATTGTAGGCATACTTGGTACAATGACATAACCAAACAATTTAGTCAGGACCTGCATGGGCCACTACTAAAAATATGTCACGATCTGCTACCCAAATTGTTGGGCCGGGCTGAGTCATGTCCAGCCTTGCTTGGGATAAAACGTAGTTAGCTGTTCTAAAGATAACAAGATAAGACTAAAGTGTGCTAACAGTTCTATATGTAATAATGAGTAAGAAATGTTCCAAACACAAAAGTCGTCCTGTATATAAATAAGTTCCAAGTACAAGTCCAAAATGTCAAGCTGGATACAGGTTCAGTCACAAAATACATAGTCTAACAATATGACTACTCTCGGAAACCCCGAGCAACTATGCAAAATAGACGAGTTTTTCCGTAGGTACATCCTCGTAAGATAAAGCCTGATCCTCGATGGCAACCCCATAATAAGAATCACAAAGCAACTCCTCCTCAGAAAGTATACCTACAACGTTATCCTGTCAGGACGGAAGCAAGTACTGATTCTAGCAAACTAAATATATGAAACATGAAATGAACAGGAGTGTAATGAACAGAAATCATGTCATAAAATAATCTATCATGGCAAGGATACGTATGTTATAGAGACAGATGTATATGTAATATTTAAAACTGTAGCAGGTATGTGATCGTCAATAGGTGTACAATATGCAGGGGCACATAATGAAATATACTTCCGTACAAGTGATACGGCGATAGATGTACATACACACAAATACAGCTTTGAGATAAAGGCGTACGGCGCAGTAACATGTAAAATAAAACTTTGCTCGGTACGATAGAGGGGGCATGATCACGTACTCAACTATCAGTTTCCCCATAACCCATATTCTAATATGTGAGTGATACGAGGACAGTATAAAGCATGGTGGATACTGAGAGCAGTATAAGCATGGTAGGTACTACAAATAATGTAACATGTGAAGATTTAACTTGCTATCCCAAGGATCAACATTTAACATGGTTGGATCACAGTTCATTGATGTAACATTATGTAAAGTTTGTAGAGGTACTTGCCTTTAGCAAAGCAAGGTAGTGATAGAAATGCTAGAGATGTTTGGTGACTCGTTACTGTAAAAATAATACGTAAACTTAGTTTTATAGTAAGTTAAACACTAAGACACTAGTGGTGCGACAAGACTTTCTGACTAGACACCTAGCCAAAAGATGACTTTAGCATAGGAGACCCATGTGGGGTGACTCAATACCCAAACTAACTTTCTAGGGCCTTCACACTAGTGTAGGGTGAGGTCCAATGCTACAATAACTAAAATCAACACAAAACTTTGTAAGTCGTAACTATTCAATAAATAAATCAGACTGTACACTATGTACCAACAATTGTTGAGATAGAAAAAAGGCTCAATTTTACATAAAATAAAGTACCAAAATTATCCTTGTTAATTATATAAATTTATACTAATTGTTTTGGAATTTATAAACCCTCAAAGATATTTATTAAAATCAGCAAACATATGTATCCTGACAATGAGTTCTGTTTTCCTATTTTTATAAAATACCAAAATTACGTATTAAATATTCGAAAAATTATATTAAATTAGCTAAATTAACATAGTATTCAAATACAATTTTTTTCATATTTTTACGGTACATAAAATACAAGTAAAAATTCAAAAACAGCAAGTTACAAATCTTGATAAATAAAATTAATTATTTAGTATTTTGTCCACGTATACGAAATTGAACCGAAGTTCATATACGGGACCCAAAGCCATGAATCAAGTCCGATATGACCCGTACAGGCCTTGAATGTATTTAGGCTCATTTGAGTCCACAGAACCCATGCTAGGTCTGGACTAAAAATGGCCATATTTCACAGTTACAAAGAAAATACTAATTTTAAATACGTAAGTAAAAATATATTTTAATGTAGTAAAATATACCTATCATAATATTTATTGACAATAAAATAAAATGTAAGTATAGCATAAATATATGTGTATATAAAACACATGTATGGACATAACCAAAATGTATATATATAACAAATATGATTATATATATATATATATATATATATATATATATATATATATATATATATATATATATATATATATATATATATATATATATATAAATATATATATATATATATATATATATATATATATATATATATATATATATATATATATATATATATATATATACATATTTTTTCTATTAAGTATATATAAATATATAAATATTTATATATATAAATATATAAATATATAGATAAGTATATATATATATACTAAATATATATATATATATATATATATATATATATTTTTATACTAAATATATATATATATATATATATATATATATATATATATCTATATATATATAAATATATATATATATATATATATATCTATATATATATATATATATATATCTATATATATATATATATATATATATATATATATATATATATATATATATATAAATATATATATATATATATATATATATATATTTAAATATATATATATATATATATATATATATATATATTTTAAATATATATATATATATATATATATATATATATATATATATATATATATATAAATATATATATATATATATATGTATTATATATGTATTATATATATATATAAAAAAAAAAATATATATATATATGTATTATATATATATATATATATATATATATATATATATATATATATATATATATATATATATATATATATATATATATATATATCGAACTCGGGCTGGAGAACATGGGGCTTAACATTGCTCGGGCTGGCCAGGGGGTCAGCTCGAGTTATGTGATAGGGATAGGATTTTAGTTTGTTTTATTATGGTTTAGGTTAATGGGTTTTAAACCCAATAACACAGTTCAAACCCGATAACCCAGTTTTTTAAAATCCGTGTCCCGACAGTTTATGACACGGGTACACGAGTCTTGTGTCCAGGGTTGGCATGACACGTAAATATCGTGTCCATGCCCATCACTGGGTTCCTGGTGTTCAGGCGAGTCCACACACGCGTACACGAGACACGATACGACACACGGAGTGAGTGACACGTACATGTCCGACTTTGAGTCGAAGAGCGGGGCTACTGTACGGCAGAGGAGTCGTCGGGGTGGTCGGAAAAAAATGGAGGCGAGTTCGTCTCGTTGAGGCGAACCGAATGGTGGTGGTTGCTCGTCGGAAAGTGGATGGTGGTGGTGGCTAGGTCAAATCTAGGGTTCCAGTGAAGTGGTCTGGGAAGAAGAAGCGAGGGCGGCGGCTAGGGCAATCGGAATGATGTGAGGAGCTAGGGTTTCGAACGAGGGTCCTTATATAGGCTAAAAATGGGTGTTAGATTAGGGTTTTTGGCCGAGAAATTAGGGATTAGGGTTAGGATTACGGCGAGGTCGACCGCCAATCGGCTAATGGGGAGCCCGAGACGTGGGGGGGTGACGGTGTTTTGCAGTAAGGCCCCCAAAGTTTGGGGGGGTTAGAACTCGGGCTGGAGAACATGGGGCTTAACATTGCTCGGGCTGGCCAGGGGGTCAGCTCGAGTTATGTGATAGGGATAGGATTTTAGTTTGTTTTATTATGGTTTAGGTTAATGGGTTTTAAACCCAATAACACAGTTCAAACCCGATAACCCAGTTTTTTTAAAATCCGTGTCCTGACAGTTTAGGACACGGGCACACGAGTCATTTGTCCAGGGTTGGCATGACACGTAAATGTCGTGTCCATGCCCATCACTGGGTTCCTGGTGTTCAGGTGAGTCCACGCACGCGTACACGAGACACGATACGACACACGGAGTGAGTGACACGTACGTGTCCGACTTCGAGTCGAAGAGCGGGGCTGCTGTACGGCGGAGGAGTCGTCGGGGTGGTCGGAAAAAAATGGAGGCGAGTTCGTCTCGTTGAGGCGAACCGAATGGTGGTGGTTGCTCGTCGGAAAGTGGATAGTAGTGGTGGCTAGGTCAAATCTAGGGTTCCGGTGAAGTGGTCTGAGAAGTAGAAGCGGAGGGCGACGGCTAGGGCAATCGGAATGATGTGAGGAGCTAGGGTTTCGAACGAGGGTCCTTATATAGGCCAAAAATGGGTGTTAGATTAGGGTTTTTGGCCGAGAAATTAGGGATTAGGGTTAGGATTACGGCGAGGTCGACCGCCAACCGGCTAATGGGGAGCCCGAGACGTGGGGGGGTGACGGTGTTTTACAGTAAGGCCCCCAAAGTTTAGGGTTTTACAAGCTAACCCCACCGCCTTAGTTGAGTGCAAAATTAAATTTGCACAATGCCCCCTCCGCACAGCCTTGTGCAAAAACAAATTTGCACAGAAGATTGCATATTTGCAAACTGCATTAAAACAATTAAAATAATTGCAAATTGATATTAAAACAGTTTTAAATAATTACAAAATAATATTTTTGTTTTTTAAAAATCATTTAAAAACCATTTAAAAATTCTAAAAAAAATTCTAATAATTATAATAACTTATTTTAAAGATATAAATGCTATTTAAAATTATAAAATTAATATTTTAAAATCTAGGGGCTTACATTTGGTCTCCAACCCTGAGGGTATGGTGGTTGAGGCTCCTGTGAGCCAAGCAGTGGCTGCACCGTCAGCCTCATGTGTGGGGGCTTCTGCCGACTTAACTGCCCCAACCGGTTCATGTAGTGGCTCCGGTAACTCCCGTGATGATGCCTCAAGTGTTGGCTGACGCGGATGAATATGTGAGATTCATGGTTGAGGCCGTATACAAGATGCTGCGGAGGGGAGTGTCGGCTGCGTTGGACGAAAGTGGAAGCTTTGCGACTACGAAGTATATGGTGCTCTCATTTATCCAGCAGATCCGTAGTCACCGAGGCCATGACCATATGGCCGAGATCTTGGAAGCCTCTACTGAGCTCGATCTTTGTCTTACAGAACTATGAAACATTCGACAGAATAACTTTTTCGCTTTGATAGAGGAGGAGCAGAGCAAGCTGGAGGTGACAGTTGAGTCAGCTTACTCTGATACGATGTCTATCTGGGCTCAAGAGATGGTCGACGTTGAAGTAAATGAGCAGAGGTTGTCCTCGTCGATGTAGGAGAAGGGCAAACTGTGGGACTCCCTGAAGGCCCGCATAATGGAAGTTAACAAGAAGATTCGTCTTCTTCAAGAGGAGCGGGCTCAACTTCTGCCCGATTCTGAAAGGATGCAGGCTGAGCACGTCCATCTTATAGAAGAGACAGCAGGGTTCACTCGCCATGTGGCCTTCGATGAAGCCTTTTTCTGATATTTGAGCAGACCTGAAGACATCTTTTTTCTTGATATCAGTCGTCCAAAGATAAATAGATCTCGAAATCTGAAGAGGCCCCGGATAGGTCGCTAGGCGGTTCAAAAAAATCTCTTTGTATGAAGCCGTCTTTGGTCCATCATTAATTCTTCATTACCTATATCCTGGTTTGATCATGTTTGATTATGCTTACTGCATGTCTATAAATGAATGTTAGGTGAGAAAAATATGTTATTGTATGATACAAGTATAGCAATATGATATAGGACAATTAGGATAATGCTAAGTTTAAGTAGAAACATGATAGTGATTATATGAATATTAGTGACATCATTATGTTAAACTTAATTGATTAGCCATATTCAAAAATATGATGTAATCATTGGGCCAACAGCGCTGCCTTCAGAGATGAACTCCTCATACACCTGTTGATCGAGGCACACCACAGGTGTTTTATGGGAGGAGCCCAGCTCGATATCGTCAGATTGTAACACAACCATCTCGTTGGAGGAGACGGTGGTTCCCAGCAGAGTCGCCAGCTTGTTCGCTATCGAAAAAGGGGACACAAAAGGTTTTTTATTGAAACTTTTGTATTTCTATTACAAACAGAACAATATACAATGTTGGACTTAAGATGTAGTCCTTTGAGTACACTTTTTTTATCTGGGAACTGTATTGGTGGAGCGAGTAGTAATCCGTTGACGATCTGACGACAATCTTGAATGCTATGAAGGTCTAGGTTGTTCTGGATGCTGGAGCGTTTTGAGGGAAAGAAGACGTGAAGTGTCTCTCATGATCTCTAGATATGATCTGTAGATATATATCTATGTGTCTTGAATGAATGGTCCTTCTATTTATAGGCAGCAGGCTAAGCTGTCTCTGCACGCATACGTAGGATGGCCTGGATTTGGGAACGCCACGTAGCTGATGATGGCAGAAGCGCATGGATGATGCACCTCGAATCTGTTTAAACTGCTGCATTGGGCTACGGTAGAGCTGACACGTAGTAGTTGCGAGGATTCTGTTGCTGCTGAGATGTTGGATGGTTAGCACCCATTCTTCAGTAGAACTGAGTCAAAAGACACGTGGCGCATGTCTGTGTCTTCAAAGATCTCGAATTTGGGGGAGAGTGATCTGTCTTGATGCGCCTAGGATCAGGCGCATGAAGAGGACTGAGCTACTATCTTTAGGGATCAGGAAAGAGTCCGGGCGCATGGCTTTTAATGCGCATACATGGCTTCATATCAGGATGCGCCTAGGATCAGGCGCACGGGATGACTTGGTCTATGACTTCGAGGAATCATAGGCAAGTCCAGGCACATGCAAAGACTCGGCTTCTGTTACTTGAAATCAGGATTAAGTCTGGAGGGGCGCATGGCTTTTGAGGCACATGCAGTCTTCTGGGAGCATGGTTGCGAGGTGCATGCGAATGAACGATCGGCAACGTGGCAAGGACAGCTGTAGCCGACTAACAGTGTAGTGATGGTGCTGATGTCAGCGGCTCTTCGTTATCTGCAAAGGATGGCTGATTGGACGGCTCTCAGGAAGATACGTTGCCGCCTTGCCATTCAGCATTAAATTTTTGATGATGACAAGTTTGAAAGGGGACACATCGGTTAATTCCGATCTAGGCACATGGGTCTATGTTCCACTGGACGCATCAGTAGGGGCGCATGATGTCGACGGCACATCTGCCATGTGTCATATCCTCTTTGGCCCATCAATTGAGTTCTTCTAGGTGTTAATGGCTGCCTTGATTTTAGCAAAATACGAAAAGACAGGTTCATTGCCATAATTGCAATTTTATTACACGAAAGTCGGAGAGCCTTCCACTTGGTGCATGGTTGTGGGCTGTCCGGGTCTATAAATAGTCGCTTGAAGGGAAGCTTATTTTTATTCTTCACTTGTTTTTCCCAAAATGGAGATGAACTCGATTGGTCCCCGGCCTTGGCGAGTTGACGATAAACTTCTTTCGAGGACGAATATGGGCCGAGTTGGTTTTTTCTGCCATCGGCCCTGTAAAGTGCCTATTGCATCCTAATATTGGGATCATCATGTCTCGACACAGGCTAAAGGTTCCTGTTGCATCCAAAGATCGGGGCGGTTGTTTCTAAGAGCCGCAGGTCGGGGCTATCATGCCCCGACTTTGTTAGGCTAGAAGAGCTACTCCTCCTGCTAGAGTGCCAGTATGCTGACGAGAAAGCGATTCGCTTTGACTATGAATGGGGATGCCCCTATGCTGAGAAGTTAGGATGACGCCTGACGGGTGATGCGCCCGGTAGTAGCTTTAAGTGATGCGCCTAACTGTTGTTGTCAGGATGCGCCTGTAGCTTTTTTTAGGATCTTTTCTTTCTTTTTTTTGTAAAAGAACTCACCTTTGTAAAGAGTTTTGCACATGTAATAGACTTTCATATGAAATAAAAGCCTAGTTTCTTGATGTCTTATACTCTTTGTTTGTGTTCTGCTGTGCCGAGTACTCTTGTCTATTCTGGCGCATATCAGTGTGGGGCACATGAGAATCTATGGCACATAGGGACTCTGGCATAAAATTTCATGCTTCTACAACTGCAGTCGCCTGGTTGTCGCAGTATATCGGAATTGTCAATATTTGCGCCCTAACCACTGGAAGACCATACATGAGCTCACGAAACCAGTCTGCTTCCTCTGCTACGGTATCAATTACAAAGAACTCAGATTCCATGGATGACCGCGAGAGCATAGTCTGCTTCTTTGGCTTCCACGATATAGCAGCTTCACCCATTGTGAAAATGAATCCACCTATGGACCTCTCATTTTCCAATTCTGAGCTCCAGCTGGCATCACTGAAGCCTTCTACTATCGACGGATCTCCGCTGTAGTGCAGTGCATATATCTGAGTCTTTTGGAGATATCTCATTACCTATTTTACAGCTTTCCAGTCTCAATGCCTGGATTGCTCGTGAAACGACTCAGCATTCCTACGGTAAAAGTTATGTCAGGCCTTATGGCAGTAGTAGCATACATCAAACTCCCGATAATGCTTGCATACACTAGCTGCCTGACACTTTCCTTGGAATTAGGCTTCAGCTTTAGATCACACCTGTAAGGCGTATCGATCCCTGGAAGACCCTGATACCCGTAGCGTGTGATCACCTTCAAAATATAATAAGACTGTGACATCACCAGTCCAATATCTGTCCGAATTATCTTGATGTCCAAGATCAGATCAGCTTCCTCCAAGTCCTTCATACTGAACTTGCTCGAGATGATCTTCTTTGTCTCCGTAACACAGCACATATCCGTACCTAGGATTAGCATGTCGTCTACATATAGACAAACGATTATACCACTTCCATCAACGAACTTTGTGTAAACACACTTTGTGACGCCCCAGTCCCAAAATACGTAGGACTAGGAATGTAGACATGCCAGCCGTATAGTATATATACGTAAGCTGTAAAATGCAGTAACCAAGGCACTAAATCTTATCCACAAAGATAAATAATGATATAAAAGAAACTTTGAATTTGTCATGTATACAACCGTTGGGCGGAGAAAAATCCACTACCAACAAGTAAGGAAAAATACATGGAAAATAAAATGAGTTTGGCGGGCGAAGCGAAGACGATCAAAGCGCAATCATCCTCGAAAAAATAGTGACAATCATGGCCATGGCTAGAACACCTGCGAAAGACAAGAACACACACCCCTGGCAAAATAACCAGGTCCTTAGAGGGACGTAACAAGATATAATAAACATGCCATATAAATACTAAATATAAAATATGCCACAATCAAAGAAAGTGACAAGACATAAATAAGGTAGCCTAACCGTACTAAAGTGAACATGCAGTAAGAACAAACCTTTCGTCGCATGAGCCCTGGCTGTAAATGGGATCTGGTATAGTCCCCACTTGGGCACCAGTGACCACAGCGCATGACGTTCAAAAACGACAGTGGCAAAACTGAGAGGCTCAACATACCCGTATCTCCAGCGGAGCTTCCGGGTTACAAGGGAAGTACAATCAAAGCCCATACGATAAGGAAATATTCTTTCCACCCAATGTACCTATCATGTCGCATCCACGACCATATAACACTTCTAACCGTCAAGTCTTCTAACATATAACTATTGACAGTTAGACCTAACGCACGTCCTATACGCATCAGTGATCAGCTAACACGCAAGTCCGTAGGCTATATGCTACTCACAACTCACACATCTCATGGCACATCAGTGTCAAAGTTTATGTAATACACTAAACTAGTGGTAGTCCCCTAACTCTAGGTCCATATGCAATCAAAGGATAAATAACAAGGTACAGCTAATATCACTGAGCAGGCAGTAATCAAGAACTAGAAATAAATGAACAGTGATATGTAATAAAATATAATTAAAAATAAACAGTATAATGGCAAGGTATCTTGCCTAGTGTTACGCCTGGTGTGGTGCAATATTCCGACAAGTCTTAATTGTCCGATAGCCATGTTCGATGTGTCATGGTCCGAAGTTGCAAGGAAATAGAGAAGCACGATAAGCTATGAGTGAAGGGAATAATTCGAAGAGAGTTTGAGCGAAGAGACGCGTGTCCTATTTTTAGAAAATATTTTATAATATACTTGAAAAATAATTCTACGTAAATACTTGAAAATTTATATATGTAAATTATGAAAATTCATTTTTATTAGTCAAGAAAAATACTTAAAATAATAAATCTTTTTAGGCAAAACTCTAAGTTGTCAAAATATTTTAAATAAGTACTTTGAAAATAATTAAAACAGTTTGGGATTAAACCCTAATTTTGTCAAAATGTATTTTGGAAAATATTAATTATCGAATTTATTTAATAAACCGAATAATACACCAATAATAATAAAATTATAATCATAACAAAAAATATTAAAATAATACTAATGATATAATAACAATAATAATAATAATCAACAGTATTAATTATAATATAATAATAATAATAATAATAAAATCCTAACAGAACAATACATCATATTCTTTGAATATAATAATAATAATGAATATAATAATAATGGTGAGAAGGACAGCTGCTGTTCTCCTTTTGATAAAAAAGAGTGAGAGAGAGATGAGAGCGGGAGGAGAAGGGGATCGGGACTCACGAAGGGGGCTCCGGCAAGGAGAAGGCGGCGGCGGGACAGAAGGAGACGGTCGCGCGCGGTGGTGCGCACGGCGGCGGACGGCATCGGCTTGTGAAGGCGGCGGACGATCGGTGGGCGGACGACATCGACTTGTGGAGACGGCACGAAAAGGCACGGCGAGGCTCCGGCAGTACTCGCGATGGTCGCGAATAAAGGGTACGGGCGGACGGGGCGCCGCCACCTGGGGACGGCGGCACGCAAGGCGGCTCGGATGGCCACGGCACGGTGGGGCTCCGCTGGCGAACGCACAGCCAGATACGGTGCACTGGCTGTGGCGCGACTGTGCGGGGAGGCTCAAACAGGTTAGGGCTTTCCCCTCCTTCTTTTTCTTCCATGGGTGATGGTAGTGGTGTGTTCTCTTGGGTGGTGGTGGCAGATTTGGTACAACGTGGCGGTGGCGTTCTGCCGGAGTCGGAAAAGGCGGAGGAGAAGGGAGGTTATGGTGGACGGTTTCGGTGGTGGACGGGTGCCTCGATAGCGGTGGTGGTGACGATGATTTCCTGGGTTAGATGGGGGCTATCGGAGTAGGCGAGTTAGGTCAGATGACAAGGGTCGGCAGCAAGTAGTGGGGATGTTGGTATCGTGTCGGAAAGAGGCTGTGTTGGTGTCGCTGGAAGTAGAGGCGAGCGGGAACGTGGTCCAGTGGGTACGGCCGAAGAGCAGATGGCCGGGGTTGGCTCGGCAGGCTGGTGTCGACGGGCTAGGTTAGGTTTAGGTATTTGTAATACATCGTGTCGGGGTTGTCGACACGGAGAAGGAATATTGTATATGTAGAGGATGGAATAAGAAGCTGGGCACAGACACGGTGCACATATGTGGATGGTAGAAATTGTGGATGAGTACCTCTCCTTATATAGGAGGTGAAAATTTCCAGTTGGATAGGGATTGGGAGAATTTAAATCCCAATTAGATAAATCATCAGTTAATTCAAATTGATTTAAAATAATTCAATTCAATTCAAATCCAATCTAAATAAATTCTATACTTAATTTAAAATATTTTAAATAAAGTCAATAAAATCTTTTCCAATTTAAATTACCATATTTAATCAAATATTAAAATTAACAAAATCTCAAATATTATTTTCATAATTAAATAAATATAGTAATAATTAATTTCGAAAATCACGATAAATACTTAAATATTAATTCATGAACTAGCTTTTATAAATAACAAAATATATTAATAAGCAAATTTCATTTTTCGCAAAACATTTGGAAATATTTCATATAAACCAAAATTTTCAAATTACTACTTATTTTTAAACGACGAACAAAATAACAAAAAAATATTTAGCACATTTATTTGAACATGTACTTTCCTATTAAAATAAATTTATAATAAAAATATTTTTCTAACATATGGACCTCGACCCATATTCGCACTCGTCGAGTATTTACGAAACGCAAATCCCGCACGCTATAACAATACGAATTCGTATGCGACGCGCAGATACGAAAAATAGATGTAATAATATAAAAAATCGTAGTAGAAATTTAGGGAGTTTACATCCTACCCAACTTAAAAGAGTTTTTTTCTCGAAATTTAGGAATAATTAGGGTAGGTAGGGTGAAGGAGATAGAAGCAGTATATTCGAATAGATGTACGAGATCTTCTTGGGACGAGAATACAAATAAAATATTCTGCGAGGAGGCGGGCGATATTTCAATGATAAGAGATCAGTTGGATGACTAGGAAAGAATCGGTTATAGTACGATTATGCGTATGATAACCCTTTGATGCCTATAATCCATCATTCACTGTCATTTGTTCTATGGACGTGCAAGCTCCCCAAATAGGTAATAGTCTTCCAATATAAATTTTGATCATTAGTCCACTATTTTTGATTCAACATTTCCTTGCGTGTTTTCAATATTGTTAAAATCTCAAATCGTCCTTATCAATTTCTCATTCACTATTGCAATATATTCCATAACTTTCTTTTCTTCTTTATTTACTTCAATCATTTTCCTCACAAATTTTAAATTCCAAAATGTATGCAATTATCTAATTCAATATTTCATCGTAAAAAAATTTCAACAAGTTCAACAAATTTTGAATTAAATGAATCTCTAATATACTTCTCTCACATATCTATATATATCCATTTTCCTCAAAATAGATCTCGTCATTCACAATCTCTTCAAGAGTATGTTCTAGATAATCCTTTAATATGTTTAATCAAATGTTAAATCAACATTCTTTGTAGGAAATTCGTACTTATCCTTGAAGTACCCAAAATGAGCTATCACCTTCAATATTTGTTGATCATATCTTCACAACACAATCTTTTATCATTACAAATGAAAATTCTTTACCTATTATCATCTTCTTCGGGAATTGGAATCCATTGATCTTTTAATTCCAGATGGTAAAAATGAAACCTTTCTTACTTCATATTCATAATCATCTTAGGGTCGTATTCCTTAATTCGTAAAAATGTAAGCAATTTCTTTCTTCAACCATTGGTTATCCTTGAAGCCTATTCTCTTCATAACACTATAATTTATCGAAGGCAACGCCAACATTGTCTTTATCGAGAATTTGCATCCATCAATTTAGTATATAAATTTGGTTCTTAAACCACCAACACTTTAAGAATTTCTTCGCTCAATATTTGATTACAAATTTTGTTAGCCGAGAAGTCTATTTACCCTTGATCATATCAAAAACACAATATCACTTTCCTCATATCGTATATTTTCACTTATGTCCGATCTTATACCTCGTCATCTTATAATCATTTTAATCATTATACCATTAATATCTTCTATGGGGTTTTCTAGTCTAGTTCCTTTATAACTGAAGGGTGTTGTGATCGCATTTCATATTCGCACAAGGGAATCATACAAGGGATAAGGGTGCATAACCACGGAGGAACATAGTGAATATGAGCGAAGTAATTTAATTTGAAGGGGGAGAAGTAATGGTTGCTAATATTGCAAAAAGATGTTATGCGTCCAAGTAAATAAAAAAATAAAGGACAATGGTTACGCAATCAAAATAAAACACAAGATTAAGCATTTAATAGATCGTAATCACATATTAGGTCGAAAAATTGAGTCGAGGTGGAGTCCATATCGGTACCATGGTAAGGGTTATGGTTGTGTCTTTATGGCCCAAAAGTTGTACCATAAAAATAGAGTACAAGGGGACGTATTTTAGTGGAACATGATATACCTACATGAAGGTGGAGTCGTCTACGTCTTGCATGTGAAATTTATTGGAAGAAAAAATCTATTGTTGTGCTCCAAATATCAAAGTCACGATGGGGAACGCCAAATAATCAAAATAGAAAGTAGGTTTTCATAAGGTACTAATTAATGCACAAATAAAAGGTTAAAGCACGAAATAAAGATAATTCAGAAAATCTCGTAGATCAAGTTAAGATAAGTTAGGGGCAAAGTTTCTAGAGAGAAAATAGTCTCATAGATAAGGGTATGGTCAAGGGGATGGTTCTAATTATTTCTAAGTTTCAAACAATTAGATGTCACGAATAAAGATCTAGATTTGAGGGAGGGTCGAGTAAGTCAAGGATATGTTCATCGGTTTGGTCGATGACTAACTATACTTGTGTATATGCAATATCATAATCATAGGTGGTATGGCAATCTAATGTGGAATACTTCTATCTCACTAAGGTGACCTTACTTGCTTCTTGGTCCTCTACCAATATATGATCTAACATAAAATTTTAAGTTCCTCGAAAGTTTCTCAATAAAATTTTTAGGATACTCCACCAAAATTTCCAATCATCGTAGGACGTCAACTTTAATCACAATTTTAAATCTCTAGTCAATCTCGAAACAACCCTTGCATATCGCAAAATAAATATATTTTTTTCAAACCTTAAACTCAATATTTAAATAAGTTTATCAGCCGAAATTCATACTACAAAATGGAACATTTAAATAACTCCCAAATTTAATTCTATATCCTTCAAATGTGTATATCTACCTTCCAATAAGTCATAACTACTCTTCAAAAGTATTTTTTTTTACCAAAATTTCTAAATATCCATAATCAAGGTTTTAAAATCGAAATCTAAATAACTTTATAAATCATAGATCATATGACGTAATTTAATTCAAAAATATTTTACCAAAAATCATCCTCAAATTTTGTTCAATCATAAATCAAACTTTCACATTTAAAATGTTATGATCCTTTTCCAATCAAATTTATATCCTCCAAAAGATGTATGGCTATAACTCAATAAATCATAAATGTTCAAAATGCAAAATCAAATCAATTTGTTTTCTCGATCTAGCTATCCTCTTGTGTATATCACCTTGTAATATCAAAAATAAAATCCCAACTATCTTTTGGAAGCGGTAATATGCTACTACCCAACTTGGAATTAACTAATCATTAAGATCATATTTCTAGGAAAATAACTGCCTTTATAACTCAAATAAAATCTCAATGCATATTAATTGTCAATGCAATCCATCTAGCCATGTGTTTAACCTATGGACATATACTAGTGTAGTCATCTTACTAAATACGAAACTAAGAATTTACGGTAGAAGGAGTCAAGCAAGATGCAATTCAAGGAGGTTGAACGAGAGTTCGAAATTTGAAGTCAAGAAAGGAGGTCAAGTAGGTGGATGAGATTCTAGACTCTAATCCTATATTGTAGGTCCACATCGGTACAATTATGTAACTGAAGTGACAAACTTGACCTGCATGGGCCACCACAAAAATATGTGATGCCCCAGTCCCAAAATACGTAGGACTAGGAACGTAGACATGCCAGCCGTATAGTATATATACGTAAGCTGTAAAATGCAATAACCAAGGCACTAAATCTCATCCACAAAGATAAATAATGATAAAAAAGAAATTTTGAATTTGTCATGTATACAACCGTTGGGCGGAGACAAATCCACTACCAGCAAGTAAGGAAAAATACATGGAAAATAAAATGAATTTGGCGGGCGAAGAGAAGACGATCAAAGCGTAATCATCTTCGAAGAAATAGTGACAATCGTAGCCAGGGCTAGAACACCTGCGAAAGACAAGAACACACACACCTGGTGAAATAACCAGGTCCTCAGAGGGGCGTAACAAGATACAATAAACATGCCATATAAATACTGAATATAAAATATACCACAATCAAAGAAAGTGACAAGACATAAATAAGGTAGCCTAACTGTACTAAAGTGAACATGCAGTACGAATAAACCTTTCGTCGCATGAGCCCTGGCTGTAAATGGGATCTAGTACAATCCCCACTTGGGCACCAGTGACCACAGCATTTGACGTTCAAAAACGACAGTGGCAAACCTGAGAGGCTCAACGTACCCGTATCTCCAGCGGAGCTTCCGGGTTACAAGGAAAGTACAATCGAAGCCCATACGATAAGAAAATGTTCTCCCCACCCAATGTGCCTATCATGTCGCATCTACGACCATGTAACACTACTAACCGTCAAGTCTTCTAACATACAACTATTGACAGTTAGACCTAACGCACGTCCTATATGCATCAGTGATCAGCCAACACGCAAGTCCGTAGGCTATATGCTACTCACAACTCACACATCTCGTAGTACATCAGTGTCAAAGTTTATGTAATGCACTAAACTAGTGGTAGTCCCTTAAATCTAGGTTCATATGCAATAAAAGGATAAATAACAAGGTACAGCTAATATCACTGAGCAGGCAGTAATCAAGAACTAGAAATAAATGAACAGTGAAATGTAATAAAATGCAACTAAAAATAAACAGTATAATGGCAAGGTATCTTGCCTGGTATTACGCCTAGTGTGGTACAATATTCCAACAAGCCTTGATTGTTCGATAGATGTTCGATGTGTCATGGTCCGAAGTTGCAAGGAAATAGAGAAGCACGATTAGCAATGAGTAAAGGAAATAATTCGAAGAGAGTTTGAGCGAAGAGACGCGTGTCCTATTTTTAGAAAATATTTCATAATATACTTGAAAAATAATTGTACGCAAATACTTAAAAATATTTTATATATGTAAATTGTAAAAATATATTTTTATTAGGCCAGAAAAATACTTAAAATAATAAATATTTTTAGGCAAAACTCTAAGTTGTCAAAATATTTTAAATAAGTACTTTGAAAATAAATAAAAACAGTTTGGGGTTAAACCCTAATTTTGTCAAAATGTATTTTGGAAGATATTAATTATCGAATTTATTTAATAAACCGAATAATACACTAATAATAATAAAATCATAATCATAACAAAAAATTATTAAAATAATACTAATGATATAATAACAATAATAATAATAATCAATAGTATTAATAATCTAATAATAATAAAAATAATAATAATAATAATAATGATAAAATCCTAACAGAACTATACATCTCATTCTTTTAATATAATAATAATAATAATGATAATAATAATAATGATGATAATAATAATAAGAATGAATATAATAATAATGGTGAGAAGGACAGTTGTTGTTCTCCTTTTGATAAAAAGAGTGAGAGAGAGATGAGAGTGGGAGGAGAAGGGGATCGGGACTCACGAAGGGGGATCCGGCAAGGAGAAGGCGACGGCGGCGCGCATAAGGGGGCAGTCGCGCGCGGTGGCACGCACGGCGGCAGACGACGTCGGCTTGTGAAGGCGGCGGACGATCGGTGGGCGGACGGCGTCGACTTGTGGAGACGGCGGACGATATGAATATAAATAACAAAATATATTAATAAGCAAATTTTACTTTTCACAAAACATTTGGAAACATTTTATATAAACCAAAATTTTTCAAATTACTACTTATTTTTAAACGACGAACAAAATAACAAAAGAAAATATTTATCACATTTATTTGAACATGTACTTTCCTATTAAAATAAATTTATAATAAAAATATTTTTCAAACATATGTACCTCAACACATATTCGCACTCGTCGAGTATTTACGAAACGTAAATCCCGTACGCTACAACAATGCAAATTCGTATGCGATGCGCAGATACGAAGTATAAAATAAATGCAATAATATAAAAAATTATAGTAGAAATTTAGGGGGTTTACACACTTGTCCGTCTCGCTGATCCTGTAGCCATTTGATCTTATAAACTTGTCAAAGTTCTAATGCCACATCTTGGGAGCCTGTTTAAGACCGTACAAGGATTTTACTAACTTGCAGACTTTGTCTTCAAGATCGTTGATGACAAATCTCTCTGGCTGTTGCATGTAAATCTCTTTGGTCAGCTCGCTATTTAGGAAAGCCATTTTCATATCCATCTGATGTATCACCAACTTATGTATTGCTGCAAGAGTAATTAACATTCTGATGGTGGTCATCTGGGCTACTGGAGCATACGTGTCAAAGTAGTCGATCCCCTGCTTCTGAGTAAACCCCTTGGCTACTAGCCTAGATTAGCCTTGAACTTGTTAACAGTTTCGTCTGCTTTTATCTTTTTCTTGAAGATCCATTTACATCCGATGGGTTTTGCTCCTTCAGGAAGATCAACCAACACCTACCCAAGTGTTATTTGAGGTGATTGAATCAATTTTAATGTCTATCGTCTCCTTCCAGAAAATAGCGTCTCTAGTCTTCATCGCCTCATCATAGGTAAGCGGATTTGCTTCTACATGATAGATGATAAAGTCGTTTTCGAAGTCCTTCGGCCTCCTCACACGCTTAGCTGATGTCTCAGCCAGTTCTAGTTCAACAGTTGTTTCAACAAAAACATCTTCTTGGACTACATTCTTGTTGAAAACTTCATTTTCCTGTGTACCCTCATTGTTCTTAGGAACATCCACAAGAAAAATGTTCTTCTGCCTTGTAAATTTGTCTTCAAAATATTATATGTCGTGAGATTGAATGATATGATTTGATTCAATATCAAGAAATCTCTGAGCATCACTCTTCTCAGCATAACCCAAGAAGATTATTTTGTAGTCCTTGTCCCGAGCTTTAGAATCTTCAGATCTGGAAGCTTCACATATGCCAGACACCCCTACACTCGAATGACATTTAAGTTAGGTCTGACTTTGAACCAGAGTTCATGAGGAGTAACGTCTGAAGTTGCATGAGGTACTCTGTTTAGAATAAAAGTGGCCGCCAATACAGCTTATCCCAAGTAGCATTTTGAAAAACCCACAGTCAACATCATTGAGTTTATCATTTCTGTCAATGTTCTGTTCTTTCTTTCAGCTACCCCATTAAAGAAAGTACGGAGCAGTAGTTTCGTTGATAATTCTATATTCTTTATAAAATGATACGAATTTATGAGACCGGTACTCTCCACCTCGATCATTTATTATTCCCTTGAGTTGTTGTCCAGTATGCTGTTCAGCCTCGGCCCTGAACTCTTTAAACTTCTCCAATGCTTCATCTTTGGCCTTCAGCAGGTAGACGGAAGCATACTTAGAGAAATCATCGATGAAGGTTATGAAATACTTCATCCCGACCTTTGTAGAGAACTGTTTAAAGTCACAGATATTAGAGCGTACCAACTCCAGAAGATCTGTGCTTCAATTAACCCGATGAAAGGGTTTCCTTGTGATCTTTTTTTGAGCACAAACGTCACATTTCTCTACCTTACCCACACATTTGGAGATAAGTTCTAGACTAGACATTTTGTTTACTTTTACAATGAACATGTCCTAGTCTATTATGCCACAACTCAAGAGTATAACTAGAATGAGTGATTATATTAATTATATTGGACTGATTTACAAGCTGAACTTTGAACATTCCTTCGGTATAAAAAGCTTTCTCAAAGTATGTTTTCTTTATAGACATCACCATCTGGCCAACATTGATGTCTATCCTTAGGCCTGCGTTACAGAGTAGGCCTTCCTAGATCAGGTTTTTTACGATAGCAGGTACATGCTTCACACCTTAAAGCGTCAGAGGCTTCCCAAAAGTCAGCTTCAAGACCACTGTCCCGATCCCTTGTACTTCAGCTTGTGTCTGGTTCTCCACCAAAACAACTTCAGAAGTTGGTATATAGGTGGTGAACCATTCCTTGCTTGAACAGACATGGCATGTGGCACCAGTGTCTACCCACTAGTCAGAGTCAGCCCCTATCGCAGTGACCTACGCAATCATTACAACTACATCAGTGATCATTGAAACCTTACTAGGCTTACCTTGCTCTGATTGCTTAGGCTTAGATTTGCATTCACTCTTGAAATGGCCATTCTAGACACACTTGAAGCCAGGCATCTGAGCCTTTGACTTCTGATGTTTGAAAGAAGTCCCCTTCACTTATAGATTGTTGGGGCTTTTCTTCTTACTGCAGGAAGCTGTCTGCTTTTCCTTATATTCCTTGCTGTGAACCAAGTTGGCGTTAGTCAGCTGTTTGGACAAAGCGTGCTCCTTCAGTTGAGCCCTCATTTGGTCCTCAAATAGATTTTCTGCAGGAGATCTTCGAGACTGATCTCCAACTTCTTTCTATGCATGTTTGCATAGAACTTGCTCCACCCAGTGGGGAGCTTTGAGACGATCTCTCCAACAACAAACTTGTCGGTGAGGGGCATCACCTCATCTTCTAACTTTTGTCACAACTTCAGGAACTTCTTCACCTACTGCAGCATAGACTTTTCGTCTTCAAAGAGCAACTTATGATATTTTTCAACGATAAATATCTTGCTCATGTTTTTGTCATCTTCGTACAGTTTCTCTAGGGACTCTCAAATCCCTCTATCAATTGTCTTCTTTGATTATAATTCTGCTAGGGAGTCCTCCATAGCATTTAGGATTAAAAGCCTATAAATGCTATTCTCCCTTTTCTATTTGGCCTGATTTTTAGTAGAAGTAGTAATTGCGGCTGCAGACCTAGTTTCTGGAATAGTAGGTTCTTTCTCAGTTAACACGTGGTCAACTTCAAAAAGTTGAAGAGTGAGAGTAACCTTCCTTTTCCAGACTTGATAGTGCTATCCATCAAATTACTCTAACATAGTGAAGTTAGGATTAATTAGTGAAACATGAAAGTTTTCCATCTTGTGATTTCAAGCTTTGAGATTGTTAATTCCGGGGCATAATTTTTCGATGGAAAACTGAAAAATAAAATGATTGTAAAAATAATTTTTTTGTAGCAACACTTCAAAGAAGGTGCATGACAGAGATCCTTGGAGGATTCTGAGAAACGAATTCAAATGTACAACTTCTAGAAAGAAGGTACAAATAAATCGTTAGCAGCAGCTGCGATTGTCCACCAACAGTTTCTGATTAGATCAGAACTGTTCTCGTTCAAAATGAGTAGAAGTGGATAGAAGAATAGGATGTCCTACTGGGGCGAATGATCACCGGTGCTCAAAGCTTGATTTTTCCCACACGAACAGCTTCCAGGAACCAGCAAGTTCGACGGAGAACTTTCAGAACACTTGCTCTTCTAACCCCTCAGATGGCACGGACTCCTGCGCTAAGTGGCGCTGGTGCACTTCTCTTCTCTCTTGAACTCCATGGAAATTCGTAAGGAATTGTGTTCTGAACACTTGTATTTTTGAGAGAGAGAGAGAGAGAGAGAGAGAGAGAGAGCATAGAAGCTTATATAGGCCGTACTGTAACTGCCCAGTTAGCAAAATGTTCGGAACGTAGGAAAAAATTGCCCCGAACATTATGTAACTGCTCAATCGTGCACCAACTATCGCACTGCGCACCAACTGCACCCCTGCGCCAATGGCGCTACTTGCTCCCGCGCGTACATGCGCAACACGTGCACTGCACACACCCCGTGCAAACTATCTTGCCAACTGTTGCACCATTTGGCAGCACCAACTGGTGTGCCATCTGGCCGCACAATCTGGCGCGCCATCTGGTCGTGCGATCGGGCAACGCGAACTGGCACAGAACGGCTACGTAAGAGGTTCATGCAACGAGCGCAACTTAAGCGCACTGTACGGCTAGCGACGATGCTGACGTACTAAGTGCAAAGTGCGCCGACAAAATGCCACATTACGCCTTATGAGCCCATGAGTCCAAGTCCGAGTCCGAGTCGAGTCGCTAAGTCCCTACGGACTTAGCTCCCACGGAATAAATTCCAAGAGCAAAAAGCATTAAGCTTTACCATAGTGTCTTATCCTTACCTTCTAGTAAAATAACCCACATGGTTCCCTCCTTAGGATCACCATCCCATGTGCACACCTCAACTATATACCAAGTATATTTTGAAATACTACTCATGTTGCTTTTCCAATGTGGGACTAAAATTACTAGACATGTTGAGAGCAAGCTCTACTGCACTCGACCTCGACGACTATAGCATTGAGTTCCCTCGCCGTCGTCCTTTCTCTGCATGAGTTTCCTCCATTTCTCGTTCCTGTTAACTATAGGGTCCAACCATTAGTATACTTGCTCTGTTTTCTTTACTGTATTAAATAAGTAATGAATGCATGAAAATGAAATTCCCAAGCTATGCTCTGTGAAAAGGTTGGGTTTAAACTTCTTTTTCCAATCCTCAACGTGTATGCATGCAAGTTGTGCTGTGAGAACTATTCAATGGTGGGGAAATATAGTGGTGATGATGGAAAGTTAACATATGACTTAATTTGAATAGGTAGGTTATTTCGAATGTATAAAATGAGAAGAGAAGGACTTTTAGCTATCTTATTGTTGCTGTGTATTTATACCCACATTAGGTGTAGCCTAGACTATACATATAGAAGTAAGAGCCATATCTTAAACCAGTTGTGCATTAGTCCACTTGGTTGAGATTGTGATGGTAGCAGGATAAGTCTTGGGTTCGAATCAGGCATTGTTGGTGTTGGATTTTATGGGTTGTGTTGACTTCTCATTTTGCATTGTTATTCTCACATAATTTCCTATAGGAGGCAGCAAGGAGAAAATCTAGTGCTGCCATTTTCCTATACAAGTGAGCCTTAGCTCAGTTGGTTGTATAAAGGGGATTGTGCGTGGATGTCTTAAGTTTAAACCTAGGCTTAGGCTTTCTGTGTTGTTATGTGAAGGTTTGTTTTCTTTTTTGTGTTATGTTATGTGAAGGATTCTGTTTCCTTGGCAATGCCAACAGAAGGTTAGTTTATGAGTGTTGCCCATATACCTACAGAAGTGAGCAGCAACCTACTCGGTTGGCTGCAAGAGTTTGTATAAGAGAGGTTTAGGGTTCAAGCCATGAGTTGGAAGATTTCCTTAAGTCTTTTTGCTAAATTAGTTCTTTCTTCCTTGGAAGAAATTAATGTGGGTTGAGTTAGTTAGCATAATATACCTTTTTGCTATCTAACCCTAATATACCTTTTTGCTATCAAACCCCAATGTACCTTTTGCTTATCAAACCTTAATACATATTGCTAAACAATGCTAGTAGATCTGCCTTCAGTTTAATTTAATTGAGTCCTCAACTTAAATTTTATTTTTCTGGCTATCAACCCTAATATTAGGCATCCTTAATGACTAGGGCCTACTACCCCTGGGTATGGGATAGTCATCGTATCGATTTCTTTCTTATTTTATTATGAGTATGGTTACAAGAACCCTAGTGTCGGTAATTAATTAATTCCTAAATTATTCTATAGGTTATTTGGATTACAGGACTCGATTTCCGCCAGACTTTCATACTCGGCTTCTGGCAACGGACAAATGTACCTTGCCATACTTGTACTTCAGCTACATTATTTAAAATTCTTAAATATTGCAACACCTAGAGTTGTGTTCGGTACTTGTAACACCCACTTTTCTAAAATGAGGGTAATTTTGAACTTTTGTAAAAGTTTATTATTTAATAATAGAATTTATGATTTATGGAAATTTTTAATTAATTTAATACTATTTAAAATTGGAAAATTATAATTTTGATGTGTTAGCTAGTGAACCCTAGAACTGTTGAGCCTAGAGACTAACCATGACCATGGGAACCTAACCTTGTGATTAGAGTGACTATTTACAACTTTTTAGGCTAAGGATATTTTGGTCATTTTGTGACTTTTGAATTATTTAGGATTTTGATTAATTGGTAAATTTTTGATTATTTTAATAATATTTAAATTGATGTATTGTAATTTTGGTCATTTTTTATATTTTAATATTTTGGGAATTTTTATATTTTAATATTGATTTTACGGGATTTGTTTAGTCGGATTTGAGTTCCGTTTCGTTTCGACTTGTGTTAGTGATCCGGGTAGCTTAGACTGTAGACGGGATCCCAAGATTAGTTAGTTATGGCCCACAAATCCCACTAATTAAGTTAGTGAGTTTAGACTAATCCCACTTGTTAGATTGGTTAAGTTAGAGGCTTAAATTTAACCCTTTTGATCCCAAACTTGAACCTACATAAAATTAACCAAGAGGACTAGTTGAGGCCTTATTGGGCTTTCCTCCAAGGCCCAAATAGGGTTTAATGGCAGCCACTATAACTAGGTTAGCCTCCCTTTCATTTATTTTATTCCATCTTGTCTCTTTTCCTTCACAAAGTGTTCTTCCCCAAATTAGAGAGCTTCCCTTTTTGATTTGATCTCTAAATCCTTATATCCCTCCACTAAAATTTTCATCCAACCTTCTCATACTACCAAGGGAGGGTTCTAGCAAAGATTTGGATTAAAGTGCAAGAAGGAGTATCCTTTTTGGAAGATCTTCGTGTCGGAGCCGTGTCCTTGGGAGTATCATTGGAATTTCACTCCCAATAGGTAAAACTAACCCTCTAAATTAATTTCCTATGCATATTAGTTAGTTTTGAATCTATAGGATCCACCTCCATGCATGTTCCCAATTTAGATTCAAATTTGAGGCCATTTGGAGCTTTCTGGAGGATTTTAGATATGTGTCTTATGTCCTACTTGATAGATCCCAAATTAGGACACCCCATGTGTATGTATGTATGATAATAGTTTAAATAGATATTTAAATTCAGTTTTAGAATGGTTAGAGAGTGGATTGATCTTAGTTAGGATGGTTAGAATGAGTTTTATTTGGATACCTATTTTGGTATCCAAGTATCTTGGCCTACATGTGTTTCTTTTGTCCAAAACAACTTAAATTCGTCATAATATTCATCCATGTTTTTATTAACCAAAGCAACTTAAAAACGTCATAACTTTTAGCTTAGAACTCTGACTAATCTCCCATTTTTCTAAAGAACCGTTTCGAATTTAGCTTTGCAAATATATATTTTAATAAGCCAAAAACGTTCTGGAACTTTCTGTAAAACTATTTGAGTGTCAGCTGTCCGAAAGACAAATGCGTTTCGGTGTTTTCGCGATTCCGGGAGCTTCCGGATACAAAAATACGATCCGTTTGATGTTTCGAAAAGCTAACACGAAGGGCTACGACATACTTTAATATTAGAATTTAGTAGAGTTCCAATTGGTACAGTATTGATTTTAAGTAGAAGAGTGACTATACGACATAGGCATTTTGTGTAACCTATGAGCCTGTGTAGTATGGATATTAAATGAATGTAGAGTATGTAATGCATGATATGTTAGATGAATAAAATGATATATATCCTCTTTACATTAATGTATATATATGGTTGAATGCAAGCATGTAGGAATGCAATCAATATAATATATGTAAGCAATGCATAAATGCATGAATGAAAGAATGATATACAATGTATGCATGAAAGTATATAATGAATGCTAGATGTGAATGCAAGGTATACATGTGATGATAGATATAAATGCATAATGTATACATAATGTAATGCAATATATAATGATAGCATGTATGGTAATGTAGAATATATGATGCAAGCATGTATATGTCCACTGTTTTTCTTTTTCCTTACATTTTTCCTACCCTTCCCTTTCCATTTCAGTTTTTTCTTTTTTTTCCCTCTTTTGTTTTTACATATTGTATACAATATATATAATGTATAGATGCATGTATGTATGTAATATGTATGAATGACATGTATGTAATGAAAATAAGTATATGTATGAAACTTAATGATATATGAATGGATTTAATGCCTGAACTGAAGTATGCACGTATATGGGATATGAATGAATGCAAGTATGCATATATGATATGTATGTAGGCATGTATGTAATGTATGTATGTATACATGATATATATGTATGCATCTATGTATGTATGCATAGATGCATGAATGAATGCAAGTATGCATATATGATATGTATGTAGGCATGTATGCAATGTATGTATGTATGCATGTATGCAATGTAAGTATGTATCTATGCATTTATATAAACTGATTTAACCTATAACCTTTTACACACATGTATTCTTACACCCTTGACACCATGTATCCCACGTCACATATACCTACCTATCACTAAATCTGAGAACATTAACACATATCCTTTCGCACATATGCCACACACACACACACACACACACACACACACACACACACACACACACTCACTTACTCTTTTACCTCTCCTTTTATATATATATATATATATATATATAGGCACATACATACATAAATATATATATATATATATAAAATATATATATATATATATATATATATATATATATATATATATAATATATATATATATATATTTTTTATATATATATTTCTTTTATGTATGTATGTGCCTATATATATAGCTTTCCTATATATATCTATGTATATGAATATGTGAATGTGAATAATATATATACATTATATGACTAAGTTTGTATGCCTTGTTAGTTTATGGTTTAGTTTTTTTGCTTGGTTTAGCAAGTGACTTAGGCTATGAGTTAGTAGCTATCTTGGATACTTGATTTGCATAGACTTAGTTTGTTTAGACCTAGAATTGACTAACTTAGACTAGTTGACCATTGTTGACCCAACCCTAGCTAGTTTGACCATAGTTGACTAGAGTTGACCTAGTTTGACTTTATAGTTGACCAGAGTTGACCAAGAGTTGACTTTGACCTAGATTGACTTAGGCTCATGTAGATTGTATTATAATTTTAATTACTATATAAATTGAACTCTTTATAACCTGTGTTGCGCTAACTAGGATTCTGTGACTCTACTTGGCCATCTTTTTATATCAGCTATTCAGGGTATCAGCTTAAGGTTATGGAAGCGAGTCCGGGAGTTAGCTATGCGATCGAGTTATGGAAGCGAGACGCTTCAATCTGCGAGACGACAAGGCGTATCGGCTTAAGGTGGGCGGGTTCTTGACTCTCTCTCCCTATTCCTTCACGTCTAATAAAATATGTTATGGTATACGTAATATGTTATCGAGTTAGCGAGCGTGGCTCCGCGAGTAAGTGTCTAAATATGTGTTGAACACTAAGATAGAACATTGAACAATTGAAGCGACGTGCATCAAGTGTACGAGTCACGGTAGGGCAATAATGGTAGAACATTGAAAGACGATATTGAGATGTGCATCGTGTGCACGGCTCCGAGAATATTGAACACTAGGCATAGAACATTGAATACGGCGCTGAGCGTGCCCTCAGGCACTTATGTTACGAAAAGACTAAGTAATATGGAATTATGCTATGAGAATAACTTATGAATGGTACGCGTTGAATACGAGTATGAGATGACTAAGCCGTTGGGCATCGTGCATCAATATGGATGTGTTGGGGCATAACGCCGACGGAGCTCCCCATATGAATGGTAGATTATGTTTATGAGATGCGAATATGTTTATGGCACGGGAAACCGTTTATGGCACGGAAAATCGTTTACGGATCGAGACTATGTTTATGAAATGGAGGATTTGGTTGGAATGTTATGTATGTTTGCTATGGCACGTATTGCATGGTCAATGGACTCGGATGGCCCGTGCACGGGTACGGCTTCCCTCGAACGGTTATGCCGGGACGCCAGGACCGTTCGGCCTAGGAGGTAATTATGTGTGGTATTTATGGTGCACAACATTCGGACGGATTGCGACCGTCCAGTGCTGTGATAAGCTATAATTTTCGTAAGTTTGGGATCCTTCGGATACTGGGCTAGCAACCCGTATCGAAATGATTGTAGGCTTACACATAAGAGATGCCAAGTCCATTACGGTGCGAAACACCGTGACCTTCATATAGATAGGGTCAGTGGGCTGAGATGAGAGTCGGGTGCAGGCGCAGGGCCTGCGACCCTTATGCATGGTCTAAGTTTATGGTTGGTTGTTGCGTGAATGATAGGATTCTATGTTAAGTTCTAACCCGTGCAGGCTAGGCAATATGGGACGGAGATGGGCACGAACACTATGTTTACGTTCATATTATGGCTAACTGTATCTGCTGCAGGAACACGGCATGGGACACATTTATGATTAGTTGCTATACATGAAGATTGCTATGAAACTGATCCTAAGGCTAAGTAGAAAGATCACCAATAATGATGCATGTTTCACTAAATGATTAAGTGTTTGGTTTGGGTACGAGCGGGTCTTGATCAGTGCGAAGCGAGGACGAAAGCACTAATCCCCCACTAGTTTATGTGCAGGCTCAGGTTATGATCGGCTCGGGGCGGGGCTTGGCTTGGACGTGCCGAGGCATGGAGTCCTTGGCATTCAAGAGGAGCTACCGAATATGCGTTCGGACTTGTGACATGGAGATGTTCGGCCGAAGACTACTTGGTGGCTATAAAGAGGCATAATGTATGGAACAATATAATCCTTTGTGAGCTAGAGAGATCATGAGCATTGTAGCCAATTGGCATTTTATGTTAGGCTATTCAGAGCCTTTGTAACCTTCAGTTCATAATCAATAAAAGAGATTTTTATGTTATTCTTGTTTTTCTTCCTCTGCTTATGTTACGAATTTGATATAATCACTATGTGAACCGTTATTTTGCTTTGCACGAGTGCAACTCCAGGCTCGTACGGCATCATGCCCTAGCGAGGACGATGATTCGGATAAAATCTAGCGAGGATGAGCAATTTCCTGGCTCGGGGCGTGACAAGTTGGTGTCAGAGCGGTTCCATCCTTTGGACCGTACGTGAATCTCTTTGACCCTCAGTTGCTTCGCTATCGAATTCAGTTGACTCTAAGTTGTTTCCGCAACCGCATGGCTCATGGATCTGCTCGACGCTACATTGTATGTTCCATACAATAAGTCTATATTAAGTGTGTATGTCTGCCACAAGTATATCATGACTATCACGCTATCTTCGAGTGCCATCGGAGAACGTTGGTTGCACGCAGTGCATCGAGTATGGAGTGTTGGTTGTACGAAGTGCAACGGATTGCGAGATTATGGTTTTCCGAAGTGTAAAAAAGTTATGAGTCGTTGATTGCACGAAGTGCAACGAATATGGTGATGTTGGTTGCATGAAGTGCAATGATATATGTGTTGTCGGTCGCACGAAGTGCGAGGAGTTATGTGTTGTTGGTCGCACAAAGTGCGAGGAGATACGTGTTGTTGGTTGCACAAAGTGCAACGGATCGATATGTAAGACGATGCGTATTATGTGACTACGCAAATGGTTATGTGTTGTTGGTTGCACGGAGTGTAGCAAGTCGTGAATCGTTCGTTGCATCGGTACAACGAGTCGATATAGTATGATGTGCGTTGTATGGCTATGCGGATGGATAGCGATATATTGGACGAGATTAGGGAATGACCTTAAGTGTTGAGAGTGAATTGTTACACGAATTACAATGAGCGAGATTAGAAGATCGTGGATGCGATAATAACGAGTCGAGATGGTCGCTAAGTCGAGTTTGAGTAGGCGAACGTTTATGTTGGCCGTACGTTGCGTTGAGCTTTGAATAAGCAAATGTTGCGGGTGTGGTCGATATGATCGCCAGGATACGGTTAGAGTGAATGCATGTCAAACTTGAGCGAACGCTAGAGCTGGGATCGGCAGGATCGCCATACGGGATAGTTGATTAAGAAAGAGATGTCGGACCTATGCGGAATGTGATGTCGAGTGATGACTCGATTTCAAGTGGTATATACAATACCAATTATACGATCAGTATAGCGAAGTATTGTATCGATGATGATAGGATCGATTCCTGAGTGGTATATAGAATACCACTTAGCGATAGCTATGTTAAGTCAGTCAGCGACTTACGATAGGTTACATCGAGACGATTGTATTGTTACGATATGTTTGTCCCTAACGGACGAAGTAGTACCGAGACTCAAGTGAGAATGACTCGATAGAAGTTGATGTAATTATGCTTCGATGAATTGAGTTGAACGATTATGTGCGAAGTCGTACTTATGGAGGATACGTCGGACGAGGATACGTTAAGAATAAGCCGAATGATAGACGGAGCATATGCAAAGGAATGTTACATTGAGGAAATAGTCGACCCGGTCGAATGTATGTTGAGTTAGTACGAAGACTTATTCGGGAACGTATCGAGTAAGTACGGAGAAATTGTGCGAACGAATTTGGGTTAGCGCGATGAGTCGATAGCACGATTGGAAGTGCGAGTTAGGGATATGAGAATGAATATGTGAATTGAAAATTATGTCATAAAGATGACAGATAAGTACAATGAAATGAATCTTGATGTGTACAGGACTTGATTCGTATTCGAGTTCGGATAACTGCAGTGATTGCAACAAATTTAAGCTTATGAGAAAGGAAGATGTTCAAGTTATGCATATCGACGATGGTATTGAGACGTATCAAAGACGATATGCAATAACTCGAGGATACTTTGATCGAATGAACGAAAATTATGTTGAGCATTATTGTTGGATGAATAAGATACAAGTTAAGTTGATGGCAGTTTGGATGATAACGGTAGAAACGCTTCAGAGAATTTAAGAATCGATGGATGTTACTCGGATGAAATCGAAAGTGTCTGGATTGCTTCGTGAATCACCTCTATATTGACATTCTTGTCTTGAGCGAGCGCAACACCAGCCTCGCATATGCGTCACGTCAAATTAGAACGATCATTCTGCGTGAGCGCTGGTATGGTGATTCATCCAGCGGGGATGATCGAACTTGCGAGGCATGGCAAATTTGATATGGACTCGTGGTTTGAGGCGAAAGTCGTTCGAGGATGGTTTTAATGAGTATGGAATGCGTCGGACTATGATAACGAATAGGTAAACTCAGATTTGAGGCGAGTAGATATCATACGACTAGCAAAGACGGTCGACGGTAATGCATAAGTGATCCGAGTAGTAACGGCGCGCAAGCGCATGAGTCATTCGAGTAGCAACGGCGCATCAGTTGAGCGAGTGAGTAGATAAATTATGGATTGAACAATTACGTCGGATTGGATAAAGTCTCATAGGAATTGTTGGAAATTGATTTGGCTCCGCGGTAGGATATAGCAAGGTTCGTGTTAACTGTCCCTCGTTGATGATCTTCAATTATCGAGCGTAGTTTCGGGACAGGTGACCCTAGAAGACTTGACCGCCAAATCAAGTGAATGTTGAAGTCCCATAGGATGACCCTAAAGAAGTCGCGTAAGAAGGATAAGGAATGAGGTAGTGCATGTTGAGGATAAGTCTAAGCGAGTGAGTATCGTGTCTCGAAAGTTAGCGAGTACTAGAATCGATATGGTCAAGAAAAGTTATGTTGGATCGAATAGATGTCGAGGAAACGTGCTTAGCATAGAGATACGGTAAGGCGATTGCAAGAATCTTGCAATGTGCGAGAGTAACGAATAGTAGAACGACCCTAAGAGTTGTGTCGTAGATCGGTTTGAGTAACGGTTAGGCTCTGTATGTTGAGCGCGCTATCGATATCACGAAACGAACTAGTCGGGATTGATTCGAGAATTGAGTAAAGGATTCGTACTCGGTCGAGTATTGGATATAGGCGTATCGTAAGAGACCTTGGGTCGGAAAGATTGTTGCCTTGAGCTTCGTAGACTCAAGTTGACCTCTTGTGTCAGAAGAGATTAAGCACGATGTCTGGATAAGTTACCTAGCGGGGGTAGCCACAGACACAATGTGTGGATAGAGCGAGAACGTGAATCATATATGGATAGTTGTATGCGAGACATGAGAACGGATTGTAGGCAAGAAAAGTTGGATATGTTGGACTTAGTCCATGTCGTTAAGGCTAAATATTATGAATGATTGGACGAGAGACTTGAGTTATGCAAGAGATAGGAAGCAGTTGGACGAATAAGCGTTGCGAAGAATTATTGTGATCGGATGCACAATGACTCGATGCAATACGAGTGTTAGGTGGCCGGCGAGAAGCTTATGAGATTGAAGTTACGGGTTTGAATCAACTTATGTGCAAAAATGTTTGGAAGAGAATCGCATGTTATGGGATGATGCATACGAGAAGTATTTTGAGAACAGACGCTAAGATTTGACTAAGTCGAGTACGGACTGATTGGTACTTGAGGATTAAGTTGAGCTTGTTAGTTGTCCCGATATCCTACAACTGAGCTTAGCTGAAATGCATATATTGGTGGGACACCTAAAATATGTGTATGATCCAAACTAAATTGTATGATTCAATGATAGTAGCACGAGATCGTGAAGCGATCTATGCAAGGCACTTAGAAAAAGTGTTGGTTTCGGTTCGAGGACGAACCTGATTTTGAGTGGTATATTATGTAATGCCCCGCTCCGCATCGGTATATTATGATGAGTCGTTGACTCGAAGAGTTGCATTGACCCGATGAAGTATCGATATGAATCGATGTGAGAGTTACGTTGGCCAAAGGTAAGCTTTGAGTCGGTTGGAATCTATGAATCGAATCGATGCAAAGGATAAGTTCCGTTGAGCAAGTGCTAGTGTTGGTTGATCTGGTGTGCAGGCTATGCCTTTATACTGGATTACGGAACGTGGTATGGGCGCGATAGGCCAAATCAACCGAGTAGTTCAAAGGAATGGCTAAGTCCGGGAGTTAGCTATGCAATCGAGTTATGGAAGCGAGACGCTTCAATCTGCGAGACGGCAAGGCGTATCTGCTTAAGGTGGGCGGGTTCTTGACTCCCTCTCCCTATTCCTTTACGTCTAATAAAATATGTTATGGTATACGTAATATGTTATCGAGTTAGCGAGCGTGGCTCGGCGAGTAAGTGTCTAAATATGCATTGAACACTAAGATAGAACATTGAACAATTGAAGCGACGTGCATCAAGTGTACGAGTCACGGTAGGGCAATGATGGAAAAATATTGAAAGACGATATTGAGATGTGCATCGTGTGCATGGCTCCGAGAACATTGAACACTAGGCGTAGAACATTGAATACGGCGCTGAGCGTGCCCTCGAGCACTTATGTTACGAAAAGACTAAGTAATATGGAATTATGCTATGAGAATAACTTATGAATGGTACGCGTTGAATACGAGTATGAGATGACTAAGCCGTTGGGCGTCGTGCATCAATATGGATGTGTTGGGGCATAACGCCGACGGAGCTCCCCATATGAATGGTGGATTATGTTTATGAGATGCGAATATGTTTATGGCACGGGAAACCGTTTATGGCACGGGAAATCATTTACGGATTGAGACTATGTTTATGAAATGGAGGATTTTGTTGAAATGTTATGTATGTTTGCTATGGCACGTATTGCATGGTCAATGGACTCGGATGGCCCGTGCACGGGTACGGCTTCCCTCGAACGGTTATGCCGGGACGCCGGGACCGTTCGGCCTAGGAGGGAATTATGTGTGGTATTTATGGTGCACAACATTCGGATGGATTGCGACCGTCCAGTGCTGTGATAAGCTATAATATTCGTAAGTTTGGGATCCTTCGGATACTGGGCTAGCAACCCGTATCGAAGCGATTGTAGGCTTACACATAAGAGATGCCAAGTCCATTACGGTGCGAAACACCGTGACCTTCATATAGATAGGGCCGGTGGGCTGAGATAAGAGTCGGGTGCAGGCGTAGGGCGTGCGACCCTTATGTATGGTCTAAGTTTATGGTTGGTTGTTGCGTGAATGATATGATTCTATGTTAAGTTCTAACCCGTGCAGGCTAGGTAATATGGGATGGAGATGGGCATGAACACTATGTTTACGTTCATATTATGGCAAATTGTATCTGCTGCAAGAACACGGCATGGGACACATTTATGATTAGTTGCTATATATGAAGATTGCTATGAAACTGATCCTAAGTCTAAGTAGAAAGATCACCAATAATGATGCATGTTTCACTAAATGATTAAGTGTTTGGTTTGGGTGCGAGCGGGTCTTGATCAGTACAAAGCGAGGACGAAAGCACTAATCCCCCACTAGTTTATGTGCAGGCTCAGGTTATGATCGGCTCGGGGAGGGGCTTGGCTTGGACGTGCCGAGGCATGGAGTCCTTGGCGTTCAAGAGGAGCTACCGCATATGTGTTCGGACTTGCGACATGGAGATGTTCGGCCGAAGACTACTTGGTGGCTATAAAGAGGCATAATGTATAGAACAATGTAATCCTTTGTGAGCTAGAGAGATCATGAGCGTTGTAGCCAATTGGCATTTTATGTTGGGCTATTCAGAGCCTTTGTAACCTTCAGTTCATAATCAATAAAAGAGATTTTTATGTTATTCTTATTTTTCTTCCGTTGCTTATGTTACGAATTTGAGATAATCACTATGTGAACCGTTATCTTTCCTTGCACGAGCGCAACTCCAGGCTCGTGCGGTATCACGTCCCAGCGAGGACGATAATTCGAGTAAAATCTAGCGAGGACGAGCGATTTTCCGGCTCGGGGCATGACATCCGGTGCTTTTACCATTCATGTGCAGTCTTGTGATTCATATACTCTCATGTTCACAGAGCCCCCATGTATACATTCATGTGCACCCATTTATGGGCCTTCATGTGGTATCATGTGCAATAATATAACCTGTCTGGATCCTTGTGTATTGATTGGGGTACGGGAGAGTATAAATGGTTATGTGAATTCCAAAGTAGTATACTCATGTACAAACTCTTAGATTATATATGTGCAATTTCAAGCCGTTCACATGTCTATCTTGTACTCTACATCACTAACCACTGTTAGCTCTTTACTTATAGTAGATATTTCTTTACAGTCATCTCTTTTACTTCATATATTTTCCAGCGTTTCATGTATCTTACTCTATAGCATATTTACATATCCTGTCATATTATGAACTGCGTGAGATGTATTATGCTCGCTCTCGTCCTGACTGGACCTGTTGATAAAATTTTACAGATAGCTTGAAGGTTACCTGCTAGCCTAGAGGAGACATAGTAGAGGTTGGAGTAGATGGGTAGAGTTTTTCTTATTTTATTTTTATTTGTCTTGAGTTGTATTTATTTTATGCTTGTTTGAGTTGGTGTTGATAACACTGAGATTTATTTCTCTCTGTTGTACTTCTCTTGTGGATTCATAGTTATCTTATCGTGCTACTTCTAGTTTTGGTGATTGAGTTGTATCCTGCTGTGATTGTCCTCCGTACGGAGAGTATACCAAATTGTATTTAGTTTTAATTGTGACCTAGAACAATGTTCTACCGCCGACACTGCAGCGTAGACTGGACGTACCCACTTCTCGTGCCCTACATTGGGTACGGGTTATGACACGTTTTTAGTGGTGGCCCATGCAGGTCGAGATTCGCATTTGTGCAAAGTTGTGGTAGTACGACGATTAGTTGTACTGCTGCGCACCTGCGATTAGAGATAAGGAATAGGTGTTAGAATGTGAGGATACTCAATCACTGTTAGAATTTTTTGAGAGATTCCTGGAACGACCCTTGAGAATTTTATTTTAACTTCGATTTGAAATCTCTTTTTCCCTTGATTTGATTCACCCTTACTTCCTGTTATTGAATTTGATTTTTGATAGATTATTGTTGAAATTTGAATCTTGATGTTAGTTATTGAATTTGAGTTTGTATTTATATATATATATATATATATATATATATATATATATATATATATTTTGTATTTATATATATATATATTTTATATATATATATATATATATTTATATATATATATATATATATATATATATATATATATATATAAATACAAACTCAAACTCAAAAAAAAAATATATATATATATATATATATACATAACTTTTTGGAATTAAGGTACAACCTGATAACATACTTGATAAGGACAGTGAGAAAGGTAAAAGTCTACTTTATTTATAGAGTTTAGAATTTATCGCAATCATATTTGCTAGCATGACAAGGACGTAGAGCCTGATTTAGATATACTTATCCTAGTTATGAAATCTAGATTTTCTTGCAGCCATACCGGATGGCGTGGTAAGAATTCTAGATAACATGACTATAGAGTATATACTTTCGTTATGGACTCTATTGTTTATTGTAGCTATGCTAACTAGCGTAGCAAAATTCGGACAACATGATTTCAGAAAGACGTGTATGGTATCATATTTTATCTTAAATGTGTTCATTTCTTTTTAACAGTTGATGAAGACAGATTTTGTCGTTATTTCTTTCTTGCCATTATTTCTTGTATTACCATTTAAAAAAACTGTCCTGATTACATCAATCACCTGTCTCGTATCTAATTTTGTCAGCTATACTTTGAAATCCTTGAATCTCCATATCTTTTCACCTTCGAAAGGTCGAGGAAGCAACGTAAATCATCTAACTCGAAAAAGACTTGATTTGTTATCTTGTGATAATCTTGCTAGGGGTATAATATGATGGAGCTTGATATAGGTTTGGGATAGAGATGCGACTGAATTTGAGGATGAAATCAAGAGAGTTATATTATCAATTTAGGAACAATCATACTTAGAGAAATCTTTTGGTTATGAATAATTCATAGATGTATTTCATAACTGATGAGGATATTCGAGGTCAACTTAGTTTCGAGAACTTGGATAAATTTTGGTTATTGATTCTTGAGACGTTACACTTTAGGGCTATAATGTTAAATTTAGGAATTTAGTAATAGAGAAGAGATTTTAACTATATACAATGATAATACGAATTGAATAAGATATTGTAAGAAATGGCTAGAAACAGAAAGAACGCAAGGATTTTGAGTTATATAAAATATAGAGATTTTGTGAAAATTTTAAATTTTAGGAGAATAATATTGAAGGTGTACGTTGAAGGAATTATGAAGGTTGAATTTATAATGAAGATTAAGTTTTATAAGGCCAAGTGGGTTTAGATTTAAATAATACAAGGAGAGTAAATTGAATAAGTTCAAGGATTACATAAAACTTGATTTAGAGGCTTCGGATCCAATTTTGGACAAGGTGGAAGAATTTAGATTTATGATGATTAAGTGGTCAGTTTTGATTCCTAGTAAGAAGGGTATGCTTCATGAATAATGTTTCAGAACTTAGAAATTTAGCCTATGGTGATCATGGTAAGGTCAAATCTTTATGACGGAAGGATATAATTTTGATGGTAGGCATATAAAGGTTGATTTTTATATTGTGACTTGTGAGATAAAAATATGATTGACAAATGATAAACATGATAGTATCAGAGATAGATGATTAACTTGACTTTCCTATGAAATCTTTTCTCTTGTTTTCCCTTTAAAAAGAGAAATTTGACTCATTCTATATCTTTGAATCACCCTTTAAAAGTTTTTAATATTATTGAATCCTAGCTCCCTACCAATCGACTTTGATCATCTTTTCTTATCATATTAATATCTTGGGTCATACTCAATTGAATTAAATTTAATTGTGACCTAAATCTCCATCCTTGTATGCTCGTGCTCAGACTTCGATGACCTTGTCCTCTATATTGCCCAAATCTTGATTACCCAGAATTGATCAACTTAGATCGTATCGAGGCTAAATTTTCTTAATATATATTGTGATTGGATTTCAATGCTATTGACTTTCGTTCTTTAAACTTTTGATTTTGATTTTTCTTTGAATAGTACCCCTTTATAGATAATTACTAGTTATCTTTATTTTTGATAATTACCTGTTTTCATATAGGATGGTAGACTTCCTTACAACCTTGATGATTTGTTGTTTCTGTAACTTTTCCAGTTTAGCACCCCAGATTGCTTGTATGTTTTGATACCCTATGACCGTTTTGGTTTAGTATGACTAGTATACCTAGATAAGACTTTCAACTGCCACCGTACGCCATGACCCTGTATGCCATTCTTTTAAATTGTATGACTTAGGTAAGTTCTGAGACTTTGATTGTTGGGGACGAGACTCTAGAAGAAGTACGACCATCTAAATTTCGAGGACGAAATTTTCTAAGGAGGGTAGACTTGTAACACCCACTTTTCTAAAATAAGGGTAATTTTGAACTTTTATAAAGTTTATTATTTAATAATAGGATTTATGATTTATGGGAATTTTTAATTAATATAATACTATTTAAAATTGGTGAATTACAATTTTGATGTGTTAGCTAGTGAACCCTAGAACTGTTGAGCCTAGAGACTAACCATGACCATAGGGACCTAACCATGTGATTAGAATGACTATTTACAACTTTTTATGCTAAGAATATTTTGGTCATATTGTGACTTTTGAATTATTTAGAATTTTGATTAATTGGTAAATTTTAGAATATTTTAATAATATTTAAATTGATGTATTGAAATTTTAGTTATTTTTTATATTTTAATATTTTGGGAATTTTTATATTTTAATATTGATTTTACGGGATTTGTTTAGTCGGGTTTGAGTTTCGTTTCGTTCTGACTTGTGTTAGTGACCCAGGTAGCTTAGACTGTAGACGGGATCACAAGATTAGTTAGTTATGGCTCACAAATCCCACTAATTAAGTTAGCGAGTTTAGACTAATCCCACTTGTTAGATTAGTTAAGTTAGAGGCTTAAATTTAACCCTTTTGATCCCAAACTTGAACCTAACTTAAAATTAACCAAGACTAGTTGAGGCCTTACTGGGCTTTCCCCCAAGGCCCAAATAGGGTTTAATGGCAGCCACTATAGTTAGGTTAGCCTCCCTTCCTTTCATTTTATTCCATCTTGCCTCTTTTCCTTCACAAAGTGTTCTTTCCCAAATTAGAGAGCTTCCCTCTTTGATTTGATCTCCAAATCCTTACATCCCTCCACCAAAACTTCCATCCAACCTTTTCATACTACCAAGGGGAGGGTGCTAGCAAAGATTTGGAGCAAATTGCAAGAAGGAGTGTCCTTTTTGGAAGATCTTCGTGTCCGAGCCGTGTCCGTAGGAGTATCATTGGAATTCTACTCCCAATAGGTAAAACCAACCCTCTAAATTGATTTCCTATGCATATTAGTTAGTTTTGAATCCATAGGATCCACCTCCATGCATGTACCCCATTTAGATTCAAATTTGAGGCCATTTGGAGCTCTCTTGAGGATTTTAGATACGTGTCTTGTGTCCTACTTGATAGATCCCAAATTAGGACATCCCATGTGTATGTATGTATGATAATAGTTTAAATAGATATTTAAATTCAGTTTTAGAATGGTTGGAGAGTGGATTGATCTTAGTTAGGATGGTTATAATGAGTTTCATTTGGATACCTATGTTGGTATCCAAGTATCTTGGCCTACATGTGTTTCTTTTGTCCAAAACAACTCAAATTCGTCATAATATTCATCTACGTTTTTATTAACCAAAGCAACTTAGAAATGTGATAACTTTTAGCTTAGAACTCCGATTAATCTTTCCTTTTTTTAAAAGAACCGTATCAAAGTTAGCTTTCCAAATATATATATTTTAATAAGACAAAATCGTTTTAGAACTTTCTGTAAAACAATTTGAGTGTCAGTTGTCCGAAAGACAAATGCGTTTCAGTATTTTTGCGATTCCGGGAGCTTCCGGACACGAAAATGCGATCCGTTTGAAGTTTTGAAAAGCTAACACGAAGGACTACGACATACTTTAATCTTAGAATTTAGTGAATTCCCAATTGGTACAGTATTGGTTTTAAGTAGAAGAGTGACTATACGACATAGACATTTTGTGTAACCTATGAGCCTATGTAGTATAGATATTAAATGAATGTAGAATATGTAATGCATGATATGTTAGATGAATGAAATGATATATATATTATATGTATCTTCTTCACATTAATGTATATATATGGTTGAATGCAAGCATGTAGGAATGCAATCAATGAAATGTATGTAAGCAATGCATAAATACATGAATGAAAGAATGATATACAATGTATGCATGAAAGTATATAATGAATGCTAGATATGAATGCAAGGTATACATGTAATGATAGATATGAATGCATAATGTATACATAATGTAATGCAATATATAATGATAGCATGTATGGTAATGTAGAATATATGATGCAAGCATGTATATGTCCACTATTTTTTCTTTTCCTTACATTTTTCTTTTCTTTCCTTTTCCATTTCATTTTTTTCCTTTTTTTCCTCTTCTATTTTTACATGTTGTATACAATGTATATAATGTATAGATGCATGTAAGTATGTAATATGCATGAATGACTTGTATGTAATAAAAATAAGTATATGTATGAAACTTAATGATATGTGAATGGATATAATGCCTGATGTAACGCTCCAGTCCCAAAATACGTAGGACCAAGTACGTAAACATGCTAGCTGCACATATACAAAGAACACTCCAATATATGGAATTCCTCATATATGCACATAAGCTGTAAATAAATAATCACAGGCCAGAATAACATATCTAATCTCATCACAGCTCAACACAGAAGATAACGAAGTCCAAATAAATAAATAAGAGTATCAAAAGATAGCCGGGTGAACATACTCACTCCAAACAGCTACGAAAAATAGTCTCACAAGATCGGAGTCCGACCTCCGCAAAATAGAAAGAAAAGAGATGTAAAATAATGTCTACAACTGTCACAGATAAGTAATAAACTAGAAATCAGTAGTGACTGTCTCGTCATCAATGTAGGATAACTCCAATGCCGCTCCGTACTCCTGTGGAATATCGTCTAAACCTGGAGAGATAACCAGGTCATCAGGGGACATAGCAAGATACAAGAAAACACCATGCCATATAAAACTGTGATAATATAATAAGAGAGAAAGGTATGCATTCAACCGGGTTCCTGACCATTCTACTGTGAATATGCAGTTGAGATACAATCCTTCGACGCATGAACCCTGGCTGAAAATAGGATCGGCATAGTTTCCATAGAGGGTACCAGGGGCCTACGTCCATAACGCTTGTCACCCCCAGTTTTCACAAACAGGGGTATTTTGGTAATTTTCCACTTTAAAAATTATTTTGAAATTATTTATTTATTATTTGAATTATTTTGGGGTTATTTGAATCGGGTTCGAATTTCAATTCGTTTCGACTTGTTTTGACTTGTTTCGGGGACCCGGGGTATTTTGACCTTAGCGGGCCCACACACTAGCTAACCATGGCCCACATGTTAGATATTTTGGTTAGAGACTAGACCATTATTTTAGTTAATTATTAGTTAGAGATTAGTGGTTTCGGTTTGACTAAACTACCCCCGGTTTAACCATTTCCCATTTTTGGACCATTTAATTAATTGGAGGGCAAACTTGTAATTAATCAAATGGGACAAATTTCATGTTGTGGCCGGCCATAGTGGGAGGATAGGGTGGAGAGAGAAAACACTTTATCATTTCATTCCAATCCACATTTTCTTCTTCTTCTCCAAAGGCTCCATTTGCTTTTGAAAGCTCCATTGATTTCTAGCTCTCAAACCAAGGTGATTCCTTCTCCCTTATTTATTCTTTTCTCATGTAGATCATGTAGGAACCCCCCATGATGATTCTTAGGGTGATTCCACCATTAGAAACCATTTTTGTGTCCTTTAGACATTTTTAGGAGTGTCCACTTGTAGGCTTGTGTCCTATTAGGAAAAAGCCCCCTTTTTGATCCATGAATGATGTTAAAATATTGCTATTGTGTGTTTTTCCATTTAATCTCAGATTTTTAATGTTGTAGATATGATCCATGAGAGTATCTTAATGTATCATATTATTTCTATGTGTTTTGGTGTATATATAGTTATATATATATCATTCTATATATATATATATATATATATATATTTTTTTTTTTTTTTTTTTATATATATATGTATATATATATGTATATATATATAAATGGTGATTAATTTGTGTGATTGTTGTGATGGATTATGGGACTTATAGAGGGCTGTGATTTCAGCCAGAAATCTGAATGCTTGATGTTGGGTTGAGTTTTGGGAGTTTATGGTGTGGTACTATTAGTTTTATGCACCTATATATATATATATATTGATATATATATATGTATGGTTATATAAGGGGTAAATTTATATGGTTTATATGGTGTTGTGTGGTGTTTTTGAGGGGGGGAAACTTAATTCCAGATTTGGTTCAGATTTGTGGGAGCTTTGTTTGAGAGTTGGTTGAGAGTTCAATTCTATTTAAGTATACAACTAGTGTTGTATATGTTGATATATATATATGTCGTTATATATATTGGTATATATATGTGGTTTAATTGTGTGGGAATATATGTAGATGATGGTGGATGTTGTGTGATGTTGAGAGAGGGTTGGGGGTTGTCCAAAAACAGTCCATATTAGTTAGTTGTGTGTGTGTGTAGTTGTGAGGAGTATTTGTGAGTTGTGTGTGTGTGTGAGAACCTATTAGTGAGTGTCTATAGTTAGCCTATGTGCAAACTAATAGGAAACCTATTAGGAGACTTGTAGAGAGGTCTATGTGAGGGTGAGGTGTTGTGTGTGAGTGTTGTGTATGAGTGTGGGTGAGTGTGGTAGATAGAAGGGTAAATTCATGGAGTAGAAATAGGAAGAAGGGTAAATGCTAGTTTTTGCCTAGAAGTGGGATATTGTGTTAGAAGCCTAAGATAGTGTTAGAACTTGATCCCCGTGGTTGGTAATGATCAAATATGGTACTCTAAGACTAGTTTTGACGTCGGTTGACCGTTTTGACCAAAAGTCAACAAAAGTCAACCGAATGTCAAACTTAGCCTTAAAGCGACCCGATTTGACCGAAACCAACCGAGACTTGACCAGTTGACTGAAAGTCAACAGTTGGTCAACATTAGACTCGTTTGACCTAGGTTTGACCTAGAGTTGACCATAGTTGACCATAGTTGACCAGGGTTGACCAGAGTTGACTTTTTGACCGAAGTCAACTATAAGTCAACCGTTGATCCCGATTGACCTAGTTTGACTTAGAATGACTTCCAGTGACCTAGTATGACCTAGTATGAACCAGTAAGACCTAGTATGACTCAGTTAGACCTAGATTGACCTAGTTTGACTTAGACTTGCATTCATGGCTTGTATTAGTTTCCTTTTTCAGCATTTAGTCTTGTTTGACTTATAGTATCTTATCTTAGGTCTGTGATCGCTCTGAGCATCTGTTCACCCTATCAGCTCAGGACCACAGGCGAGTACATTCACTGATAGTTTTTATTGTCTTGATATCTACTATATCCGATTCAGTCGTAGTGTCTTACTTGATTCTCGACACGATAGTTCACGGACTAGTATTAACGGATTCTGGTCATGAGATGTCATTCCTGGATCTCTTGGGATATTGGTACTTGATTGGTCTTGATTCTTGTACTTGTATTGATGCCGATTCCTGAAGAGGACTTGCTCCCCTCTTAGGGAATCCCGCGTCATGACGTGCTATGACCAGTTCCATTTATACTATTCGGGGAAAAATGGGGGAATTATTGGGTGTATGTGATCAAATCCTCATGTAACTATATTTTGCTAGCGCCACCCTCACTCCACGTAGGGTGTCGCAGATACCTCACTACCGGTTATCCAGGTTGGGCGGCATGTTTCTCCGTTGACGTTCACCGCGGATTGTCGTGCCAAGTGGATAACTTGGCCCTACTACCTATTAGCCGATCACATATCACTCTAATAATTCAAACCACTTTTACTTTATTTGTCATGTCTTATATTCCAGCTTCAGCTTTACTTACTGTACTTTCACCCTGCTATGATTCATTCTCATATGCTCTACCTGCTTTCATACTGTACTTGATTATGGGACTAGGTTCTATTCGGAAGAAGGGTTACAACCCCGGTCCTTGTTTGGTTTAAGGGTTGTAACTCGGCTTTCGAATGGTTCCCAAGTCGCCTTTACTCTTTGTCTTGTATTTCATTATTACTGTTTCTTATAGTATTTCTCAATTCACATAGAACTGCTGTTGGTGTTTTGTACTTGCTCATTTTCCTGACAGGATACGTTAACAAATTTTACAGATGACTTAGAGGATGACTGCCCTACTTATTACGGGGCAGAGACCGAGGAGCATGACTTAGATAGAGGCTTAGTAGTAGAGCCTCTTGACTTTGCCCATCCTGAGTAGCTTAGCTAGTAGGTTTGCCTGGCCTGCGAGCCAGCTGTTTACATTTCAGTTGTAGTACTTATATTATATTTCTGAGACTTGGACTTGTGTTAGCTGTGTCTTGTGATTACTTTCTGGACTCGTTTCCTGTTTATTTATATCATATCTTTTCCATGCTTTCTACCTTAGTTTTGCTTATGTGATTGAGGCAGTATTGCCCTATTCCTCCGTTCGGAGTGTATATACTGCACAGGTACATTTATCTGTTTAGACGTAGCATTTTACAGACCCTATATACAGCGTTCTACCGCCGATTCTGCGGCGTAGGCTGGACGTAACCGCTTCTCGTGCCCCTAATCAGGGTGCGGGTCGTGACACGTTTTTGTGGACGTTTTTGTGGTTGTGCTTGTTTGTGTTTTGTCTGTCCTGTGTTCTGAGTTTGTTTTATGTTTAGGCTGGCGCTTTGGTGTTCCTGAAGATTTCTCCGACACGGGGCACGATTCGCTTTGGCGGAGGCGGGAAGCTTAGTCCGCGCTACATCGGACCTTTCACCATTCTTGAGAGGGTCGGTGCAGTGGCTTACCGGCTAGACTTGCCGCCTACGCTGGAGGGGGTACACAACGTGTTCCATGTGTCGCAGCTGAGACGGTACGTGGCGGATCCTAGCCATGTATTGGACCATTCAGCGATCGAGGTGGGGCCTACTCTTCACTATCCAGAGCAGCCGGTTGAGATTCTGGATCGTAGGGAGAAGGTGCTCCGGAACCAGGTTATCCCCTTGGTTCGCGTTGCATGGAGGCATCACTCTCCAAGTGAGTCTACCTGGGAGAGAGAGGACGACATGCGGGAGCGATTCCCTTATCTCTTCGAGCCCTGAGGTATAATTTTGTTTTCTGCATGTGATTTCAGTGCATGTTTGTTTCAATTTTGAGGACAAAATTTTTTTAAGGTGGATAGATTTGTCACCCCCAGTTTTCACAAACAGGGGTATTTTGGTAATTTTCCACTTTAAAAATTATTTTGAAATTATTTATTTATTATTTGAATTATTTTGGGGTTATTTGAATCGGGTTCGAATTTCAATTCGTTTCGACTTGTTTTGACTTGTTTCGGGGACCCGGGGTATTTTGACCTTAGCGGGCCCACACACTAGCTAACCATGGCCCACATGTTAGATATTTTGGTTAGAGACTAGACCATTATTTTAGTTAATTATTAGTTAGAGATTAGTGGTTTCGGTTTGACTAAACTACCCCCGGTTTAACCATTTCCCATTTTTGGACCATTTAATTAATTGGAGGGCAAACTTGTAATTAATCAAATGGGACAAATTTCATGTTGTGGCCGGCCATAGTGGGAGGATAGGGTGGAGAGAGAAAACACTTTATCATTTCATTCCAATCCACATTTTCTTCTTCTTCTCCAAAGGCTCCATTTGCTTTTGAAAGCTCCATTGATTTCTAGCTCTCAAACCAAGGTGATTCCTTCTCCCTTATTTATTCTTTTCTCATGTAGATCATGTAGGAACCCCCCATGATGATTCTTTGGGTGATTCCACCATTAGAAATCATTTTTGTGTCCTTTAGACATTTTTAGGAGTGTCCACTTGTAGGCTTGTGTCCTATTAGGAAAAAGCCCCCTTTTTGATCCATGAATGATGTTAAAATATTGCTATTGTGTGTTTTTCCATTTAATCTCAGATTTTTAATGTTGTAGAGATGATCCATGAGAGTATCTTAATGTATCATATTATTTCTATGTGTTTTGGTGTATATATAGTTATATATATCATTCTATATATATATATATATATATGTATATATATATATATATATAAATGGTGATTAATTTGTGTGATTGTTGTGATGGATTTGGGACTTATAGAGGGCTGTGATTTCAGCCAGAAATCTGAATGCTTGATGTTGGGTTGAGTTTTGGGAGTTTATGGTGTGGTACTATTAGTTTTATGCACCTATATATATATATTGATATATATATATGTATGGTTATATAAGGGGTAAATTTATATGGTTTATATGGTGTTGTGTGGTGTTTTTGAGGGGGGGAAACTTAATTCCAGATTTGGTTCAGATTTGTGGGAGCTTTGTTTGAGAGTTGGTTGAGAGTTCAATTCTATTTAAGTATACAACTAGTGTTGTATATGTTGATATATATATATATATATGTTGTTATATATATATTGGTATATATATGTGGTTTAATTGTGTGAGAATATATGTAGATGATGGTGGATGTTGTGTGATGTTGAGAGAGGGTTGGGGGTTGTCCAAAAACAGTCCATATTAGTTAGTTGTGTGTGTGTGTAGTTGTGAGGAGTATTTGTGAGTTGTGTGTGTGTGTGAGAACCTATTAGTGAGTGTCTATAGTTAGCCTATGTGCAAACTAATAGGAAACCTATTAGGAGACTTGTAGAGAGGTCTATGTGAGGGTGAGGTGTTGTGTGTGAGTGTTGTGTATGAGTGTGGGTGAGTGTGGTAGATAGAAGGGTAAATTCATGGAGTAGAAATACGAAGAAGGGTAAATGCTAGTTTTTGCCTAGAAGTGGGATATTGTGTTAGAAGCCTAAGATAGTGTTAGAACTTGATCCCCGTGGTTGGTAATGATCAAATATGGTACTCTAAGACTAGTTTTGACGTCGGTTGACCGTTTTGACCAAAAGTCAACAAAAGTCAACCGAATGTCAAACTTAGCCTTAAAGCGACCCGATTTGACCGAAACCAACCGAGACTTGACCAGTTGACTGAAAGTCAACAGTTGGTCAACATTAGACTCGTTTGACCTAGGTTTGACCTAGAGTTGACCATAGTTGACCATAGTTGACCAGGGTTGACCAGAGTTGACTTTTTGACCGAAGTCAACTGTAAGTCAACCGTTGATCCTGATTGACCTAGTTTGACTTGGAATGACTTCCAGTGACCTAGTATGACCTAGTATGAACCAGTAAGACCTAGTATGACTCAGTTAGACCTAGATTGACCTAGTTTGACTTAGACTTGCATTCATGGCTTGTATTAGTTTCCTTTTTCAGCATTTAGTCCTGTTTGACTTATAGTATCTTATCTTAGGTCTGTGATCGCTCTGAGCATCTGTTCACCCTATCAGCTCAGGACCACAGGCGAGTACATTCACTGATAGTTTTCATTGTCTTGATATCTACTATATCCGATTCAGTCGTAGTGTCTTACTTGATTCTCGACACGATAGTTCACGGACTAGTATTAACGGATTCTGGTCATGAGATGTCATTCCTGGATCTCTTGGGATATTGGTACTTGATTGGTCTTGATTCTTGTACTTGTATTGACGTCGATTCCTGAAGAGGACTTGCTCCCCTCTTAGGGAATCCCGCGTCATGACGTGCCATGACCAGTTCCATTTATACTATTCGGGGAAAAATGGGGGAATTATTGGGTGTATGTGATCAAATCCTCATGTAACTATATTTTGCTAGCGCCACCCTCACTCCACGTAGGGTGTCGCAGATACCTCACTACCGGTTATCCAGGTTGGGCGGCATGTTTCTCCGTTGACGTTCACCACGGATTGCCGTGCCAAGTGGATAACTTGGCCCTACTACCTATTAGCCGATCACATATCACTCTAATAATTCAAACCACTTTTACTTTATTTGTCATGTCTTATATTCCAGCTTCAGCTTTACTTACTGTACTTTCACCCTGCTATGATTCATTCTCATATGCTCTACCTGCTTTCATACTGTACTTGATTATGGGACTAGGTTCTATTCGGAAGAAGGGTTACAACCCCGGTCCTTGTTTGGTTTAAGGGTTGTAACTCGGCTTTCGAATGGTTCCCAAGTTGCCTTTACTCTTTGTCTTGTATTTCATTATTACTGTTTCTTATAGTATTTCTCAATTCACATGGAACTGTTGTTGGTGTTTTGTACTTGCTCATTTTTCTGACAGGATACGTTGACAAATTTTACAGATGACTTAGAGGATGACTGCCCTACTTATTACGGGGCAGAGACGAGGAGCATGACTTAGATAGAGGCTTAGTAGTAGAGCCTCTTGACTTTGCCCATCCTGAGTAGCTTAGCTAGTAGGTTTGCCTGGCCTGCGAGCCAGCTGTTTACATTTCAGTTGTAGTACTTATATTATATTTCTGAGACTTGGACTTGTGTTAGCTGTGTCTTGTGATTACTTTCTGGACTCGTTTCCTGTTTATTTATATCATATCTTTTCCATGCTTTATACCTTAGTTTTGCTTATGTGATTGAGGCAGTATTGCCCTATTCCTCCGTTCGGAGTGTATATACTGCACAGGTACATTTATCTGTTTAGACGTAGCATTTTACAGACCCTATATACAGCGTTCTACCGCCGATTCTGCGGCGTAGGCTGGACGTAACCGCTTCTCGTGCCCCTAATCAGGGTGCGGGTCGTGACAACGCTCGGGAAACGTCAGAGGGCACCATGTGAAGGGCTACGTCCATAACGCTCTGGAAAACGTCAGAGGGCACCTGGAGCCTGCGTCTCCGGTGGAGCGCACAGGTAATCATGGAACTGTAAAGAAGCCCATACGTCAGGTATTGTTCTCCCCACCCAATGCCTAGTATCATCATCTCCATGACTGATATGAACCACTAATAACCGCCAAGTCTTCTAACATGCAATACTATTGGCAGTTACTCCTAACCGTCGCACGCTCCATACGCATCGGTGGCCAGCCAACTACGCGAAAACGTGTCCTATATGTGACACATATCACATGATACAACAAGTGTCAAGGCCATATAAGATATATCAATACCTCAACATCAGTGGGTGGTCAATAAACTAAGTCAATGCAAGAGAATAAATAAAGCAAGAAAGACGACCGATAGAGTCGCTTGCACCCAAGTGTGACTTGGACGCACAGTTTAAATATCACAAAATAAAATGCTAAAAATAACAACTAAAAATAAGAATATAATAATCACAGAGTAAGGTGGCAAGGTATCTTGCCTGGTGGTGCAAAGTGGGAAATCCAAGAGTAGCAAGTGTCAGCACCAAAACTCACAATTTACTGATGACTCCAAACGCTGAAACAAACATCAAAAATAATCTCGGTGAAGAATATATACCCAGAAAATGCCTGTCCAAAAGTCAAATTCTGGAACAGGGGCAAAATCATAATTTTGGGTCAAAACGATGTCCGCCGTTGGACCCGCTTTGCACCGAAACGCGTGCCAAAGTCTACAGTCTCTAAAGTCATCAAACTACATGTCTACTGTTTCAGTTTGAGGAGAGGAACTCAATGGTATGTCCAGTTTTGGATTCCGAGGAGCCGTGTACAAAATCGTCCGTTTGAGTGGGTCACAGGCCTGCCAAAATTGGGTTCCGATTCGACCTTCTCAGAATCGAACCAAACATGGCATGCAGGACCAAAATTTCGATCCGGACCTGTTGGCACAAGTCTCGTCTCGATCCGACGATTGTACACAAAGTTATGGACAAGTTTGCAAAATGTCGATACGGGATATCTCGACGGATACGCGTTGATTTCGTCGCGCACACGTAACGAAATTGAGTTCCGTCAGTTCCCATACGTTGGTAACATCCATACGCGGCTTTCGATGCGTATGGTGTGCGACCACGTTGCCCGGTTTGTCGGGGCGTACGTCGTATCGGAGAAAATTTTAGAAATTTTATATAAGTTAACACAGGTATTTCTCCAACTTCAACATCAGTTTATTTCCTACACATTAATCGAAACAATGATCCAGAAGATGCGTTGTGATCTCGGTTATGTTATATTCACATGTGTTCAATTAGTTTTACAAAACAGTCGAAGAATCGCCAAGATTTTGGCTTCCAAATGTGGGTTTGGGACTGTCCTAAAACTGTTCTGTTTCGACAGTTTTTTTGGAAGTTTGGTTTCGAATACCGAGCGATATATGGGGTTTCGCTTGATTCTACCAAAAATAATTTTGAGAGGGTTATGTCTACTACGCACAGCATTCGATAGATCGAACTTTCGTCGAACTGATTTAGAGAAATCGAAATTGGAAGATGGGTACCTGAATTTCTCGAAAACAGAGTATCCTCTGTTAGCTGTCGACTCCGAGTGATCCCGACGTCGTCGACGGCAAGTAGGTAGCCGACGGTGAGCGCAGGGTATGGAGGAAGGTTGGCGGCCTTGGAGTCGAGAAGTATTTTCATACGAGAGGGGTTAGGGTTTGGTTTCGAGCGGGTTATATACTGCCGCTGCTATTATTCATCATAGGAATAGTATTCCTATTGGTAGTAGGAAATATGGGCTCAGTTTTGTGGGGTTCTATAGCAACTAAAGTTGCTGAGTCGGGGGTGTATTAGGAATGGGGGGTCGGGGTCCCACTGCAGCTACTGCTGCGTCCAATTTTATTAAGGGGGTCGGGCCCACCCCCTCTCACCGCAGCTCACTGCTGCTCTGGGGGGTTCGGCCCCCCCTCCACTAACTTTTTTTTTACAAAACATTAAATATATATATAAATATATATTTATATATATATATACATATTTATATGTATATATTCATAAGAAAATTTATTAAAATTCTTAATAAGTAACAAAAATATTTGGTAACAAGGTAAGCTATATTTAGGAGTATCTAAATTATCACGCACACAACATACATACATTATACACATCTAAAATTATGTACATATACCAAATAAATTCAAATAAATATAGAAAAATAATTTTTAAAGTATTAAAATAATAAAGAAATATTGGGGTTTTACATCCTACCCAACTTAAAGAAAATTTCGTCCTCGAAATTAAACTAAGGTCGGAGGATTAAATGCAATGCATGAAAAATATAAATGCAAAACATACCTTCGTCTTCGAACAACTGCGGGTACCGATTTCGGATGTCGTCCTCGTGCTCCCAAGTAGACTCCCCTGGCGAGTGATGCTTCCATGCCACGCGAACCAATGGAATAGATTGATTCCGTAACACCTTCACTCAGCGATCGAGGATACCTACTGGTTGCTCTTCGTACGACAAACTCGGTCCAACTGTGATCTCTGAGTGATCAAGCACATGATTGCTGTCCGCCACGTACCTCCTCAGCTGAGATACATGGAATATGTCATGTACTCCCTCTATTGACGGTGGCAATGCCAATCTGAAGGCAACCTCTCCAACACGTTCCAAGACATCGAAATGCCCGATGTACCTTGGACTCAACTTGCCACGTCCTCCGAATCGAATCGTGCCTCTAGTGGGGGATATCTTCAAGAACACATGGTCACCCTCCTTGAACTCTAAGGGTCGACAACGATTATCTGCCCACTGCTTCTGACGATCCTGCGCTGCTCGCAGGTGGTTCTGAATCTTCTTTACTGTCTCCACTGTGCTCAAGACCAACTCGGGACCCAATAGCTGTCGCTCTCCTATGTCGCTCTAATAAACCGAAGACCGACACTTCCTACCATATAACGCTTCAAACGGAGCCATCTGAATGCTCGTTTGATAGCTATTGTTGTAGGAAAACTCAACAAGATGAAGATGGTCTTCCCACGAACCGCCAAAATCAAGCATGCACGCTCTCAACATATCCTCTAGCATCTGTATGGTACGCTCTGACTGCCCGTCTGTCTGCGGATGATACGATATGTTAAACTTCAATCGAGTGCCCAAACTCTCTTGCATGCTCCTCCAAAAGTACAAAGTGAATCTCGAGTCACGGTCCGACACAATACTAACAGGTACACCGTGTAATCTCACAATCTGCTCCATATATATCTCCGCCAATGCCTCTGTCGACTGGCCCACTCTAAAAGGCAAGAAATGTGCTGACTTCGTAAGTCTATCAACAATCATCCACACTGCGTCACGTCCTCTAGGACTCCGAGGAAAACCCGTGACGAAATCCATAGTAATGTGCTCCCACTTCCACTCGGGAATGGGTAGCGGCTGCAATAATCCAGCCGTCCTCTGGTGCTCCGCCTTCACTTGTTGGCATACCAAGCACTTGGCAACGAAATGAGATATCTCTCGCTTCATTCCATGCTACCAATAATACTGTCGTAAGTCACGATACATCTTGGTCCCTCCGGGATGAATAGAGTAAGTCGAACTGTGAGCTTCTACCATCAGCTCATGCCATAGCTCTCCATTGGAAACATAAATGTGATTACCACATTGTAGTGTCCCATCTGTGTGGATCCGCAAACCTGTCTGCTCTCCTGCTTCAGTACTCTCTTTCAGCCGTCGAAATCTAGCATCATTAGGCAATGCTGCCTTGATGCGCTCTACTAATGATGATTGTACCTGGAGGTTGGCTAATACGCTATCTGCTCCCGGTAATACTACCTCAATACCAAGCTGCTCCAAGTCTCTAATCAATTCCTTCTGTGTAGTCAAAAAGTGTGCCATGGGCTTACGGCTCAATGCGTCTGCTACGACATTAGCCTTGCCCGGATGATAATATAGCTCGATCTCATAATCCTTCATCAACTCCAACCAACGTCGTTGTCGCATATTCAACTCCTTTTGTGTGAACACGTACTTGAGGCTCTTATGATCAGTGTAGATATCCACCTTCTTGCCGTACAAGTAGTGTCTCCATAGCTTCAAAGCAAAGATAACCGTTGCGAGCTCTAGATCGTGGGTCGAATAATTCTTCTCATGCACCCTCAACTGTCGCGATACATATGCTACTACACGACCATGCTGCATCAATACACATCCTAATCCCTTTTCGGATGCGTCGCTGTAGATCATAAATCCTCCTGGGCCCGATGGTAGTGTCAAAATTGGTGCTGTGGTCAATCGCTTTTTCAACTCGTCAAAAGTGGCTTGACACTCGTCTGTCCATACAAACTCCTGATCCTTATAAGTCAATCGAGTCATAGGCCCCGCTATTCGAGAGAATTCTTCTACGAACCGTCGGTAGTAACCCGCAAGTTCGAGGAAACTTCTCACTTCAGAAGCTGTTGTGGGAGCGGGCCATGATTTGACTGCCGTAATATTCTCTGGGTCTACTGATATGCCATTACCCGTAACAATATGACCAAGGAATGATACCTCCTTGAGAAAGAAATCACACTTACTAAGCTTCGCGAAAAGTCTCTCGTTCCTCAATGTTCCCAAAACTATCCGTAGATGCTGCTCATGCTCCTATTGACTCTTGGAGTAGATCAAGATATCGTCTATAAAGACTATTACAAATTTGTCCAAGTATTGGTGAAAGATCTTGTTCATTAAATTCATGAAAACTGAGGAGCATTGGTCAAACCGAAAGGCATAACCAAGAACTCGTAGTGTCCATATCTCGAACGGAAGGCCGTCTTTGCAATATCTTCCTTTCGAACCTTCAATTGGTGATAGCCCGATCGTAAGTCAATATTGGAGAATACTTTTGCTCCATTCAGTTGGTCAAACAGATCGTCTATACGCGGCAAAGGATACTTGATCTTCACTGTCACTGCATTCAACGCTCTGTAGTCAATGCACATGCGCACTGTCCCGTCTTTCTTAGGCACAAAAAGAACGGGTGCTCCCCATGGTGACGCACTGGCACGAATAAATCCCTTCTCTAATAAGTCATCAATATGCGTCTTCATCTCTACCAACTCCTTGGGTGCCAGACGATATACTCGAGATGAAATAGGCTCGGCTCCGGGAATAAGCTCAATAGAAAACTCATTATCTCGGTCAGGTGGTAGTCCTGGCAATTCCTCGGGGAATACATCCTCGAACTCGGTAATAATAGGGTGTTGTGGGGTGTCATGCATCATCATATGTGTTCCCGATGTGGGTGCATCGCAACTATCTCCGTCTTCTTTGGTGAACTCAAACTCTGTCGCATTCGGTGGTCTAAAGATAATACTGCTCCTATGATAGTCTATGAGAGCGAAATGCTGGCTCAACCAGTCCATTCCAAGAACTATATCAAATGTCGGCATAGGGAATATAAGAAGTCGTGCCACCATCTCTCTACCATTTATCACTACAGGACAAAGTCTACAAATACCACTAACAGGTACAACTCCTCCTCCAGTAAGGATTTTAACATTCTTAGCTAAGGGTGTGATGGGAATGCTGTGTCTAGTGGAAAATTAGTGGCTATGAATGAATGAGTGGCTCCAGTATCAAATAATGTAATAGCAGGAAAAGATGTAACTAGAACCATACCTGCTATAACGTTTGCCTCTGTCTCTATATCTTCAACAGCAAGTGAGAATGCCTGCCCATAGTTCTGTCCCGGGCCCTGAGCTCTGGCCTTGTTGTACTGTGTGCCTTGGGGAGGCAATGGTGGACGAGGTGCACCTGCTATAGGCCGTGGTACTGGAAGAGCTGGAGCTGTGGGCCTCAGATTTTGTCGAGCTTGTACTATTGCTTGTTGCTCCGGATAATCCTTGAGCATGTGCTGATTGGATCCACATCTCAAGCATAATCCAAGGCAAGTCCTGCAGCCGTTCTGGATATGTCCTTGTTTATCGCAGTAATGGCAAACAGGCTTCTGATAAGGTGAGGGCCTCTGCTGGAACTGTCATGTAGTCCTCCTGATAGGTCCACTCTGAGTGGCTCGGGCTGGTGTAACTGCTGGGGTATGGCGCCTCGATGTCTGATGCTGTTCCTTGCGAAGAATCTACAAGATAGCTGAATGGGAGACTCGAGACTGAGTAGTCGTATAAGACTTAAGCTCTGGTGCAAGCCCCTGGTGAAATCTCTTCGCCTTCTCTAACTCTGTCGGAATCAATCCCGTACCAAATCGACTCAAGCGATTGAACTCCGGGTCATACTCATCAACTGTCATATTCCCTTGCTTCAGATGGAGGAACTGGTCGTAGAGACCATCACGAACATGAATAGGGAAGAATCTCTCATAAAATGTATCATTGAACTGCTTCCAAGTGATCCCAGTGCCTAATCGTCTCTCTTTCGCCTTCCACCAGTGGTGAGCATTGTCTTCTAACAGTAAGTCCACTGCTGTCATACAATCTCGAGCTGGCAACTGGGATGCCTTCAGTAGCTTCTCGGTACTAATAAGCCACTGTGATACCTCTAATGGCTTCTCCGTCCCTCTAAAGGCCTTGGGGTTCATATCTGTGAAATTCTTGATAGAGCCTTCATAGGGATGCAGAGCCGGTGCTGGTACTTGTGCTGAAGGTGGTGGTGGAGGTCTAGCCATGGCTGCCATCATTGTCTGTCTCATCAGCTCAGTCTGTTGCCACATAGCCTGCATTATGGTATACATAAACTAAGTAGTAGGGCTCCCATCAGTCAGTGGTGGAGGCATCTGAGGTCCCGACTGTGGGGGAAACTGCTGAGGGAATAGTGGTGGTGGTGGTGGTACATTCTCTCCCGGTGGTATTGTAGTAGTCTGTCCAACATGACTGCCTGGAGGTGCAGCAGTCCCTGGGTACTCCGTCGTCGGTGTCGTAGTAAGCTGCGATAGTTCTGGCTGGTAGGGTGTTGATGGAGTCATGGGAGGATTCTGTCCCTCCGAAGTAGTCTCCTCGCCAGATGGGAGGGCCAAGGCAGAAGTGCGTCCGCTACGTAGATTCATACTGTTGGCACGAGAAAGATAAGTTGATATTAGAAGGGATTAGATATGAAGTAAATCGAATAATCAAGGAAGTTTCAAAAAGATTGGAAGCCAAGGGATGGTAGTAGTTCTGGATGAGATATTCCTATTCCTATATGCAGGCTTGTTGGGCACAGTCACGTAACCCAACAATATTAAATCTGACCTGCATGGGCCACCACAAAAACATGTAACGCCCCAGTCCCAAAATACGTAGGACCAAGTACGTAAACATGCCAGCTACACATATACAAAGAACACTCCAATATATAGAATTCCTCATATATGCACATAAGCTGTAAATAAATAATTACAGGCCAGAATAACATATCTAATCTCATCACAGCTCAACACAGAAGATAACGAAGTCCAAATAAATAAATAAGAGTATCAAAAGATAGCCGGGTGAACATACTCACTCCAAACAGCTATGAAAAATAGTCTCACAAGATCGGAGTCCGACATCCACAAAATAGAAAGAAAAGAGATGTAAAATAATGTCTACAACTGTCACAGATAAGTAATAAACTAGAAATCAGTAGTGACTGCCTCGTCATCAATGTAGGATAACTCCAATGTCGCTCCGTACTCCTGTGGAATATCGTCTAAACCTGGAGAGATAACCAGGACCTCAGGGGACGTAGCAAGATACAAGAAAACACCATGCCATATAAAACTGTGATAATATAATAAGAGAGAAAGATATGCATTCAACCGGGTTCCTGACCATTCTACTATGAATATGCAGTTGAGATACAATCCTTCGACGCATGAACCCTGGCTGAAAATTGGATCGACATAGTTCCCATAGAGGGTACCAGGGGCCTACGTCCATAACGCTCGGGAAACATCAGAGGGCACCATGTGAAGGGCTACGTCCATAACGCTCTGAGAAACGTCAGAGGGCACCTGGAGCCTGCATCTCCGGTGGAGCGCACAGGTAATCATAAAAGTGTAAAGAAGCCCATAAGTCAGGTATTGTTCTCCCCACCCAATGCCTAGTATCATTATCATCTCTATGACTGATATGAACCTCTAATAACCGCCAAGTCTTCTAACATGCAATACTATTGGTAGTTACTCCTAACCGTCGCACGCTCCATACGCATCGGTGGCCAGCCAACTATGCAGAAACGTGTCCTATATGTGGCACACATCATGTGATACAACAAGTGTCAAGGCCATATGAGATATACCAATACCTCAACATCAATGGGTGGTCAATAAACTAAGTCAATACAAGAGAATAAATAAAGCAAGAAAGACGACCGATAGAGTCGCTTGTACCCAAGTGTGACTTGGACGCACAGTTTAAATATCATGAAATAAAATGTTGAAAATAACAATTGAAAATAAGAATATAATAATCACAGAGTAAGGTGGCAAGGTATCTTGCCTGGTGGTGCAAAGTGGCAAATCCAAGAGTAACAAATGTCAGCACCAAAACTCACAATTCATAGATGACTCCAAACGCTGAAACAAACATCAAAAATGATCTCAGTGAATAAGATATATCTAGGAAATGCCTGTCCAAAAGTCAAATTCTAGAACAGGGGCAAAATCGTAATTTTGGATCAAAACGATGTCCGCCGTTGGACCCGTTTTGCACCGAAACGCGTACCAAAGTCTACGGTCTCTAAAGTCGTCAAACTATATGTCTGCAATTTTAGTTTGAGGAGAGAAACTCAATGATATGTCCAGTTTTGGATTTCGAGGAGCCGTGTACAAAATCGCCCGTTTGAGTGTGTCGCGGGCCCGCCAAAATTTGGTTCCGATTCGACCTTCTCAGAATCGAACCAAACATGGCATGCAGGACCAGAATTTTGATCCGGACCTATTGGCACAAGTTTCGTCTCGATCCGACGACTGTACACAAAGTTATGGACAAGTTTGCAAAATGTCGATACGGGGTATCTCGACGGATACGCGTTGATTTCGTCGTGCACACGTAACGAAATCGAGTTCCGTCAGTTCCCATATGTCGGTAACATCCATACACGCCTTTCGATGCATATAGTGCGCGACCACGTCGCCCGGTTTGTCGGAACGTACGTCGTATCGGAGAAAATTTCAAAAATTTTATATAGGTTAACACAGGTTTTTCTCCAACTTCAACATCAGTTTATTTCCTACACATTAATCGAAACAACGATCCAGAAGATGCGTTGTGATCTCGGTTATGTTGTCTTCATATGTGTTCAATTAGTTTTACAAAACAGTCAAAAAATTGCCAAGATTTTGGCTTTCAAATATGGGTTTGGGACTGTCCTGAAACTGTTCTATTTCGACAGTTTTTTGGGAAGTTTGGTTTCGAATACCGAGCGATATATGGGGTTTCGCTCGATTCTACCAAAAAAGATTTTGAGAGGGTTATGTCTACTATGCACAGCATTCGATAGATCGAACTTTCGTCGAACAGATTTAGAGAAATCGGAATTGGAAGATGGGTACCTGAATTTCTCGAAAACAGAGTATCCTCTGTTAGCTGTCGACTCCGAGTGATCCCGACGTCGTCGACGGCGAGTAGGCTGCCGACGGTGAGCGCGGGGTATGGAGGAAGGTTGGCGGCCTTGGGGTCGAGAAGTATTTTCGTACGAGAGGGGTTAGGGTTTGGTTTCGAGCGGGTTATATACTGCCGCTGCTATTATTCATCATAGGAATAGTATTCCTATTGGTAGTAGGAAATATGGGCTCGGGTTTGTGGTGTTCTATAGCAACTAAAGTTGCTGAGTCGGGGGTGTATTAGGAATGGAGGGTCGGGGTCCCACTGCAGCTGCTGCTGCGTCCAATTTCATTAAGGGGTCGGGCCCACCCCCCTCTCACCGCAGCTCACTGCTGCTCTGGAGGGTTCGGCCCCCCCTCCACTAACTTTTTTTTTACAAAACATTAAATATATATATATATAAATATATCTATATATATATATATTTATATGTATATATTCATAAGAAAATTTACTAAAATTCTTAATAAGTAACAAAAATATTTGGTAACAAGGTAAGCTATATTTAGGAGTATCTAAATTATCACGCACACAACATACATACATTATAAACATCTAAAATTACGTACATATACCAAATAAATTCAAATAAATATAGAAAAATAATTTTAAAGCATTAAAATAATAAAGAAATATTAGAGTTTTACACCTGAACTGAAGTATGCATGTATATAGGGTGTGAATGAATGCAAGTTTGCGTATATGATATGTATGTAGGCATGTATGCAGTGTATGTATGTATACATGATATGTATATATGCATCTATGTATGTATGTATAGGTGCATGAATGAATGCAAGTATGCATATATGATATGTATGTAGGCATGTATGTAATGTATACATGATATGTATGTATGCATGTATGCAATATAAGTATGTATTTATGTATTTCTATAAACTGAGTTAACCTATAACCTTTTACACACATGCATTTATACACCCATGACACCATGTATTCTATGTCACATACACTTACCTATCACTAAATCTAAGAACATTAACACATATCCTTTCACACACATGCCAAACACACACACACACATACACTCACTTACTCTTTTACTTCTCATTCTCTCTATATATATGTATGTGCCTATATATATAGCTTTCATTTATATATCTATGTATAATAATATGTGAATGTGGATAATATATATACATTATATGACTAAGTTTGTATGCCTTGTTATCTTATGGTTTAGTTTTGTACTTGGTTTAGCAAGTAACTTAGGCTATGAGTTAGTAGCTATCTTGGATACTTGATTTGCATAGACTTAGTTTGTTTATACCTAGAATTGACTAACCTAGACTAGTTGACCATTGTTGGCCCAACCCTAGCTAGGTTGACCGTAGTTGACTAGAGTTGACCTAATTTGACTTTATAGTTGACCAGAGTTGACCAAAAGTTGACTTTGACCTAGATTGACTTAGGATCATGTAGATTGCATTATAATTTTAATTACCATATAAATTGAACTCTTTATAACCTGTGTTGCTCTAACTAGGACTCTGTGACTCCAGTTGGCCATCTTTTTATATCAGCTGTTCAGGATATTAGGCGAGTACATTCTCTAACCGTTTCATACTTGATAGGATTTACATTTATGCTCTAGATTACTTTACTTGATGCTGTCCCATTCTTAACACGGATTGGTACTATATGGATCCCTTCATGAGATGTTATCCCCCTCGGGAGCATCGGGTTACAGTATGTCATGTGTGTTTCACTTTCATCATATACTCCGATGTTTTTACTATTCATGTGCATTCTTGTGATTCATGTACTCTCATGTTCACAGAGCCCCCATATATACATTCATGTGCACTCATTTATGGGCCTTTATGTGATATCATGTGAAATAACATAACTTGTCTGGATCCTTGTGTATTGATTGGGGTACGGGGGAGTATAAATGGTCATGTGAACAATTCCAAAGTAGTTTACTCATGTGCAAACTCTTAGATTACTCATGTGCAAATTCAAGCCGTTCACATATCTATTTTATACTCTACATCACTAGCCACTGTTAGCTCTTTACTTATAGTTGATATTTCTTTACAATCATCTCTTTTACTTCATATATTTTACAGCGTTTCATGTATCTTACTCTAAAGCATATTTACATATCCTGTCATATTATGAACTGCGTGAGATGTATTGTGCTCGATCTCGTCCTGACTGGACCAGTTGATAAAATTTTACAGATATCTTGGAGGTTACCTGCTAGTCTAGAGGAGACATAGTAGAGGTTGGAGTAGATGGCTAGAGTTATTTTATTTTATTTTTAGTTGTCTTGAGTTGTATTTTATTTTACTCTTGTTTGAGTTGGTGTTGATAACACCGAGATTTATTTCTCTCTATTGTACTTCTCTTGTGGATTCATAGTTATCTTATCGTGCTACTTGTAGTTTTGGTGATTGAGTTGTATCCTGCTTTGATTGTCCTCCGTATAGAGAGTATACCATATTGTATTTAGTTTTAATTGTGACCTAGAATAGCGTTCTATTGTCGATAGTGTGGCGTAGGCTAGACGTACCCGCTTTTTGTGCCTTATACTGTGTGCGGGTCGTGACAGTACTTCACGTCCGAATCACATTTGGGCACCAATGGACCTTAGCGTCATCGGGGATTGATACTAGATATTTACTTTTGCGCTACCACAGCAACTCATTGCAAGGTACACTTTGACCCTAGGACATGTGTTGGCCCATTGGTCATGGTCAAACCTGATTTTAATAATTGATCAAACTCTGTTTCGATATACGGAACAACTCAGATGTTTACTCAAGACGTTTTGGACATTGATCAAGATTGGATATCTACTCATTCAAGATCGAAGCTATGTTTGCCGCTCGAGACTGTATTTCTTTATGCAATGAATTTTTATTTTTATTGAGTCTAGGAATACATTGTACACCAAGTCGTACTGGCAAATAGGCTATCCAAAATCGTTCAAAAAAATAACCTTTGTTTTGAAAAAATATCTCTTATTTACAAAAGCTTCGGAAGGATTTCAAAAAGCCCAAAAATATATTTTTTAAAATATTCCTGACCAAATCCTGACATAACTCGGCCAGAGTTCGGCCATAGTTAACGTTATGTGAACTTTGGATTTTTGAACTTGGTCTCCCTTCAGTTGTGGATTGTTACATAGAGTTATGTCCGAATTCTGCCCGAATTCTGCCAGAGTTCTACCTTTGGAAAAACTATAAATATAGAGGAATTCTGATCTTTTAAAATCACTCATTCACTTTCATATCTTCTCTTCTAAAGCTTACGTTTCTTCCAAAGAGTTTTCTAAAAAGGTTTTATTTTCAAATCCCAAGCCAGTTACAATTCTCTAATCAATTTGTCGGTACGGTGCGGTCTAGAAGATTTCAGAGAAATTGTAATCAGAGGCTTGATTGAAGAAAGACTCTTCAAAACTAAAGTTGGTTGAGTTGTTCGTATCAAAGCTCGCATCTGTAGAAGTTGCAAGGACTTCGTATGAAAACTTGCAGGATTTTCTAATAGTGGATTCAACTTAAAGCTAGAGTTCTTCCGACTAGACTAGTCCTCACAAGAGGAAAATTAGTATAAATCGCTGTGTTTGCGTTTGCCTTCTGATCTCACTTCTTTACAGTTATTAATTTTTGATTATTGATATTATTTCTGTGATCTAACTACTAACAAGTTTTTAATTAGCAAAATTCCGCTGCCTACTCTATTCATCCCCCTCTAGAGTATTCTGCTTTACGACTTCGTTCCTAAAATTGGTATCAGAAGGGGTTATACAGGTAAAGAAAGGTAAAACTGCAGTTATATTTAATTGTTATATAGATCACAACATTACACATGGCAACTATGAAATTTACATGTGAAGGCCAAGCCACAAACAGACCTCCACTGTTTGACGGCACAAACTACACTTATTGGAAAACACGGATGAGTTTCTTCTTAAAGTCTCTTGATTTTGACTTATAGTCTATAGTTATTGACGGCTACAAAAAGCCTCATCATATTATTGTTGAGGGAGTTTTAGTTGATAAACCCCAGGATAAATATACTGAGTATGGAAAAAAAAGCTAGCCTTGACGCACATGCTTTTAACGCTTTATTTTGTGCTTTAGGCAGAACTGAATTTAACAGGGTGTCGACTTGCACAACATTAAATAAAGTATAGAAACTTCTCGAAGTAACCCACGAAGGAACAACACAAGTCAAGGAGTCAAAGATCAGCATACTTACTCAAGAGTACGAGGCATTCAAGATGAAGTCAAATGAATCCGTCACTCAGATGTTTACGAGATTCTTCGATATTGTAAATCCTTTGTCTTCATTAGGCAAGGAATACAGTAACCATGAGAAGATTCACAAACTTCTACGAGCTCTCACAAAGAACTAGATTTCAAAGGCTACAACAATCATTGAAAGAAACGACCTCTCAACAATGTCTCTGGAAACACTCATGGATAAGCTACTCACTCACGAGTTGAAACTTCAAGACTTTGAAGATGCTACACCAAAGGAGAAGTCAGAGAAGTCGGTCGCTTTGAAGGCTCAATATAAAAGAACTGTCGAAGATGATTCTGACGACATCGACTCTGACTCTAAAGGTCAAGCTCTTCTGGTAAGAAAATTTGTCACTCCCCATTCCCGGAATATGTAAATTTTTGATTTTTCATGTATATGGTATCTGGCACCTGTATCTTTATTGTATACATCATGTATTTGTAACTAGCCATGGCATGGAACAGTATCTCGTCGCGGATTAGTGTGCCACCCCTTGTCCTTGTCTGGTTGTAGGCGTGGTTCACTGTTTCGATGATAAGATTTCTGAACCGTATTGTGGTTAGGATTTTATTTAATTAATTTAATTAGTTGTATCATATGGCATTTAATATGTCATTAGTCATGTGGTTAAGAGCATGCTTAAGCTTAGGGTTTCTTTGAGTCAACCCAATCCCTATATATATTCTCTTCCTCACTCTCTCTCCTCATTCACTCTTTTTATTTCTTTTCCTCCCAACCAATAGGCAAGTACATCTTGCACCAAATGGATAGATTCTTGCATTTTTCATTTCTTGATTTTTCTTAGATATTATTTGTCTATATTGTTCTTCTCTTCATTCTCTACAAGTTTAGTTCTTGGACTTTTTGATTTTAATGGCTAGTTTGGTGTAGATCTAAGTTTCTATAACTAGGGTTTTATGGATTTCCATGGTTTTGATCAATCAAACTTGATTGTTTTCGAAAACTAATGGTTTTATGTTGTAGAGAATTTAATTTCATTCAGTTTTGGCTTTTGTTTCGCTTGATTTTGACTTCAGATGAGGAAGTTATGGCCATGGCAAGTTTTCGAAACTTTCATGGCTGAACTTGCTGTTTGGGGACGATGACCCCCATGCGCCCGGGAGGCCATGCGCCGGGAGGCCATGCGTTATGAAGTCCCGGCAATGAATCTCATATGCCGATTCGTGCAGGAATCTCATGCGCCGATTGGTGCAGGAATCTCATGCGCCGATTCGTGCAGGAATCTCATGCGCCGATTGGTGCAGGAATCTCATGCGCCGATTCGTGCAGGAATCCCATGCGCCGATTGGTACAGGAATCTCATGCGCCGATTCATGCAGGAATCTCATGCGCCGATTCGTGCAGAAATCCCATGCGCCGATTGGTGCAGGAATCTCATGCGCCGATTTCTGCAGGAATCTCATGCGCCGATTCGTGCAGGAATCCCATGCGCCGATTCGTGCAGGAATCCCATGCGCTGATTGGTGCAGGAATCTCATGCGCCGATTCATGCAGGAATCTCATGCGCCGATTCGTGCAGGAATCCCATACGCCGATTCGTGTAGGAATCCTATGCGCCGATTCATGCAGGAATCTCATGCGCCGATTCGTGCAGGAATTCCATGCGCCAGAATTGCTCTATTTCACTGTTTTTGCCTGTTTAAGTTATTTTGTAGCTAGAATCTTAAAAAACTCAAAATATGAAAGTTGTAGATCTTTGTATTGGCTTCAAGGATCTTCATGTCTCACTGACCTGAATTCATATGTGACTTTTATGTCACGAGGGGTCCACGTGACTTTCTGACTTGACCATATTCCTGACCTGATTACCTGTATACGTGCTGGTACATGTTCTAAGAGTGTATTGGGATACAATATTAGTATGCACTGCTGTGCTATTTAATGAGTGCACTGAGGTGTGACTCTACATGCCAAGTGATCGTTCGTGTTATATGTCAATACATATGTACCTTCCAGTATAGTCAAGGTAATTGGTCAGTAATAGTGGCGTGGTGTGTTGATTGTTGTTTGAAGCATTACACTAAGCATGGATCTAGATCGGGCCGATGTAGATTCATACTTAGGGTACACGTACTATGGTACGACATATAGGAGGATGACCATGTGACCACGACATGTGATTCCATATCAAGATAGGGTTAATCTAAGAAACCCAAATTGGTAGATGCATTGGGTGGGAAGAATCCCGAGATCGTGCCATAATGGCCACCCCAGGTCCTGTCCTGACGTGTCGGGTTGGCCGCCACGGATACAGTTTCATCCGCCTATAGTGGATGACTATATCCGACTCCTACGTGCTATGTGTTATATGTTTAGCACGGTGGCCTTACGGGGGACCGGTGCATAATCAAAGTTCTATGTGTATATGTATATTATATGGTTTGGCTAGCCCTGCTGGGTTGACACTATCTGAGGATTCCTATATATTGCATTACTGGGATAACCCAGACAAATCATAGAAAGCCGTAGGATTGATTGGCCGCTTGTAAGCTGACTTATTTTGTGATATGTTCTCTTCTGTTAGCAACTGAGGAACATGGACTATCGTGGTACGTGGTCCAACCCATGTCCTTGTTTGGTTGTTGGGTTGGGCTATTGTGCTGCGATAGGCTATGGACCGAAGTCGCGATCAGAAGCCCTTTTACCTGCCCATGGCTATAGGATATATCTTATCTCGGCACAATATTGGCACCGTTTGTCCTTGTTTGGTTGTAAGGGTGTCGTATTATCTCGATGATATGGTATAAGCCTATAACTCGTGAATCAGGTCTTATTTAACTCATGGGTTTTATCTCACTCTTTTGTGTTCCCTTGTGGTACTTGCTATTCGGGGCCTGACCCCGCTGGTTTTGTTTGGCCAGATCCCGTAGCAGCTCCAGAGGATCCAGCTTTCTACCCGAACAATGGTGCACACCAGGAGTATGGGCGCCAGGGACCATGAGTGGGTTTCTTCTTCACCGTTCTGATATCTTCTATTTTATACTTGGCGTTTAGCCACCGGCACATGTTTAGTCGGCAGTTCTGGACACTAGTTTCCTTGCATAATTGTAATTAAATTAGACTGCAGCTGACTATAGTTATATACTATTGACTCTCGGAACTAGCTCATCATTTTGTATAGCTAGACTCATGAATCATTTTGATAAAGCGTCGGGGACGCCTTACTGCTTTGTCTTATATGATTTTTATTTACTGCTTCTTGTTTTGATTGATTGAGACATAGATGCTCTGTGGGACCATAGGAGACCTGATTGTAGCATGCACCCCCTAGTCTCTTGACAGCCACGATCGCCGTGTGACGTTTATATACCTCATACGGTGTAGCTGGCCTAGTCCGTCTCAGTATTTCGGTACTGGGGCGTGACAAGGTTTTAGTGGTGGCCCATGCAGGTCTGTTTTTCAGACTTGTGGGGTGTAGCGATTATAGGAGTCTCAATCAAAATATGTCCCCCTTGATCTCCTGATTCGTCTTCTCCTTCTCTCGCCTTGATTGCTAACTTGATTATCATCCTCGATTCTTTCCCGTCTTGTCTTTTGATATCTTGTATCCTTTCCTTTAGGGGCACATCGTTCTCGACTATTGGAGGAGCCGGCATGGGAGAGAATCCAGTAGATCAGGGACCAGTTGGAGATCAGCAAGGGGTAGCCCCTCTACCTGGACAGATTCACATCGAGAATGTTATCGAGCATGAGCCAGTTGAGCCACAGAGGCCAGAGGATCCCGTACCTCTAGTGATGCCGGTGGTACCAGTAGCACTAGACGCGCCGGCACTATTGCAGATTATTAGAGGGTTATTGGAGACCCAGCAATGCCGAACGGCAGCCCAACAGTAACAACAAACCCGACAACAAGAATAGAATGTGCTACAGAATCAGGGGTTGCAATTAGCCCTTGAGAGAAGTGTCAGGAATGATTCAGGAGCGTCCGGAAGGTTTTGTCGACTTAATCCGAGATATTTTGACGGCACGGAGGATGCCATCACGGCGGATGCTTGGCTTCAGGATACAGAGGCCATATTGATCGCAGTAAAGGTTCCAGCAGAAGAGAAGGTTGACCAAGTCAGATTATTGCTTCAGGATCTCGCCCGCGATTGGTGGGCATCAGAAGAGGTTGGAATGAGGCGTCCTGTTCCCTGGGATAGCTTCAGTACCAGATTCAAGGCCAAGTACTTTGGCGTGGTAGCGCGGTATGAGCTACAGCAGAGGTTTATCAGTCTCAAGCAGGCTGGTAAGACGGTGGATGGTTATGCAGCGAAGTTCTGTAGGTTAAGTAGGTTTGCTCGGATGATGGTGGCGACAGAGCCAGAGAGAGCAATGAGGTTCCAACAGGGACTTCACCTAGAGATTTTACAGCTGGTCGAGGGACACGACTACCAGACATTCGATACAGTATTGACGGCGGCTCGGAGGCACGAGCTTACTATTCAAAGGTTATCAACAAGGACTGGGGGCCAGAAGAGGTCTCATACGCAGAGTGTTGGGGGAGGAGCAGTACCTCGGACGTCAGCACCAGCACCTGGCATCCGTATTCGTGATGCAGCACCAGTCACGACAATTGTGACCGTACCAGTTCGACAACAGCAACAGAGGAACCAGCAGCAACGTCAGGAAGCACCAGTGGATTGCACTTACTGTGGTAAGGGAGGGCACACTAGGGATGTGTGTCGTTCAGCTAATAGATTATGCTTGAGGTATGGCAGTCCAGACCATAGGATTGCTAATTGTCCTATAATGCAGAGGCCAGGAGGGCCAGCTCAACAGTTTCTGGCGTTGCCAACTCCAGAGGTAGCACCGTATCAAGGGCCAGCACTAGCAGTGAGGCCACTAGCCCAGCGCCCAATACTGACGCAAGCTCAGATGTACCGACAAGCGCAACATCAGGTTGGACAGCAGGGCCAGGGAAGGCAGGGACAAAGGCAAGAAGAATTTGGAGTATTAGAGCAGAGGTTGGCTGAAGGCGATCAGATTTTGCGTAAGTTTTGAGTATTATTTATTATAATTCCTTGAGTTTTATATTCGAAGAGTGAAGGCGACTTTCTCGTCTCACTCATCTGCTCTCGTATCATGTGATATGTGATTACGAGAGTACGTCCTGGGCAGAGTTTCGTTCTTGATTTAGTCATTGGTACCGACTTATCACAAGCGTTGACCCTTGTCCACTTTGGGTGTCAGTGTAGGACCTCGATGACGAATTCCTACCTGACTTGAGAGGCATATTTTATTCGTATGCCTCCGATCATTTCCTTCTAGGGTATGATTATTGTTTGTGCTCTTACTTAATTATTCTTGCTTTCTTAAACTATTTATGTGCCATGTGTTGTTTGATAATTGTGCTTGCTATATGTCATGAGTGTATTTCGTGATCTGAGAGCGCGCCCGACTAGCCTTATCGAAATTCCGAGGACGGAATTTTTTCTAAGGAGGGTAGAGATGTCACTCCCCATTCCCGGAATACGTAAATTTTTGATTTTTCATGTATATGGTATCTGGCACCTGTATCTTTATTGTATACATCATGTATTTGTAACTAGCCATGGCATGGAATAGTATCTCGTCGCGGATTAGTGTGCCACCCCTTGTCCTTGTCTGGTTGTAGGCGTGGTTCACTGTTTCGATGATAAGATTTCTGAACCGTGTTGTGGTTAGGATTTTATTTAATTAATTTAATTAGTTGTATCATGTAGCATTTAATATGTCATTAGTCATGTGGTTAAGAGCATGCTTAAGCTTAGAGTTTCTTTGAGTCAACCCAACCCCTATATATATTCTCTTCCTCACTCTCTCTCCTCATTCACTCTTTTCATTTCTTTTCCTCCCAACCAATAGGCAAGTACATCTTGCACCAAATGGAGAGATTATTGCATTTTTCATTTCTTGATTTTTCTTAGATATTATTTCTCTATATTGTTCTTCTCTTCATTCTCTACAAGTTTAGTTCTTGGAGTTTTTGATTTTAATGGCTAGTTTGGTGTAGATCAAAGTTTCTATAACTAGGGTTTTATGAATTTCCATGGTTTTGATCTATCAAACTTGGTTGTTTTCGAAAACTAATGATTTTATGTTGTAGAGAATTCAATTTCATTCAGTTTTGGCTTTTGTTTCGCTTGATTTCGACTTCAGATGAGGAAGTTATGGCCATGGCAAGTTTTCGAAACTTTCATGGCTTAACTTGCTGTTTGGGGACGATGACCCCCATGCGCCCGGGAGGCCATGCGCCGGGAGGCCATGCGCTGTGAAGTCCCCGTAACGCATCTCATGCGCCGATTCGTGCAGGAATCTCATGCGCCGATTGGTGCAGGAATCTCATACGCCGATTCGTGTAGGAATCCCATGCGCCGATTGGTGCAGGAATCTCATGCGCCGATTGGTACAGGAATCTCATGCGCCGATTCGTGCAGGAATCCCATGCGCCGATTGGTGCAGGAATCTCATACGCCGATTCCTGCAGGAATCTCATGCGCCGATTCGTGCAGGAATCCCATGCGCCGATTGGTGCAGGAATCTCATGCACCGATTCATGCAGGAATCTCATGCGCCGATTCGTGCAGGAATCCCATGCGCCAATTCGTGCAGGAATCCCATGCGCCGATTGGTGCAGGAATCTCATGCGCCGATTCATGCAGGAATCTCATGCGCCGATTCGTGCAGGAATCCCATGCGCCGATTCGTGCAGGAATCCCATGCGTCGATTCATGCAGGAATCTCATGCGCCGATTCGTGCAGGAATTCCATGCGCCAGAATTGCTCTATTTCACTATTTTTGCATGTTTAAGTTATTTTGTAGCTAGAATCTTGAAAAACTCAAAACATGAAAGTTGTAGATCTTTGTATTGGCTTCAAGGATCTTCATGTCTCACTGACCTGAATTCACATGTGACTTTTATGTCACGAGGGGTCCACGTGACTTCCTGACTTGACCATATTCCTGACCTGATTACCTGTATATGTGCTGGTACATGTTCTAAGTGTGTATTGGGATACAATATTAGTATGCACTGCTGTGCTATTTAATGAGTGCACTGAGGTGTGACTCTACATGTCAAGTGATCGTTCGTGTTATATGTCAATACATGTGTACCTTCCAGTATAGTCATGGTAATTGGTCAGTAATAGTATCATGGTATGTTGATTGTTGTTTGAAGCATTACACTAAGCATGGATCTAGATCGGGCCGATGTAGATTCATACTTAGGGTACACGTACTATGGTACGACATATAGGAGGATGACCATGTGACCACGACATGTGATTCCATATCAAGATAGGGTTAATCTAAGAAACCCAAATTGGTAGATGCATTGGGTGGGAAGAATCCCGAGATCGTGCCATACTGGCCACCCCAGGTCCTGTCCTGACGTGTCGGGCTGGCCCCCACGGATACAGTTTCATCCGCCTATAGTGGATGACTTTATTCGACTCCTACGTGCTATGTGTTATATGTTTAGTACGGTGGCCTTACGGGGGACCGGTGCATAATCAAAGTTCTATGTGTATATGTATATTATATGGTTTGGCTAGCCCTGCTGGGTTGACACGATCTGAGGATTCCTATATATTGCATTACTGGGATAACCCAGACAAATCATAGAAGGCCGTAGGATTGATTGGCCGCTTGTAAGCTGACTTATTTTGTGATATGTTTTCTTCTGTTAGCAACTGAGGAACATGGACTATCGTGGTGCGTGGTCCAACCCATGTCCTTGTTTGGTTGTTGGGTTGGGCTATTGTGCTATGATAGGCTATGGACCGAAGTCGCGATCAGAAGCCCTTTTACCTGCCCATGGCTATAGGATATATCTTATCTCGGCACAATATTGGCACCGTTTGTCCTTGTTTGGTTGTAAGGGTGTCGTATTATCTCGATGATATGGTATAAGCCTATAACTCGTGAATCAGGTCTTATTTAACTCATGGGTTTTATCTCACTCTTTTGTGCTCCCTTGTGGTACTTGCTATTCGGGGCCTGACCCCGCTGGTTTTGTTTGGCCAGATCCCGTAGCAGCTCCAGAGGATCCAGCTTTCTACCCGAACAATGGTGCACACCAGGAGTATGGGCGCCAGGGACCATGAGTGGGTTTCTTTTTCACCGCTCTGATATTTTCTATTTTGTACTTGGCATTTAGCCACCGGCACATGTTTAGCCGGCAGTTCTGGACACTAGTTTCCTTGCATAATTATAATTAAATCAGACTGCAGCTGACTATAGTATGTACTATTGACTCTCGGAACTAGCTCATCATTTTGTATAGCTAGACTCATGAATCATTTTGATGAAGCGTCGGGGACGCCTTACTGCTTTGTCTTATATGATTATTATTTACTGCTTCTTGTTTTGATTGATTGAGACATAGATGCTCTGTGGGACCATAGGAGACCTGATTGTAGCATGCACCCCCTAGTCTCTTGACAGCCACGATCGTCGTATGACGTTTATATACCTCATACGGTGTAGCTGGCCTAGTCCGTCTCAGTATTTCGGTACTAGGGCGTGACAAAATTCAAGAATTTCATGAAATTCAACAGAAGAATAAAAGACAGCAACAACAACAACAATAAGAAAGATCCTATTTGCTACAGTTGTAAGAAGAAAGGACATATGAAGAAAGATTGTCCAACAACATCATCATCAACAAGAAAAAGAAACAAATATATCAAAGGATACCTTAAGAGATATACATCAAGGATGTACGCCAATACAAGCATATGGCGTGAGAGCGAAGCCAGCGATTCAGAAGGCGAACAATCGGATGACGCTGCAAATGTATGCTTGATGGCTTGCGATCAGGTAACCACTAATCCTCTGTTTGATCCTTATGATGATTTCACCTTTGAGCAATTAGGAGAGGCTTTCAGTGACCTGTTAAATGACTACAGGAAACTTCATAGTAAATATGAAACATCTAAGAAGGTACTTAAAGAGTACAAAGGTGAGATAGGAAGACTTACCGACCAACTAGCTAATGTTAGAAATAATGATTCTTCTATTGAGTCTGGTGAGCTTTCCTCTATTAAGCTGTTTTTACATGAGACTATCATGTTATCCGAAGAAAAAGACCAAACTATCATCCAGCTAAAGGAAGACCTATCTAAGGAGAGAAAGAATCTCCAGTATGCACAAGTCAGAATGGAAACACTTACATCTGACTATACTAGATTATATGACACCTCCAAAAAGTTGAAAATTAGTTTAAGAAAATGGCCTGAAGTTGCTGCTTTCTATTCTAACACGTGTCAATTATCGAATCATCGGAACACACCCAAACCAAACACTGTCAGACAAACCATACCAAACCATTGCCCAAAAAGACTTATATGCATGCATTTTTCTATACTAGAAAACCAAAATCTACCAATCATGCACCTCACACAACTTTCAACACTCAACTGCAAAATGTCATTATTGTCGCCTCATTGGTCATATATCTTCTGCATGTAGAATCAGAAAGTTAGTAGATCTAAATATTTATGCATGGATACCAAAAACTAACATGTCAGGACCCTACAGAAAATGGGTACCAAAAGTTTCATCGTCAAACTGTTTTCTAGGTGGAACGCCCTTCACATGCTAGAAGCAAATGGATCCTCGACAACGGTTGCTCACGGCAAACGACCGTGATGCATCATTATTCGCAACACTGTCGAAAAAAAATAAAAAAAGGATACGTCTCCTTCGATAATAATTTAAGAGGGTACATAATCAGTATCGGTGACATTGGTAAGGCTCCCTATCCTGTGATTAAAGATGTCTATCTAGTTACCTAGTTAAAACATAATCTGCTCAGCATAAGCCATTTAGCTGATCACGGTTATGGCATTAACTTTGTCAAAGACAAATGTACTATAGTTGATAGCTCAACTGGAAGTACTATCTTTGAAGTTATCAGGGAAGACAACATATATGTTTTCTATCTGTTAGAAGATGCTAACAAAGCAGGTAGATGCTTGATGGCCGAGAGCATTGAGAGTCAACTATGGCATGTGAGACTCGGTCATGCAAACATGTACAAAATTTCAAAATTATCCACAAAGAAGTTGGTATGCGGCTTACCGGACATATCTTTCAAGAATGATACGGTATGTAGCAAATATGAAAAGAACAAAGCTACCCGATCCATCTTTAAGTCCAAGAACGCTGTAAGTACCACTAGACCTCTACAATTGTTGCATATGGACTTATTTGGACCTAGTAGAATTGCTAGTCTAGGTGGTAAGTTACATGTATTTGTTATTGTAGATGATTTCTCTAGATACACATGGGTATATTTTCTTGCACGCAAGAATGATGCTTTGTTAGAATTTGTCACCTTTTGTAAGAAAGTACAGAATGAAAAAGGTTTCATGATTACTCGCATTCGTAGTGATCATGGCGGCGAATTTGAGAATGCAGAGTTCAAGAAATTCTGTGACACACACGGTTATTTGCATGAGTTTTCCTGCCACTACTACAAAAATCGTTAACAATGACACTTTATATATGACACTCATCTCAAAATGTCATTAATGATATATTTAATGTCGGCTCATTAGATGATCATCATTAATAACTTTATCAATGACAATAAAAATAATAAGGTCATAATAAGTAATATAAGACGACAACTAAAAAGATAAGGGTAATAGAAAAAAATTATGGATATCATCTTTTGTGTATGAAAAATATATATTTTTATTTCAAAACATAATAATATCATAAAAACTTTATCAATGACATTAAAAAAATAATGTCATAATAAGTACCATTCCATGTAGTAGAAGTCTCATTTGCGGCATGCACGCAATATTTGTACGCTATAATTGTTTTCATCTGAAAACTTTTTCATTAATGTTTTCCCTCTTATGTTTTCATTCAAGTTTTGATTTCCCTCCTAAGAATTCGAACTGTATGCACTTATTATATATTATAGAGGAAGATAGAGAAATGACTCGTTACTCTGATCCCATAAGGGAAAGGGGTTTCTCTTCGTTAGGAGGAGTAGCTTGCCACCGACGACGTACGAATTCGACACTGGACAGAGGGTTTTTGGCTGGGCTCCCATGGCACGGAGGCTTCACCATCGTCGGTGAGTGGTGGTTTTGCGGTCATCGCGAAGGCATGATAGGGAAAAGGGGGCGGATCCGGTCATCGCTGGCAAGCTGATGGCTCGAAAGTGGTGGATGAGGGGACCACGGCTCCAGCGTTCTTGTAGGTGGCAGTCAGATGGTCCGCAATAGAGGTGTCGACGGCGGTAACATTCTTCTCTAGTGGATGATCCTAGCACTGAAAGCCCGCGATGGCGTCGGCTACGAGCTCTGGCGATGGAGTGCAGTGGCAGAGACGGGTTGCAGTCGTGATCACTGGACCTCCCGACGGTGGCAACGGTGGCGCTGGTGATCCGGTGCAGCTTTAGCACTGGTCGAGCAGTACTCGGCTATCGGTGGTGTCGATACTGATGCGGTATTGCACGAGTGGAAGCATCGGTTGGCCGATGATTCACGCCAACAGGGACATCCGTAAGGTGGTCACCAAGGTCAGGGACCTCAGGTTCAGGGTGGTTGACTCTGCTGGGCTCGAGGGAAATGCTGCCTCCGACACAGTCTTTAGCCTCACCAGCGCGATGACCTGGAACGTCCTCACCAGGTCCAAGTTTGCCATCTTCTTGATCAATGTCAGGTTCACTCCTCGGCTTCTCAAAATTTTGGAGGAAAAATTTGCTATCTTGATATATTTAAATGTTGAGAACCAAACTATGAGTCAGGAAAACTATAAAGTAGAGTCGAAATGTTCGTGTTGGTGTCTTGTTCGTGTCTATGCAGAACAGTGAAAGAACTCACATGCAAAAAAGGGTTCTTTTTATGCCCACCTAGTGTTTTACGAAATACTTCAGTAGATTTTGTCAATCACTTGGTGATGTGTACTTGGTAAGCATTGGATGTATGTTTTTTCCTTTCTAGATATGGCATGCGTTTGGTTTTTCATTGCATGAATCCACAATGGTTGTCATTCTTTGACCATGCAAGAGGATTTTAAGAATAAAGTTTACTTGGAAAGAGTTTTGAAGTGTGGCAAGCTGGTGTTTTTGGGCTTTGCAAGTTCTAACTAATCAAGACTAACCTATATATGATTTAATATCAGTTCTTGTATCCTGGTTCTGTTTGAAGTACCCAAACATTATCTTTTGAGCTTTGGCTTTGTCGGCCCCATTCTCTACTTTGACTATATTACTCCTGAAAAGGGATATATTACAGCGTGGTCACTAAGGATTTGAAACAATATATCCCCCATATCATGTTCTAATTAAGTTATTTTATGGCATTAATTACCAGTACTTGTTCATTTATATTATTTGTAGGATGCTAGTGAGATATGCTAAGAACTATTAGAGATTCGTGGTTGAGGTCAATAAGGTTGCCTCTCAGCCAAATAGACTCAGCCTCTCGAGATCAACCTGGTAGCCCATTTTTTCTTCCACATCTTATTATTTTAATCCTTTGTTTGTTATTTCTTAATTATTTTGACTACATACAATTGCAATGTCATATTTGTAGCTTTCTCTACCTTTTATCGATTGATATGTTCCTAAAGTAACAATAGATTTTATACTGACCCCCATGAACGAATTTGGAAATTCCTTCCAAAGAATGTGGGTGCCGTCAAGAGTAGAATGATGTAAGTGAATATTGCATTTAATAGACCTCTTACTGAAAACAGCTATATCAATACCAAAATGAATGAACCTTAGTTGCATATTTGTCTTATATACATATATGTATCTATGTGGAACTCCGGATGTATAGATCCTTTGAAATGAAAGTTCTTTGAGCTGTGCAGATGGATGATGAGACCACAATGTCTCCTGTGCTTGCTCCAAAACAAAAGGATGCCCCTAAAGATGAGCAAACAAACAACAGTCCTACAAAGACATCACCCAATGGATCTGTTAGAGGGACACCATCAACTTCCAAATCAAAGTCGAAGAAAAATTCTGGAGGTGATGATGTAAAGCCTGTTAACACTGTACAACAGAAAAAGGTGAATACGTGTCACGACCCGCACCCACTGTTTGGGTACGAGAACGTAACAACGCCCAGCCTACGCCGCAGTGTCGGCGGTAGAACGCTGTCCTAGGTCACAACATCTAACATTATAATGCTAAGCAGTTTATACTCCCCGAATGGGGATGACATAGCAGATACAATCTCAATCACATCTAGGGTAGAGCATGATAAGGATAGATAAAACATGAAGTCCAAAAGAAATACAGGAGATGGAAGTCTAAGTGTCTAAGATACAAAAACCTAGAAATACACCTCAAACTCATATACAGTAATCCACAAAGTAAATACAACTCCAAACAAAAGGAACAACTATCTAAACAACCTCTAATGTGTCCTTTAGGCTAGCAAGCACCTTCAGGCTATCTGTAAAATTTATCAACAGGTCCAGTCAGGACTGGAGCGAGTACAGTACATCTCAACAGATCATAGCAGGTTAGAAAATATAATCATGCAGTAAAGTAAGATACAGGTACTGAAAGAAATGCAATATGTAAACAAAGATAGAACTGTAATAGAAATATCTACTATAGATAGAGAACTATCATGTGACTAGTGAGTCAGAGTACAACATAGACATGTAAATGGCATAGGAGATTCTGATGCTACACTATGGAAGAGATTCGGATACTACACTACTTGGATATTATTTATATGTCCATTTCTACTCCCCCGTACCCCCAATCAATACACAAGGATCCAGCCAGGTTATGTTATGATTCCATGCAAGGCCCCGAAGGGTGATACATGGATGCCCATAAATGGGTGATTCTAGGAGATTCTAGGATACCCAGTGAATGGGATAAGAGATTCTAGGAGACTCTACGATCATAAGAGTATATGTCGCAAGTGATCAAAGAACCAGTGAAGCAAAGTGATACGCCATGTAAGTAAAACGCACCGAACATGGAGTACCCGATGCTCCCTAAGGATAACATCTCAAGAAAGGATCCATATAGTACCAATCCGTGTGACCATCGTGACAGTACAAGTAAAGAAATCTACTGCAGGAAATAATTCTAAGCAGGATATGAAATGATCAGAGAATGTACTCGCCTCGATAACCTGAACAGCTGATAAGTATAGGGAGGTCCCACTGAAGCCACAGAGTCCTATTTAAAGCAACACAGGTTACAAGGTGTTCAAGTTGTAATAAATGAATCTCTACAGGCAATCTATATTATTCTAGGTTCTTCTAAGTCAAATTAACTCTAGGTCAACTCCGGTCAATAATTTAGTCAAACTAGGTCGAGTGTTGACTTACAGTTGACTTTTGGTCAACTGGTCAACTCTGGTCAAACAGGGTAAATTCTAGTCTAATTATTAAAGTGTACTTCGTTATTCGTACGTCGAAACTTACGACACGCAAATCGAGACAAGAATATCAATGGTAAGGTTGATAATCTTATTACAGTGATCCACGTGCCCATCTTGTCAATTTCTGTGATGTGAGATCACTGGAATTGACTGAGCTCAGTTTCGTTGTACTAATCCCGAAATACGAACATTATATGAATTAATTATTAATTAATTATAAAAAGGTCAAACTCAGAGAAATTATCAACAAACATTGTCGGACGATGAAATGAACATTGCCAACGTGTCCAGAATGGTCAAATTAGCTAGGATAGCCTACCCATCGGTCCAATTTGGATACAAGGGCAAAAAGGTAATTTCGGGTCAAAACGGTGTCCGTGTCGGAGCCGTTTTGCATCAAAAAATGTGCAAGAAATCAAGTCAATAAAATATAACAAATTATATGTCCACGAAACCAGAATGTCGATACGAATCCAACGGTATCTCCAGAATTAGATTCCGTTGACCCGATCTCAATTTGGCCCGTTGACCAGAACTTGGAATTCCGATTTGCACGGAAATGCGTGCCAGAGCCAAAGTTCTCAAAACTCAGCAAACTATATGTCAATGATTCCAGAATGAAGATACGAACTCAACGGTATATCCGGAATTGGATTCCGATGATCCGATCTCAAAATGACCCGTTGACCAAGATATTGGTATCCGACTTGCACCGAAATGCGTGTCGGACCCAATGTCCACCAAAACCTACGAAATTATATGTCAACGAGTCCAGAATGATGATACGGACTCAACGGTATATCCGGAATTGGATTCAATGAGCCGTCGTCAAAAAGTCCCATTGACCCAGAAAGTGGGACCCACTTTGCACCGAAATGCGTGCCCGGGCCCATGTTCTCCAAATCTAACAAATTTTATATGAAAATATGCCAAAACGATGCCACGAATCTAATGGTGGTGTCAAAAATGAAATCTGGAGTCCCGTGTTCAAAAATGGAATTTTACAAGTTGGAAATTACGAATTCGGACGACCAACTTTGGCGTCGAATTCAACCAATAAAACAAGCTCACAATGAAACGAAACTGGAGGGGTAGTAAGAGGGTTATACCAGCTTCGCACCGGAACTGGTAGAACGCCAAACGGAGCTGCGGTGGAGGAGATACAGGCTGACGAAGTTGGCCCCGCGAAACTATCCAAATTTAATACAATTTAAACGGTCAACTTGGTGGCCGGTTTTGATGTATCAAACGATAAAATTAACAGACGGAAATTAACAGGGATGAAGGTGGATATACCGAGATTGTGACGGAGCGAAGAAATCGCCGATCCAACAGTCGGATCTCCGGGAAAACGCGCACGAAGTCGCTGCGACGGAGCACCAAAATGAACTCGATTTCGCGCGCGTCACGACGGGACGTCGTGCAAAACGCACGAATCACCTCGACGGCGCGTCCCGGAGGACGGTGGCCATCAGGGGAAGACAGCGTAGGGTGGGGCGCACCCACGGTGAGCCACGGTGGCCCACGCGGCGGTACGACGGCGTACGACGGTGGCCCGCGCGCGCCTGAACTCATGTAGCAGCTGTGCTCTGGTGCTGCTGCGATGGCGCGGAAAGGCCGGCCTGGCCACGGTGAACACGATGGTGGTCGGCGAAGCGGCGGCGGGGGCCAGTATGGCGGAGGAGGTGGTGGTGCGGGTGGTGTTGCTGCGGTTGGATGGAGTGGTCGGGGTTGTGGTGGTAAGTTGATGGTGGGGATGGTGAAGATGGAATGGTGAAGAAGGAGATGGAGGAGGAGGAGTTCAGTGGGCGGTTGCCGACGGCCAGGCTGGCCGGTGGTGGTGGCTCGACCATGGCCATGGGAGGAGAGGAGGTCGGGTTGATGCATGGATGAATGATAGAGTGCTGGTGTTGTTGTGTTTGTTGTTGTAGTAAAATTGAGAGAGAGAGAGAGAGAGAGAAAAAGAGATTAATACATGTGAGAGGGAGAGAGTGAAGAAAAAAGTGCCAACCTAGATTTTAGGGCCGGCCAACCAAAGGGGTATTGGCTGCTATGAATGTGAGGGGGAATAAATGGTTATGATTAATGTAGGGAGATCCAAGGGTGGAGATTAAATGTGTAGGAAAATAGGTCATTCCCATGGATAAAAATCAATAGGAATTTCCAATAATAATTAAAAATAGGTAGAATGAATATTTAGTATTTTTCAAGGGTAATGAGGCTGAGGATGATGGTGATGGAGAATAACACGAAGCCGGGCTGGGTTCGGTCAAGCTGGTTTGGGTCAAATCAGACATTGTGCAAAAAATCGAATTAAAATTAGACGATGATCATGAGTGAATAAGTAGCACATGGGAATTCCAATAAATGGGACACAAGTGGCGGACGGATAGTAGGCTCAAAGTGGGCCATGTCCATAATTGGGGCTGACAGGTTTTGGTCGACAGGGGACCCACAAATCAAGTTGGAAAATGAATGTGACGCCGTGGAGTGAAATAAAATTGGGTCACGTGTCAGGAAAGTTGTGCGAAACAAATGGAGCACAAAATGACGTGTCTGAGTGGGACACGAAGGTCATGGGTGACGAGCGTCTCGAGTAGATCATCAATGAGGAGTTGGTTTCAAGAAACTGACTGGTCTTGCGCTCCCAAATTAAAAGTCACGGTAACGTGCTAAAAATGATCAAGGAAAAGAGTGGGAAATCAATTAATAATCAAATGGTCTAAATCGACCCGAAGTTCTGCGAAGCAAAAAGAGCACAAGGGAACAAGTTTGGATGGGACACTATATACCATCATGAAGGTAATCCTGTCCACTCCAAAACTCATGAAGAAGATTTCCAGAGTTGAATATCCCTGATACTCCAAATATCAATAGCACGGGAAAGTACACTTAAAGATAAATAACAGAATAAAATATTTATTGAAATTAAAAACAATCATAAAATAAATAAAAATAAAAAAATCAACCCGAAATTCAGGGTGCTCACATCCTACCCACCTTATAAAAATTTCGTCCTTGAAATTAAAATGTCCATACTCCCTCTAGGTCAAACCCCCACAGTCAAAGTCCCAGAATGGCATACAGGGTCATGGCATACGGTGGTAGTGAAAGTCTCATCTAGGTATACTAGTCATACTAACCAAACGGTCATAGGGTATCAAAACACACAAGTAATCCAGGGTGCTAAACTTAGAAAAGATACAGAAATAACAATTATCAAAACTGTAAGACAGTCTACCATCCTATGTGAAAACTGGTATTTATCAGAAAATTTAAGAAAGGTAACTACCAATCATCTAAAAGGGGTACTATCCCGAGAAAGTCGAAATCACAAGTTTAATTAACGAAAGTCGATTACATTGAAATCCAATCACAATATATAATATAGAGAGCGTTAGAGAGGAAAAAGCTAGCGTTATGTGTATGGAGACATGTTCATATGGTTAGATAGTAGGCGTGTGTGTACGTGAACATACATGAAGGTGTATACGAGGATTTGGGTTCCAAAACAACAGCTATCAAGTTACACTAATCATGGCATATTGGTTAAACAATCCACAATACACAACATGCAACTTATTTAATCATAACATGCATAGCTAACCATATATATATAAAAAGGTAGAGACTTAGTTATGTATTTATATATATTATAACATGTATGCCTAAGCTCTATATACATCTATCTAGATATGCAATCATAACATAGAGGGGAAGGGTTTGGTTACATGACAGTGTATACTAAGTTAGGGTGTGTGTGTGTGTGTCCTTGTACAGGGTTATAGCTTAGTATTGAAGGTTAAATCCAGTTTTAGTTCAGCATTTACAAATAAAAAAAAATCTGAAAATAAGCTAACACTTAAACCAGGATAATATTAACATAATGCAATTTCAAAATTTAGGAGTTTGAAACATCACAACTAATTTCAATGCTCCCAATACATCCTAGCATGATAGAAATGAAACCCTAACATACTATCAATTCATTTATCTACGCATACATTTTAATATTACATGTTAAATCTGAAATCGAACTAAACATTTGAATCAATGTAAAAATGTTAACATGTAACTAGTTTCAAGATTTTGGAGAAATTTGAACATTAAAAAACCAACTCAATGTTTATCACAAACTAACATGTAAGAATATGAAACCTAAATTTATATTCCTACTTACAACAATGTACACAGCTCTAAATATTTCATAAAAATGGAACAGCAATTTGAACTAACATTTGGAATTCAACATTAAGGGTTAATATGCATGCAGTCTCAGATTGGACAATTTAACATAACTTAACCAATTTCTCTAAAAATTGAAACCCTGCAGATATCATACATGTGCAGTTATGTAAACAAAACTAACAATATGTAACCTACATTTGAATTACGACTTTAAACTGGAAAAAAACAGAAAACCAGGAATATTGGGGTTGGAAATTAACATCAACAACATATTAATATTTATTTAGATAGGTTGGAAATTAAGCGTAGCATGCATATGTATCAGGCAAAGTGTCTGCTATATCTATATTCTCATGTCCCAAATAAAATCAATTTCTACATCAGGACCAACATTTAAATTCCTACAAAAATTGTAAAGTAGGTAATTGACAAAATCGAGACAGTTTTATTATCATTATTATTTAATACAAGAATAATAGCAAGAAGGAAATAATGATAAAATCTGTTCTGCTTATCTGTTTAAAAAAGGAACCGTTTTGAAATCCAGAGTTAAAATATCAAATTCAAGATAAAGTCTAGCAAAATCATCGATTCATTGTATTATGAAAAACTCATACACAAGGTTTATAAAACCAACTAAACTTACTCCTGAGTTAAATAATAGGAAACTAGACAAAACAACAAATAATAATTCTTTTCTCCTTTTTTTTGAATGACTGAAACAAAAGTAGAGAAAACATGTTCAAAAATATTTAAGGTGCAATCCGATAATCATATGCGTCTATCCAAAATCATGGTACTCTAAATCCTCGTCATACTAGTAAGCAAGGCTACGATAATCACAGAGCCCTTGACTTATGCACATATCTCTAGAATCATGGTATTTAACATTTTTGCGGTGCCGCATGCTTGGCTGCGAAAACCTTAAATTCTTACACCCGAGAAATACATCCAGAGTCAGACTATATGTCCTCACCATGCTGGCTAATGTGACTATAGAAGACTAGATTCCATAACTCAGATGACCTAGCCCATATAATTTCATCTTGCCAAAAATTAAATTAAATCAACAATGAATACCTAAAAAATAAAATTTATCAACGAACATCAAAATCAAAAATGAACAAAATCCTTCAATCATATAAATACAAACTCGGATGCTACAGCTAATCGTCAAGATTCAAAATTCAACAATCTTCCATCAAAATCAATAAATACAAACCCAAATTCAACAATAATCCATCAAAATTAAATTCAACATCAGAAAGTAAAGTTAAATCAAATCAAGGAAAAAGAGTTTTCAAATCGAAGTTAAAATAAGATTCTCAACGGTCGTCCCAGGAATCTCTCAAGGGTTCCTAATTGTGATTGAGTACCTTCAAAATATATCCTAATCCTACTGCAGGCTATAGTGGTACTCAAGTTCGAATACCACTACACTTTTAGTCTCGACCTGCATGGGCCACCACTAAAAATGTGTCACGATCCGCACCCACTGTTTGGGTACGAGAACGTAACAACGCCCAGCCTACGCCGCAGTGTCGGCAGTAGAACGCTGTCCTAGGTCACAACATCTAACATTATAATGCCAAGCAGTTTATACTCTCCGAATGGGGGTGACATAGCAGATACAATCTCAATCACATCTAGGGTAGAGCATGATAAGGATAGATAAAACATGAAATCCAAAAGAAATACAGGAGATGGAAGTCTAAGTGTCTAAGATACAAAAACCCAGAAATACACCTCAAACTCATATACAGTAATCCATAAAGTAAATACAACTCCAAACAAAAGGAACAACTATCTAAACAACCTCTAATGTGTCTCCTCTAGGCTAGCAGGCACCTCCAGGCTATCTGTAAAATTTATCAACAGGTCCAGTCAGGACTGGACCGAGTACAGTACATCTCAACAGATCATAGCAGGTTAGAAAATATAATCATGCAGTAAAGTAAGATACATGTACTGAAAGAAATGCAGTATGTAAACAGAGAGAGAACTGTAATAGAAATATCTACTATAGATAGAGAACTATCATGTGACTAGTGAGTCAGAGTACAATACAGACATGTAAATGGCATAGGAGATTTTGATGCTACACTATGGAAGAGATTCTGATACTACACTACTTGGATATTATTCACATGTCCATTTCTACTCCCCCGTACCCCCAATCAATACACAAGGATCAAGCCAGGTTATGTTATGATTCCATGCAAGGCCCCAAAGGGTGATACATGGATGCCCATAAATGGGTGATTCTAGGAGATTCTAAGATACCCAGTGAATGGGATAAGAGATTCTAGGAGACTCTACGATCATAAGAGTATATGTCGCAAGTGATCAAAGAACCAGTGAAGCAAAGTGATACGCCATGTAAGTGAAACGCACAAAACATGGAGTACCCGATGCTCCCTAAGGATAACATCTCAAGAAAGGATCCATATAGTACTAATCCGTGTGACCATCGTGATAGTACAAGTAAAGTAATCTACTGCAGGAAATAATTCTAAGCAGGATATGAAATGATCAGAGAATGTACTCACCTCGATAACCTGAACAGCTGATAAGTATAGGGGGGTCCCACTGAAGCCACAGACTCCTATTTAAAGCAACACAGGTTACAAGGTGTTCAAGTTGTAATAAATGAATCTCTACAGGCAATCTATATTATTCTAGGTTCTTCTAAGTCAAATTAACTCTAGGTCAACTCCGGTCAATAATTTAGTCAAACTAGGTCGAGTGTTGACTTACAGTTGACTTTTTGTCAACTGGTCAACTCTGGTCAAACAGGGTAAATTCTAGTCTAATTATTAAAGTGTACTTCGTTATTCGTACGTCGAAACTTACGACACGCAAATCGAGACAACAATATCAATGGTAAGGTTGATAATCTTATTACAGTGATCCACGTGCCCATCTTGTCAATTTCAGCGATGTGAGATCACTGGAATTGACTGAGCTCAGTTTCGTTGTACTAATCCCGAAATACGAACATTATATGAATTAATTATTAATTAATTATAAAAAGGTCAAACTCAGAGAAATTATCAACAAACATTGTCGGACGATGAAATAAACATTGCCAACGTGTCCAGAATGGTCAAATTAGCTAGGATAGCCTACCCATCGGTCCAATTTGGACACAAGGGCAAAAAGGTAATTTCGGGTCAAAACGGTGTCCGTGTCGGAGCCGTTTTGCACCAAAAAATATGCAAGAAATCAAGTCAATAAAATATAACAAATTATATGTCCATGAAACCAGAATGTCGATACGAACCCAACGGTGTCTCCAGAATTAGATTCCGTTGACCCGATCTCAATTTGGCCCGTTGACCAGAACTTGGAATTCCGGTTTGCACGAAAATGTGTGCCGGAGCCAAAGTTCTCAAAAATCAGCAAACTATATGTCAATGAGTCCAGAATGAAGATATGAACTCAACGGTATATCCGGAATTGGATTCCGATGAGCCGATCTCAAAATGACCCTTTGACCCGGATATTGGTATCTGACTTGCACCGAAATGCGTGTCGGACCCAATGTCCACCAAAACCTAGAAAAATATATATCAACGAGTCTAGAATGACGATACGAACTCAACGATATATCCGAAATTGGATTCCGATGAGCCGTCGTCACAAAGTCCCGTTGACCCAGAAAGTGGGACCCGCTTTGCACCGAAATACGTGCCCGGGTCCACGTTCCCCAAATCTAACAAAATTTATATAAAAATATGCCAGAATGACACCACGAATCTAATGGTGGTGTCAAAAATGAAATCTGGAGTCCCGTGTTCAAAAATAGAATTTTACAAGTTGGAAATTACGAATTTGGACGACCAACTTTGGCGTCGAATTCAACCAATCAAACAAGCTCACAATGAAACGAAACTGGAGGGGTAGTAAGAGGGTTATACCAGCTTCACACCGGAACTAGTAGCACGCCAAACGGAGCTGCGGTGGAGGAGATACAGGCTGACGAAGTTGGCCCCGCGAAACTGTCCAAATTTAATACAATTTAAACGGTCAACTTGGTGGCCGGTTTTGATGTATCAAACGATAAAATTAAGGGACAAAAATTGACAGGGATGAAGGTGGATATACCGTTGTGACGGAGCAAAAAAATTGCCGATCCAACAGTCGGATCTCCGAAAAAACGTGCACGAAGTGGTTGCGACGGAGCGCCAAAATGAACTCGATTTCGCGGGCGTCACGACGGGACGTCGTACAAAACGCAGGAATCGCCTCGACGGCGCATCCCGGAGGACGGTGGCCGTCAGGGGAAGATAGCGTAGGGTGGGGCGCACCCACGGTGAGCCACGGCGGCCCACGCGACGGCACGACGGCACACGACGGCGGCCCGCGCGTGCTCGCGTGCGCGCGCCTGAACTCATGCAGCAGCTGTGCTCTGGTGCTGCTGCGATGGCGCGGGAAGGCCAACCTGGCCACGGAGATCACGATGGTGGCCGGCAAAGCGGCGGCGGGGGCCAGTGTGGCGGAGGAGGTGGTAGTACAGGTGGTGTTGCTGCGGTTGGATAGAGTGGTCGGGGTTGTAGTGGCTAGTTGATGGTGGGGATGGTGAAGATGGAATGGTGAAGAAGGAGATGGAGGAGGAGGAGTTCAGTGGGCGGTTGCCGATGGCCAGGCTGGCCGGGTGTGGTGGCTCGACCATGGCCATGGGAGGAGAGAAGGTCGGATTGATGCATGGATGAATGATGGAGTGCTGGTGTTGTTGTGTTTGTTGTTGTAGTAAAATAGAGAGAGAGAGAAAAAGAGATTAATACATGTGAGAGGGAGAGAGAGAAGGAAAAAGTGCCAACCTAGATTTTAGAGCCGGCCAACCAAAGGGGGTGTTGGCTGCTATGAATGTGAGGGGTAATAAATGGTTATGATTAATGTAGGGAGATCCAAGGGTGGAGATTAAATGTGTAGGAAAATCGGTCATTCCCATGGATAAAAATCAATAGGAATTTCCAATAATAATTAAAAATAGGTAGAATAAATATTTAGTATTTTTTAAGGGTAATGAGGCTGAGGATGATGATGATGGAGAATAACACGAAGCTGGGCTAGGTTCGGTCAAGCTGGTTTGGGTCAAATCAGACATTGTGCAAAAAATTGAATTAAAATTAGACGTTGATGATCATGAGTGAATAAGTAGCATATGGGGATTCCAGTAAATGGGACACAAGTGGCGGACGGATAGTAGGCTCAAAGTGGGCCATGTCCATAATTGGGGCTGACAGGTTTTGGTCGACAGGGGACCCACAAATAATGTTGGAAAATGAATGTGACGTCGTGGAGTAAAATAAAATTGGGTCACGTGTCAGAAAAGTTGTACGAAACAAATAAAGCACAAAATGACGTGTCTGAGTAGGACACGAAGGTCATGGGTGACGAGCGTCTCGAGTAGATCATCAATGAGGAGTTGGTTTCAAGAAACTGACTGGTCTTGCGCTCCCAAATTAAAAGTCACGGTAACGTGCTAAAAATGATCAAGAAAAATAGTGGGAAATCAATTAATAATCAAATGGTCTAAATCGACCCGAAGTTCTGCAAAGCAAAAAGAGCACAAGAGAACAGGTTTGGATGGGACACTATATACCATCATGAAGGTAATCATGTCCACTCCAAAACTCATGAAGAAGATTTTCAGAGTTGAACATCCCTGATACTCCAAATATCAATGGCACGGGAAAGTACACTTAAAGATAAATAACAGAATAAAATATTTATTGAAATTAAAATCAATCAGAAAAAAAAATCAACCCAAAATTCAGGGTGCTCACAATAGGTCTAATGTAAACTTCAAATTTATTTGCATGCTCAGTTTATTATATGACATGATAACATGAATAATGTTGCTCAAATCGAAAACAAACTTTGTACATTAACTCTTGAATCTAAACCGTCATCTGTCAAAGATGAGCCTTCCTCAACCGTAAAAGTTGGTACATATTAAAAAATCCAGCTTTCTTACTTTCAAAAATTAGATTAAGTTCTTCCACAGGTCCTGTTACCGAGGAAGAAATAAGGAATTTTCTTTTGGAAATGGCTCCGGTGACTACACAAAATTTAGTAGCTAACATTAATGGGAGGATAAAATCACCGGAGGTTGGTTACCAAATTAATGAACTAAAACATATTAGATCTTTAGTTCTGCCAGCAATTCATGTATACTTTTGTTATTCTGTTTTACTGTTCCCGATGGACTAAATCAACTCCATTATTTGTCAACATGTTAAGGGTGCACAGTTAATTTAGCATTTGTTCATTTCCTCGCTTATGCATGCAGTTTCATTTCTACCCATTATTATGCTGATACCAGATTAGTAAAAATTATGAATTCCAGAAACAAGGGTGATATAATCAATCAATAATAACATAGTAGTTTAAGACATGATATATTCTTATAATCTTATATATTCTGAATTCCATTAATTTAATGCCACATGACGTGTTATATTTGGGATAAAGGTTTGTTGATTCATTAAATGCAATGGTTGTGAATGGAAGCTAATAAAATCTTGGTTAAACTTCGACTATGTCTACATTCCATTACTTTTGACATTTTGGTGATGCAAGTTTTTTCTCATTCTGTTGATATCGAGTGGATGTTTCTAACGTTCTTGAGAACTTGAACAATTCTTCTAGTAGAATCGTAGTTGCCTGCCACATCTACTTTTACATTGTTGTTTTTGTATTTTGCTTGTCAATAATTATTGACATTGTAATATTTCCTAACTAACATAGTTGAACATATTATTTTGATGAAAGGGTATGCATGTGTTAAATTAGGTATGAATGAGTTGTTGGTGCTTTCTTTACATGGAGAGAGCTTGCTCTCAACATGCCTTGTAAATTTTAGTCCCACATCGGAAATGCACCATGAGTTATCTCAACATATATACTTGGGTGTGTTGTTGAGAGATGCACATGGGGTGGTGACCCTAAGGAGGGAACCATGTGGGTGATTTTACAAGGAGGTAAGAATAAGGCTCCAAGGATTAAGCATTAATGCTTTTGTCATTCTCTTGGATTAATTCCATTTGGAGCTAAGCCCCAAAGGGGCTAAGCGACTCGGGCTCGGGCTCATGAGGCGTAATGTGGCGTTTTGTTGGCGCACTTTGCACTTAGCACGTCAGCAGTCATGCGGTCTTATGCGGCATGCGGCTCATGCGGTCCATGCGGCCATTAGGCTCATGCGGCCAGGCTGCTGCTGCTGCCGCATAAAGGAATCTGCTGACTGTGCAGATTACAAATCAGTAATGGAAAGGCTGAATCAATACGATTAAATTAGATCCTATCTTTGTGGAATTTGAATTAATTCAGATCCTATCTTTGTGGGATTTGAATTAATTTCGTGGGATTTGAATTAAATCTCGTTGCTATCATTTGGGATTTGATTCAATCTTTCCATAACTGAAGAGGCGGCTAGGGTTTCCACCCTCTCTCTATAAATACTCTCTTCTGGCCTCCTTTGTGACGACTACCAAATTACAAGTCAGAAAAGGAGAAAGAGAGAGAGAGTTGCTGCCGCCATTGCAAGTCCATCCGAGGAGTCTGAACAGAGGTGACTTCGAGCGTTCCACAAGTTCTTCAACTTGCTGGTTCCTGGAAGCAGATCGTGTGGGGCAAATCTTGCTTTGAGCAACGGTATTTTGACACCCCAGCATTGTTCTTCTTCTTATCTCTCTCTAGTTTTATTGTAACTCGTTCTGTCCCAATTGCAACACGTTTGCAAGGAAGAACGAGAGATCTTCTCTTCTCTATTTCCCTCCTTCAGATTGTAATTTGGCTATTTGTTTTATTGTACCATCGTAGATCTTGAGTTTGATCACTGCAAAGTTTTTGTGTGACATCTCGGATCTCGATTGTATCAGTTTTTCCATCTTTGATCAAGCCCCGGGACTAACAATCTCAAAGCAAGATCCGTGTAGATGGAAAACATTAATGCTTCGCTCCTCCAATCGGACTTCTGCAAGTTGGAAAAGTTTGATGGAGAGCACTATCAAGTCTGGAAGAGAAAGGTTTACCTAACTCTTCAACTGAAAGACATTGATCATGTTCTGTTAGAGGAAGAACCCTCTGTTTCAGACACTGGATCTACTGCTGCAATCAACGCGGCTACCAAACTCCAGGCCAAGTGGAGAAGGGAAAATAGCATCTGCAGGCTTCTCATCCTGAATGCTATGGAGGACTCCCTGGCAGAATCCTACTCAAAGAAGGAACTTGCCAGAGACATATGGGAGTCTGTGGAAAATCTGTATGAAGAAGACAAGAACAGGAGCAAAATGTTTGTGGTTAAAAAATATCACAAATTGCTCTTTGAGGACGAAAAGTCCATGCTGCCACAGGTGAAGGAATTTCTGAAGCTGCGTCAGAAACTGAAAGACGAAGAGATGTCCCTTCCCGACAAGTTTGTCGTCGGAGGGATCGTCTCAAAACTTCCTGCTGGATGGAGTACCTCACTACTAAAATATGATCTATTAGCGACGTAATTTAGCGACGGCGTAAAATTACGTCGCTATATATGGAATTCAGCGACTCCTTTATATAAACATCGCAAAACGTCGCTGAATAGCGACGTTCAGCGACAGGTATAAAATTACGTCGCTGAATAGCGACGTTACGTCGCTGGATTATTAAAATATGTCGCCAGTTTACGACGTTTAGCGACGTCCTCATGTGACGTCGCTAATATTTTTACTTAGGGTACAGCGTTTCGTTTTTCCCACTCACTCGAAATTTCCAATTTTTCCCACTACTCCTTCCCCCCCTCCGGCGATTCCTTCGGCGACCCCTTCTATACAAGGACGCACAGAAAGAAGCTAGACATTAGCTTGGGAAATCTACTGCAAGAGATCCATGTTGAAGACGAGATGCATTCCCAACAGAAGGTGGACACTCTGTCCAAACAGTTGGCTAAAGCCAATCTTGTGCAGACGAGAGATCTAAAGGGGAAGCAGGCGGCTTTTCATCCCAAGAAGAAGGACTTCACTAATCTAAAAGTGAAGGATCCTTCTTTCAAGCAACAGAAGACTAAGTCCCACGTGACTTGTTACAATTGTGGCAAGAAAGGCTACTATAAGAGTGAATGCAGATCTAAGCCTAAACAATCAGAGAAAGGTGAGCCTAATAAGGTTTCATTGGTTTCTAATATTGTTGCTATGATCGGACAGGTCACAACTGTGGGGGTTGACTCTGACTGGTGGATAGACACTGGAGCGACTTGCCATGTCTGTTCAGGCAAGGAATGGTTTGTCACGTACCAGCCGATATCTGAGAAGGTTGTCATGGCGAACCAGGCCCAAGCTGAAGTTCTGGGGATCGGGACCGTGGAACTGAAACTCACTTCTGGGAACACTCTGAAGCTTCAAGGTGTGAAGCATGTTCCGACGATTGCCAAGAACCTGATCTCTGGGAACCTGCTCTGCAACGCAGGCTTGAGGATGGACATCAATGCTGGTCAGATGGTGATGTCCAAGAAAGGAACATACTTCGGGAAGGCTTATCAAACCGAAGGAATGTTTAAAATTCAGCTTGTTAACCAGTTTGAAGACATTAATACAGTTGTATTTTCTGATTATTCTCTTGAGTTGTGGCATAATAGACTAGGACATGTTCGTTGTAAAAGAATTAACAAAATGTCTAGTCTAGGACTTATCTCCAAATGTGGGGGTAAGGTGGAGAAGTGTGAGGTGTGTGCTCAGACGAAGATCACAAGAAAACCCTTTCATCAGGTCAATCGAAGCACAGATCTTCTGGAGTTGGTGCACTCCGATATCTGTGACTTCAAACATTTCTCCACGAAGGCCGGGATGAAGTATTTCATAACCTTCATCGACGACTTCTCAAAATACGCATTCGTCTACTTGCTCAAGTCTAAAGACGAAGCTTTCGAGAAGTTCAGAGAGTTCATGGCCGAAGCTGAACGGCAGACTGGACAACAACTCAAGAGGTTAAGGAGTGATCGAGGTAGGGAGTACAGGTCTTACGAATTTGCCTCGTTCTGCAAAGAACATGGAATTATATGTGAGACTACTGCTCCATACTCTCCTCAATCCAACGGAGTAGCGGAGAGGAAGAACAGAACATTGACAGAAATGATGAACTCAATGCTGCTAACTGCGGGTCTTCCTAAATGCTATTGGGGAGAAGCTGCATTGACGGCCACTTTTATTCTAAATAGAGTGCCATATGCAACTTCGGACATAACTTCTCATGAACTCTGGTTCAAAGTCAGACCAAACTTGAATGTCATTCGAGTGTGGGGGTGTCTGGCGTATGTGAAGCTCCCAGATCTGAAGATTCAGAAGCTAGGGACAAGGACTACGAAGGCGATCTTCTTGGGGTATGCCGAGAAGAGTGATGCTCGGAGATTTCTTGATATTGAGTCAAATCATATCATCGAATCTCGCGATGCTGAATACTTTGAAGACAAGTTTGCAAAAGACAAAAACATTGTTCTTTCGGACATTCCGAAAAATGATGTAGGTGCAAATGAGACTGAAATCTCATATGAGCCAGTAGTCCAAGAAGAAGCTGTTGTTGAGGAAATAACTCTTGTACCAGAACTCGCAGAGCCGTCAGCTAAGCGAGCGAGGAGACCGAAAGATTTCGGAGATGACTTTGTCACCTATCATGTGGAAGCAGATCCGCTTACCTATGATGAGGCGATGAAGACCAGAGATGCTATCTTCTGGAAGGAGGCAGTGAATGACAAGTTTGACTCTATCACCTCAAATAACATATGGGTGTTGGTAGATCTACCTGAAGGAGAAAAGCCCATTGGATGTAAATAGATCTTCAAGAAGAAGATGAAGGCAGATGGAACTATTGACAAGTTCAAGGCCAGGATGGTAGCCAAGGGATTTTCTCAGAAACAGGAGATAGACTACTTTGACACATACGCTCCAATACTCCGGATGACCACCATCAGGATGTTAATCGCTCTAGCAGCTATACATAAGTTGGTGATACATCAGATGGATGTAAAGACCGCATTCCTGAATAGGGAGATGACCGAAGAGATTTACATGCAACAGCCAGATGGATTTATCGTCAAAGGTCTTGAAGACAAAGTCTGCAAGTTGGTGAAATTATTGTATGGTTTGAAGCAAGCTCCTAAGATGTGCCATGAGAAGTTTGACAAAGTTATTAGGTCAAACGGCTACAGAGTCAGCGAGACGGACAAATGTGTTTACACAAAGTTTGCTAATGGAAGAGGAGTCATCGTTTGTCTGTACGTGGACGACATGCTAATCCTAGGTACGGATATAGGCTGTGTCACAGAGACAAAGAAGTTCCTCTCAACCAAGTTCAGTATGAAGGACTTGGAGGATACAGATGTCATCTTGGGCATAAAGATCATCAGGACAGACACTGGAGTAGCGTTGTCACAATCTCACTACATTGAGAAGATGCTCACACGCTATGGGTATAAGGATCTTCCAGGGATCGATACGCCATACAGGTGTGATCAGAAGCTGAAGCCAAATTCAAGGGAAAGCGTCAGGCAGCTGGAGTATTCTAGCGTTATCGGAAGTTTGATGTACGCAACTACTGCCACAAGGCCTGACATAGCTTTTACCGTGGGAATGCTGAGTCGGTTCACAAGCAACCCAGGGGTTGAGCACTGGAAAGCTGTGAAGCGGGTGATGAGATATCTCAAGAAAACTCAGACATATGCACTGCACTACAACGGGTATCCGACAGTAGTGGAAGGCTTCAGTAATGCTAGTTGGTGTTCAGAGATGGAAAGCGAGAGATCCACAGGTGGATATGACTTTTCCTTGGGTGGAGCTGCTATATCGTGGAAGTCGAAGAAGCAGACTATACTCTTCCGTTCCTCCATGGAATTTGAATTCTATGTACTTGAAACTGCAGCAGATGAAGCAGAATAGCTTCGGGAGCTCATGTATGATCTTCCAGTGGTCGGGGCTCAGATACCGGCGATACCGATATACTGTGACAACCAGGCGACTGCGGCGGTGGCATCAAATAACCTCTTCAACGGGAAGAAGAGGACTGTGCGGTTGAAGCACAGGGCAGTACACGATCTTATCAAAAGAGGTGTAATTGCGGTGGTTGATGTTCGGAGTCAGGAGAACCTGGCAAATCCGTTCACAAAGGGCCTCAAGCGCCAGTTGGTCGATGACACAGCTTGTAAAATGGGCTTGAAGGCATTCTGATTGTGTGTCTTTGTAATCTTACCATAAAGTTTTATGCTATTAGTTCAAAGAGAAATCTACTAGGCATCTAACTTTTGGTTCAAAGGAGGATCACTGACTGGGAAACTATCAGGTAACAGTGCGTACTTGTTCTCTGGAACATGGAAGGGATACGGACTCATAACCACTGTTGTCTACTATGTATTTTTCTGCGGAAAAAAAATAGATCCTGTGGAAGGTTGGCTTAAACGCCTTAATGAGTTCTCAGGCAGAGTGAATGCCTGGTGTGCTTTACAGGAAGCACGGTAGAGCAGCACTACAAGGAGTGATACTCCATGCTACAGTGGGGTGACTCCACCATGAGGTTCCCAAGTAGGGGTAATGCCTCGGCTTTGCAAGCCAAGTCACAGCGGCGTAGCACCGTAAATAGGCAGGTAGCCTAATGCTGTATGACGTAACTAAAGAGTTGTAGACAGCACTACAAAGGGGAGGATGGCCCCATGTTACAGTGGTACGACACCACGATGAGGTACCCAGGAAGGGGTAAAGCCTCGGCATTGCAAGCCATGTCGTTGCGGTGTAACACCGCAAGGAAGCCTTAGGCTTTATGCTGGGTAGTTTGGCACTACAAAGAGGCTTGTGACCTCATGCTACAGTAGTATGACGCTACGATGAGGTTTCCAGGTAGGGGTAATGCCTCGGCTTCAGGCCATGTCATAGCGGCGTAGCACCGCAAGGAAGCGCAAGGCTTCATGCCATATCTCTTTAATAAAGAACTCACCTATAGTGTAAGGAAAGAGATATCAGGCCGTCTCTTGAGGGTAAACTTGTAGATGCCCAAAATTATACACTGAAACCAGGCTGGCATAGGGCCTTTAATGTGTAGCCAGAAGCACACATAACTACACTGTGTGAGTGGAAAGAATTACAATTGTGGTGCAGAATTCAAGGCCTAGTCCATTCTTGTATCACATTATTATTTAACCCATGCGGGAAGATTCAAGTCGTCAGCGACATCTATCCTAATGCAAAATAGACAGTTACTGTGGGGAACGCTCAACCCTGGACACATATATATGTTATGATATGTGGGGGATTGTTGGTACTTTCTTTACATGGAGAGAGCTTGCTCTCAACATGCCTTATAAATTTTAGTCCCACATCGGAAATGCACCATGAGTTATCTCAACATATATACTTGGGTGTGTTGTTGAGAGATGCACATGGGGTGGTGACCCTAAGGAGGGAACCATGTGGGTGATTTTACAAGGAGGTAAGAATAAGGCTCCAAGGATTAAGCATTAATGCTTTTGTCATTCTCTTGGATTAATTCCATTTGGAGCTAAGCCCCAAAGGGGCTTAGCGACTCGGACTCGGACTCGGACTCGGGCTCATGGGCTCATGAGGCGTAATGTGGCATTTTGTTGGCGTACTTTGCACTTAGCACGTCAGCAGTCATGCGGTCTTTATGCGGATCATATGCGGCCATGCGGTCTTATGCGGCATGCGGCTCATATGCGGCCTCATGCGGCTCATACGGCACATGCGGCTCATGCGGCTCATGTGGCACATGCGGCTCATGCGGCACATGCGGTCCATGCGGTCCATGCGGCTCATGCGTCTCATGCGGTCCATGCGGTCCATGCGGTCCATGCGGTCCATACGGCCCATGCGGTCCATGCGGCTCATGCGGTCCATGCGGCCATTAGGCTCATGCGGCCAGGCTGCTGCTGCTGCCGCATGGAGGGATCCGCTGACTGTGCAGATTACAAATCAGTAATGGAAAGGCTGAATCAATACGATTAAATCAGATCGTATCTTTGTGGGATTTGAATTAATTCAGATCCTATCTTTGTGGGATTTGAATTAATTTCGTGGGATTTGAATTAAATCTCGTTGCTATCTTTTGGGATTTGATTCAATCTTTCCATAACTGAAGAGGCGGCTAGGGTTTCCACCCTCTCTCTATAAATACTCTTTTCTGGCCTACTTTGTGACGACTACCAAATTACAAGTCAGAAAAGGAGAAAGAGAGAGAGAGTTGCTGCCGCTATTGTAAGTCCATCCGAGGAGTCTGAACAGAGGTGACTTCGAGCGTTCCATAAGTTCTTCAACTTGCTGGTTCCTGGAAGCAGATCGTGTGGGGCGAATCTTGCTTTGAGCAACGGTATTTTGACACCCCAGCATTGTTCTTCTTCTTATCTCTCTCTAGTTTTATTGTAACTCGTTCTTTCCCAATTGCAACACGTTTGCAAGGAAGAACGAGAGATCTTCTCTTCTCTATTTCCCTCCTTCAGATTGTAATTTGACTATTTGTTTTATTGTACCATCGTAGATCTTGAGTTTGATTACTACAAAGTTTTTGTGTGACATCTCGGATCTCGATTGCATCAGTTTTTCCATCTTTGATCAAGCCCCGGGACTAACATGAGTAGATTATGTGACTTTTATTTTTTAAGAATACATCTGGAAAGCTTACTAGCACCTGCCATTGTTAGGATAGGAAAGAGACATGACCTTAAAAGATATCACAGTAAGGTTTTTTTTAACATGGGTCTGGACACTAGAGCGTAAAGTGTTGTCATTTAAACTTATATTACTTGTAAATAAAGGGTGATTCTCTTATTGCTTATCCTCGACTTATATAGCTAAGGTTGGCAGTACCGGCCACAAACAATATCGACATAGATACCAAAACTGTCTGAACTACAGAAACTGACCAATTCAAAACCACTGAAAGCCCGAGAAACTGTCAAAACCAATCGTAGGAATGATTTGAAACTGATTGCAAACCTTGCTTACAACTCTGTATTTCTTGATAATCGTTGCATCATGAACGTACCCAAGTTGCACTGAAGTTTTTTCTTTTCTGGTCACTTGTCCTTATCTAATAAATATTATTTGTCTCAATATGGTATATAAGTATGTCCTTTCCATGGATGAAGACAACTTCTAATATTAGTACAATGACGAGAAATGTTGATTGTTCTGTGTGTCGGTCTAATCAATTCCAATATCTTAGGTTTTGGCTGAAATATACCGGTTTCAGTCGAAAGTGGTGTGAAAAAGGTCTTTAATACATTGCGTAAATGAATGAACGGGATTATAAAGAGGTATGTTTTTATAAGGGTAATTTAATAAAATGAATGAATGAAATTTGTTACATAGGTATTTTATAAAATGAATGAATGGGATTATAAGGAGGCTTGTTTTTATATGGAATATGGATATGAAAGTGCTGCCTTGATTTATGTTGTGGTGTTTTGTGCATCTTTATGGATGTGTTATTCATCTTAGCACCCTCTAATTTTCTTTTAACTTGGTATTATTACTATTATATTCGTTTGATGGGTCGTAAGGCATCTCATGTGGCTTTGGAATGTACACTTAACTCACATAATTTTGTTAGACTTCCCATTCAAGTTGTACTTTTTCATATTTTTTAGCATTATCTTTCTGATGCATTAACTTCAAACTTTGAATTGTTATGTTTATTTGTTCTCTAGTCTTCCCAGGTGAAGAGGTGTCCGCATCAAAACTTACCCATTTTGATATTACTAAACAAATATGTGATACATCCAAACTAGGGTTGAACAAGTGTCAAGGGGCTGCTCTGTTTATATTATTGACTACACTATTAATATCTTAGACACTAATTATTGATGGCACAGACTTGAACCTTGATCTTGATGATTGGCAACATGGATTCTCAGTTAGGTGGCAGTCTGCAATCAATGTAATATTTGATGTGTGGTTGCGCCAAATTGTTGATGTGCCAACTTGTGGAACCTTACACTAACTTTTTTAACGAATTAACAAGTTCTTAATATTTCCAGCATTCTTTGACCCAAGCATCAGTTCCTCCATGTGATTTGTAGAGAGCATATTGTGACTTGGTTTTAAGCTTCATGTAAGAAGTATCTTTAAGGATAAATGGACCCTCAGATAATTAATGATTTGTTATACGCTTGTGAATTGCTAGGATTAATGGTATTTGTTGAGTAATGTACCTACAAGTTGGTATAAACCTACTTAATGTAGACATGGTGGGACATACATGTGATATTGAGGCTACATTTATAGCTTACAAGGCTGATGACGTAGTCGTAAAGGTAATATTTGTGCCTCGAGCCTTTAGTGTATTAAATACATCAACACTTTATTTTATCATGTGATTTCTTAGGTTCATCTACTTTAATCCAATACAATATTGCATTTTATGAGCCCATTTAGTTTGCAATTCCTTCTTGATTCTATATGGTTTTGGTGTATGTCAACACTTTTTAAGATATGGCTTTCGCAAAGGGAGATGGAGTGAAAAATATAACATGGAAGTGTGTGAAGGTAAGTTTTCATTTAGGTTCCTTTAGCAGAAAATGTGGTAAGTTGGCTGTTGAGATTGTCTATATATCAATGTAATATTTGTTGTATTGGTATAACATGCTAGTTGATTTTATGTTTATTTTTGTAGTTTGCTGGGAGAGGATTATTCTGTCAGAGAAATTGATGAAATGAGACGAGAGCTGGCCAAATTTATTCCGAATATTGTTAATGAAGGTCGTACGTAAAAAAGATGACGCATTATAAAATTTTGGAAGTATTGTAAATTTATGTTGTGTACGTTTGAGACTGAAATAGTATTGTATTGTTCAATGTTGGCATTTTGAATAATTATGAAATAAATTTTTTGTTGTTGTTTGTGTTAAGTGTTTATTTTTCTTCTTCTTTATATTGTACACAAAATACAAATAGTGGAATACGGACGACAAAATTGGAGCTATAAAAATAATGGAATTTAATGACAAATAAAAGTCATCTTTTGTAAATAAAGATGACACACATAAAAGTCATCTTTTACAAATAAAGATGTCGTGTATTGAGCTGTCATTGATTTCTTATGATAAATGTAATTTTTTTAAATAAAGATGACGCATAGAGGTCATCTTTTGTACATAAAAATGATACGTGAAAGTCATCTTTTGTAAATAAAGAAGACGTTTAAAAGTCATCTTTTATAAATAAAAATGACGTGTGTTTAGTTGTCATTGATTTTTCATGATAAAAGTCATCTAATATAAATAAAGGTAACACACAAGTGTCAACTTTTCTAAATAAAGATGACATATAAAAGTCATCTTTTATAAATAAAGATGACATGCATTGAGCTGTCATTGATTTCTAATGATAAAGATGACCCCTTCATAGATGACAGCCAAACAAATGTCATCAAGTATCATATTTAGCCGTCATGTTATATATTTTTGTAGTAGTGTGCCCTATGAATCTACAACAAAATGGAGTTGTAGAATATAAGAACATGACTCTTTCTGAAAGGGCTAGAGTAATGTTGAACCAGTTTAGTCTACCTAGATACTTTTGGGCTGAAGCTGTCAATACAGCATGCTATATTCTCAATAGGGTTCTAATCCGACCTATATCGAAGAAGACTCCCTATGAATTATGGTTTGATAGAACACCCACTGTTTAATATTTCAAGATATTTGGTTGTAAATACTTTATTCTTAATACTAAAGACAACCTGAGTAAATTTGATGAAAATGCTGATGAAGGTATCTTTTTAGGTTATGCGACAAAGAGCAAAGGGTAATTAGTGTCAAGTTTGATGGACTAAATCAACATTTAGACGATGACGATAATGAAGACGTGAGTACACCAAGTACAGCTACTGCAAAACCTTTCCATAAAGATGCAGAACCTTCACACCAAGCACCAGCTGAGTCTTCAAGCAAAGAAGTCGGAACCAGCAATCCTGAGGATATGCCAAAAGAGATGTGATTCTTGGCAGATCATCCAAAGGACTTGGTAATTGGTGAGATTACCAAGGGTGTAAGTACTCGTTCCTCTAATAAAGATATAGCTTTTTGTGTTGCTTTTGTTTCACAGCTTGAACCCAAAAACGTTGAAGAAGCATGCAGTGATAATGTTTGGTCAGATGCTATGCAAGAGGAATTAAACCAATTCGAACGGAATCAAGTTTGGAAACTTGTTCCCTAGCCCATTGATCATCCGGTCATTGGCACCCATTGGGTATTCCGAAACAAACTGAACGAGAATGGTTTAGTGACTCTATACTGCTTATAAAATCTTTGAATAACAATCTTCTTTTGATTCAAATCTATGTAGATGATATTATTTTTGGATCCACTGATGAATCTCTTTGTCAAGAATTTTCAAAGTGTATGCAGAATGAGTTTGAGATGAGCGTGATGGGAGAACTGAAATTCTTTTTCGGACTACAAATCAAACAAACCAACAATGGAAAATTCATAAATCAAGCAAAATACACAAAAAAAATTATTAAAGAAGTTCGACCTCGAAGCAGTCAAACCACTTAGCACTCCAATGGAAACTTCAACCAATGATATTGATGAACAAGGCAAACCCGTCGACATATGTAAGTATCTTGGTATGATCTGTAGCTTACTATACTTAACTGCTAGTCCACTAGATATTATGTTTAGTGTTTGCTTGTGTGCACGTTTTCAAGCCAATCCTAAGGAATCACATCTGTGTGCAGTTAAGCGTATCTTTCGATACCTTAAAGGCACTTCTTTTGTCGATTTATGGTATCCTAAAACCACGTCATTTGACCTAACCGGTTATTATGATGCTGATTTTGTCGGATGCAAAGTAGATAGAAAAAGTACCAGCAGGCACATGTCATTTCCTAAGAAAATCCCTAGTCTCTTGGTTTAGCAAGAAGCAAAATTCTATCGCATTATCAATAATTGAGGCTGAGTATATCGCCGCAGGACATTGTTGTGCACAAATTTTGCAGATGAAGCAAACTTTAGAAGACTTTAGATTATATTTCACACGCATACCCATTTTTTGTGATAACACTAGTTCTATTAATTTGACTAAGAATCCAGTATGTCACTCTGGTAATAAGCATATCGAGATTTGACATCATTTTCTTAGAGATCATCAACAAAATGGAGATTAAAACCTTGTATACATAGACACACAGAATCAATTGGCTGACATTTTCATAAAACCTCTAGCGGAAGATCGTTTCAATTATTTTCGTAGAGAATTAAGAATTTTAGATGTCAATAATATTAATTAATTTTGTTTTATCAATTAGTTTATTCAATACTCAATAACTATTTTCGAGACAAGCCTACAAAGAGTCTGTCTATCACCACGACTACGGTCGAAGCGAAGCGGTACTTAATTGTTCCCCGGTGAACTCTCGTTACCCGGGACAGTACTCCTACAGCTAATCTTAAACAGACACTGAGTAAAGAAAATTAATTTATAAAATAATATTAATTATATTATTTGAAGTTTAAAATTACTAAACTTTGAATTAAATATTTGAAATAAGTTGATGAAAAGGATATGGCCCAGAAATTTTTTTAAAAAAAAACCTAGGGGAACCTAGTCGAATTCGGCCCGAGTTCGGTCCGAATTCGGCTAGAGTTCTGTTGGTGCTGTAAGTTTTTAAGTCATAACTCGAGGCCTTCTCCTCTTCATCGCTTCTAAACTATTTCATCACAGCAGTAGCAGCAGCCGACGAACCCCCAAACCCTAGCTTTTTTCTACTCATTTTCTTCCAATCTACGTGGAGAGATCCATCCAAAATTTGGATTCGTGCGGAGAATCGCGTCCTCTACAACATACTTGATTCTCGGAAGGTATAACTCCTTCTCTCCTCCACTTTTAAATTCTTAAGGTTAACTAGTTTTGGGAAAGAATGCCTAAGGAATTCAATCCTTTCAAGAGGAAGAAGACCAATGCCAGTGAAGAGGCATCGTCTTCCGATCCGAACATGGATTCACTCTTTTCCTCGGTCCAATCGGGTGACGGCGTGTTGGATGAGTTTTACTTCAAAACTCATGACCAAGCTTTGCTTTGGTATGACGACTTTGCTATGCATACAATATGTACAGGCGCTCCGATTAAATGGACTATATTTTCAGATCACCGTCCTTTCTTTGAGGCATTAGGGTTACACCGTCTCGTTACCCAAAAATTCCCTATAGCTACTAATGTCCTTAGACTATTTTATTGCAACTTTGTGTTAGACACTTTTACCGCAAGAACTCGTATTGGCGGGATCGATATCGAGTTCGATGATGTGTTACTAGCGGAAATCCTTGGTATTCCAAATGAAGGTGGCACGCTCGATGACATCACCGACTTCGACTTTCCCGAGGGAAAGACTCTTGTTAGTTTCAAGAATGAGCTTTGTGTGCCAGCACGTGCTCATCCTAGAATGTTCAAGGCCAATAGCTTGAACTTGTTTAACTACGAGTTACATCGCATCATCTATTCCACTATTCTTCTGAAATCCACTTCAAAATATGATGTTACTGCACTAGAACTCTCTACCCTCTATCACATTCTTAAGGGCATTCCTTTTTCTGCCCCTAAGACTATCATTCAGATGATGGAAAGATCTCGCGGAAGATAACACAATCTCTCTTATGCGATGCTTATCCCTCGCATCTTTCAACATTTTGATATCGACTTATCCACTTATGCTCTGGACCCTGAGCCCAAGTTTTTCTAGCTTTCTCGTCGTAGCATTGCCACTGCTCGTCCACCTCCTGCACCTGCTCCTACTGCACCTGTTCCTCCTCAGACCTACCCTATGACTTTTGAGGGTATCTATCAGCACCTCTCAGATTTGCAGACTTTTTTTGTTGACACTTCTAGGGAACGTGAGTTCCGTGATGTGACTCGGTTCCAGGCTATTGCCAACTCGTTTGTCGATCTCCGATTTGCTCAGACGAGTCATTCTGCTAGCTCTCTTCCTAGAGACCCTACTGTATCTGGTTACAGCATTGAGGATGAGACGGTCCATTCTCTGTTCCAGCCAGGGAACTTATGATTGGTACCGTAGTTCTGGTGCTACTCCACACACTTCTGGAGCTGGCACATGTGGAGCTGGTCCATCCGGACATGGTAGAGATGCTGGTACTGTAGATAATGATGATGACGATGAGGATGATATATGATTTGTCGGACTATTGAGATTGATTTTATTGCCTTTGGTTACTTGGAAATGCTCTGATATTCCAAGCTAGTATCAGTACTCTTATTTGGTTGTGATTTCTTGTGTTATTTTTGTCTGATGAACATGTTATATGCTTTCCTTAGCATATTTTCATTCAGTATAGCATTATTCATTATTTCTCATAGCATTATCTTTTATTATGCTTCCATTTATATTACCTGTGATATATTTTTTGCTTATCACATTTCCAGTGATAATTTTTTTATATATATATCTATATTTTGTATTTTTTCACTGATTGTTACTTATGCATATATTGCGAGGGAGCTTTCTCTTTTGCAATTATTTTGCTAAGTGACAACGGGAGAGAAATACGATCTAACATCTTCAATCTGTAAGGATACATGATATGAACAATCTACAGGAATAATTTTTTTGGTAAATTATATCGGTACAATTTATTTTGATAAAGACCAAAGATGTTATATCAGTCAAGGTTTGTCAATTATCAAAATGGGGGAGATTGTTGGCCCATTGCTCATGGTCAAACCTGATTTTAATAATTGATCAAACTCTGTCTCGATATACGGAACAACTCAGATGTTTACTCAAGACGTTTTGGACACTTGGACACTGATCAAGATTGGATATCTACTCGTTCAAGACCAAAGCTACATTTGCTACTCGAGACTGTATTTTTTTATGCAATGTAATTTTTATTTTTTGAGTCTAGGAATACATTGTACACCAAGTCGTACTGGCAAATAGGCTATCCAAAATCATTTTAAAAAATGACCTTTGTTTTGAAAAACATCTCTTATTTACAAAAGCTTCTGAAAGATTTCAAAAAACCCAAAAAAAATTTCTTAAAATATTCCTGACCAAACCCTGACAGAACTCGACCAGAGTTCGGCCATAGTGAACGTTATGTGAACATTGGATTTTTGAACTTGGTTCCCCTTCAGTTGTGGATTGTTACATAGAGTTCTGTTTGAATTCTGTCCGAATTCTGTAAGAGTTATGCCTTTAGAAAAACTATAAATAGAGAGAAATTCTAACCTTTTAAAATCAATCATTCACTTTCATCTCTTCTCTTCTAAAGCTTACATTTCTTCCAAAGATTTTTCTAAAAAGCTTTCATTTTCAAATCCCAAGCCAGTTACAATTCTCTAGTCAATTTGCCGATACGGTACGGTCTAGATGATTTAAGAGAAAATGTAATCAGAGGCTTGATTGAAGAAAGACTCTTCAAAACTGAAATTGGTCGAGCTCTTCGTATCAAAGCTAACGTCTGTAGAAGTTGCAAGGACTTCGTATGAAAGCTTCCTGGATTTTCCAATAGTGGATTCAACTGGAAGCTTGAGTTCTCCCGATTGGAATAGTCCTCACAAGAGGGAAACCAGTATAAATCGTTGTGTTTGCGTTTGCCTTCTGATCTCTTTTCTTTACAGATATTACTTTGTGGTTATTGATATTATTTTTGTGATATAACTGCTAACAAGTTTTTAATTAGGAATATTTCGCTGCCTACTCTATTCACTCCCCCTCTAGAGTATTCTGTTTTACGACTTCGTTCCTACAACATGTTCATGTTACACTACTTTATTAGCGGAATCCCGTACTTGATTACATCTTGATTTACGAAATTCTGTGTCTGATTCAAGGATGATGACAATTATATACATGTAATGTTTCTTTTTATTACGACTCATTGTCCTAGCTAGAGGTCTGACCAAGCATCTCGTGGATAGGATACGTGATGTTACATGGATGGGGAGAACATACACCATGCACTTGGACTACTTTCTCTCATGTTACTGCTGCCTCTTACCCAGAGCCTCGGAGATTCATTAGTTACCACAGTTCCTTACCGGAACTACGGAGTTTTTATTTGTTACCGGAGTTTTGTATCAAATCTCTGGAGTACACCGACAGTCCGCGTATTCGATTGATGTTCTTAATTCATTTCATTTTAGTTGGTTATGTTAGATTCACCATTTCTATTTAGTCTTATCTTACATATCTATTTATTCTTTTCTGTTGTACATTAGCTTGTATATTATCTAACTTGTTACGTCCCTCTAAGGACCTAGTTTTCTCTCCAGATTTAGACGAGTAGTCTACAGAGAATGTTACTGCATTGTTGATGAGCTCTGTTATATTTCATGTATGTACTCTTTACATGTATCCACTCTTTCGTAGTTTATATGTTTCAGTTCATGCTATTGCATTTGCATAGTAGTATTTTTTTATAAACTCATATTCTTCCTTTTGAGTCTATTCGGGCAAATATAACTATTAGGCTGCAGGCTGGTTCTAATATTCCCCATTCTTTATGATTTTATCCGTAGGTTGAGATATAAACATGTTATAGTGATAGCTACAAAAATCTAGGACCGCTTTACGTATTCGATTTTAAGACTAGAGTCCACTTGGATACGTAGCTGGTCATTGTCACGACCCGTACCCAGTGTAGGGGCACGAGAAGTGGATACGTCCAGCCTACGCCGCAGTGACGGCAGTAGAACGCTATTCTAAGTCATAATCTCAACTAACCACAATATGATATACTCTCCAAACGGAGGCCAATCACAAAAGGTACAACTCAATCACAAGTCTAAAGGTAGAAAATATCACGATATGATAGATAATGAAATCCTCAAACTGAGGTACAAACAGAAGAGAAATAAATCCAAGTTAACTACCATAAGTTTCAACAACTTAAATATAATACAACTTTGAAACCATAAACAACAAATGACATGAAGAAAAGAAATAACAGTCTAACTATCTACTCTAGGCAATGGTAGGATCCTCAACAGCTGCCTGAACCTCCTGGGGGTCCAGGTTGCAAGTGTCATCTAAGCCTGCTCTGTAGTAGGTAGGGTAGAACTCCTTCTTATCCTCTGTAATACTTTTAACAGGTCCAATCAGGACAGGAACGAGCACAATACATCTCACGCAGTTCATATCATGACAGGAAATATAAAGCAAGCAGTAGAGTAAGATACATGAAATGCTGTAAGAAGATGTATGAAAACATGAGAGATATTTTATAACTGGAAATATATACATGATAAATAAGAACTGTAAGTGACTAGTAATTTAGAGTACGAGATGGCATGTAATTGGCTTAGGTTGAACATGATATAACATGGGTGTACATAAGGGACACTAGCCAAGAAGGCTGTGTTGTACATGATAACACATAAAAAGTAGCAGAGTGAACATGATGCTTAAATCACATGACCATTTATACTCACCCCTACCCACAATCAACATACAAGGATCCAGTCAAGTTACGTTACGAACATGATGTTTTGGTTACACAAGAAGCACATGAGGAAACATGAACGTACATGAGAGCACATGAAAGTACATGAGCGTACATAAAATCACATGAGAGAACATGAGAGTACGTGAATAACGCAATAGCAAAGAATACATGATGTACATGAAACACATGACATAAAATATCCGATGCGCCCGCTAAGGGGGATAACATCCCATGAAAAGATCCATATAGTACCAAAATGTGATGATATCATGTCAGCATCAAGTAAAGTAATCTAGAGCTAGAATATAAATCCTAATAAGTATGAAATGGTCAGAGAATGTACTCGCCTGCGATCTGAATGTCTGTGAGAATATACTGTCAGAATTGAGGTATCTGACTCCTATTTAGAGCAAGACAAGTCAAGATGTATACAAAGGGTTATAAATGAAGTGTATAATGCATCTACATGATTTCTAGGTCAATCTAGGCCAAAGTCAACTCTTGGTTAACTCTGGTCAACTATACAGTCAAACTAGGTCAACTATAGTCAACTGAGTCAAACTCCAGTCAAGCTAGGTCAATTGGTGACATATTGACTCAATGTTGACTTTTGGTCAACTCTAGTCAAGTTGAACTATTTGGTCAAACTTTGGTCAATTCTAGGGTTTTGGAACTTATGCTTATCAACTTTGGTCAAACATGGTCAAACTAGTCAAATTAGCCTATTAGGTTCAATACCAAGTCATTCTAGGTCTAGGGCTATATTCAATTTCACAATATACATAGATACATACATACTTGCATATATATCATGTATGCATACTTGCATACATATATTACATTGCCTATATGCTTGTATTACATATAAAAAGAGGGATAACAGAGAATGGGATAGACTGTGTTTCTCAGTTATGAGTTCAACATTACCTACATTTAGTTCAGTCAAATCATGCATATTAGATACTTACATTTATATCTATCATTATATTATATACATGCATATCATACATTTCATATCACTTCTAGTTTTAAATCACTCATTCTATAGGACATATCATGCATAACCTAGAATAGGAAATGGGACAGTTCATAGTTAACACACGAATCCCTCATGCTCAGTTTTTACATACATTTACAAAATATACATATAGGCATTCAAATCAAAACAACTCTTCTCAGAAAATTGAATATGAATCAAAATCAATCTTCACAAAACTCAAACTATGAGAAAAGGAAAAACAATTATGTATCAGACTTGAATAATTCGAAACCCAAATTTCCGAAAACAAATTCGGAATCTAACACTCAGTTAACATGTAAACCTAGATGTAGTGTATAATTCAAACATCAAGTAAAAACAAACCAAAATCCAGCTTTTAAATTTTTTGAAACAATTCAATCCCATCTCAAATTCTCAGAACTATGAAAATTAAAGATGAACAGTATATAAGAAAATGAATTCGAATTCCAATTAACCCAATAATTTTGAAATATTAAAGTGAAACTGGCTGTTAAGAGGTTAACATCATTCAAAATAATTTAGTTCACAGGTTTATATGTTAAACAAACAATTTCCCAGGTTTTATATATCAAACCAAACAACCAATTAAATTGCATAAGAACTCAGTTTACTGTAAAGATATAATATAACTTGACACATCTACCATGCAGTACAATAAGCTCGACAAACAAACACCAAAGCCTCATATTAAACCCAGGTTTCGAATATCAAACCCAAACTCTATTTTTTTCGAGTATCAGTTAACATTTGAACTCAACATCAAACCCAGTTTTCGAAAAGCCAATATCAAAATCAGTGAGCATTTACATCTATCAAACATAAACCAAATTTCAGTCAGCACGTATATAATAATGCATAAAAACAAATCCCCAAAATTAGTATTTTTGAACTCAACCCGAACTCAAATAAATCCAGTATCAGTAATCGTCAGTTCGACCAAAAATTCAAACTCTAAAACCTAGTGAAATACAAAAACAGTTGTAGAGGAAAGTCCTTCGCATGTGTATGTGTCAGAGGGGAGTGTTCGTGTCCAAGTAAGTGGACACAAAGATGTCCAAACGACAAAAACCACACACATATACAGTCTGCATAGACCGCGTCGTGTAGGCGTGTTCGTGTCTCATGGACACAACACAGAGCACGACACTGCATGTGCTCGTGTCAGGAGGTAGGTGGCACATAGGGCTACACAAACTACACTTAGGCTTGTGTCCACGTGGCGTCGTATCTTGACACGAGACGCGTATCAGTAGGAAGTTTTCGCTCATAGCAGTGTGGTTCAAAATCAGTGCACACACGAAAACTTCCTCGACACGATACGAGGCGACAAGAAACTCAAGAGGGGTCCTGTCAAAGGTTGCCCCAACCTCTTTGTCAAGTGGCATGTATCCACATGGCATGTCGTATTCGCAAATAGGGTCGGGTAGCAGGGCAACCGTGCGGGGGCTCGTGTTGCGTGTCCATGGCCATTTTGGACACGAACACGACACAAGAATAGGCTCAGTCTTTATAAAAATTATTCTACACATATAGATCAATAATTCCATGTAATTAGTTTTGCAATTTACATAAATTTATTTCAATATGATATTTCATCAAACACATGCACACACTTTGATACGTGTCCGATACGCATATCAAATGGACACGAATTCCTACCAAAGTTGGTCTACAGGGGTATGGTACCTAGGTGTATGCATCTATGGAGAAAAATTAGGGTTTTAATGGGTTTAAATGGGTTACCTATTGAGAGTTGGAATCTCAATGTAAATAGCATAGAATTGATGTCTTCCTTGATTTGCTATGGTTTAAATGTCCTTAAACCTTGCTAGAAAGCCTCCACTAGTCTTCTCTACTTTTGGGGATGATGATGCAATTAATTTGACTCAATTTGGAATCAATTTGGATAAAGGGGAAGGAATTTGGGGAAGAACAAGTTAGGGTTCTTTGTAGGTATTTAAAAAGAGGCAAGGGCTCTTAAGTGTGATACTTATAGGAGGGAGGGCTTGTATGGCTGGCCAAACTAAGGGAATTAGGGTTTGGCAATAGCTAGATGTGTGGCTAAGGTTCTTTTCATTCAAATTAAGCTCAATCAAAGGCTAGAAACAAAACTAGGGTTTACCTTTATTAATATCTAACCAAAATATCCTACTAACATAATATCTAGATATTTCTAATCTTGGCACTTAGTAGGAAGGTTCTAATCATCATCTAATCCTTATGACTAATCTAGATTAGGCTAAACTTCTAGGTTAAGTCTCAAATAATTAACTAGCACATATTTAATTAATATAATTTACAATTTCACAAAATTATCAAAATAACCAAAATACCCCTAGGCTAAAAAGTAGTAATATGATATTCTAATCACATGACTAGGCTCCCTTGGTCATAGTTAGTCTCCAGGCATAGCAAAATTAGGGTTTAACTAGTTAACAATCAAAATCACAATTCAATATTTTAAATAGTTTTAAATTGATTAAAAATCACCAAAAATTATAACATGATTTAAATATCATTATTAAATAATTATAATTATAAAAGTTCAAAATTATCCTCATTTTAGAAAAGTAGGTGTTACAAGTCTACACTCCTTAGAAGAATTTCGTACTCAAAATTGAGATAGTAGTACTCCTTCTAGGTTGTTTGCCATTGATTGTAAAAAAATAAAACAATTATCGGAGGACTGAACTTAGACTCACAATACAAACTCGCTCGTACAAAGAAAGCCTAGGGACGAAAACCTAGGTACAGCAGATTAAGTACGATTATTTATTTTTGATTCTGGGGGGTGACGATAGAGGCTCGGGAAAGCGACGGCCGCTCTACCTTACTCCTTGGACGATCGGTATGCAGCCTTGGCTCGGGGAAGATCTGCTCGGCGTTGACGAAAAAAGGCTCTTCTTACTCTCCTCGGGTTGCTCTCCTGGCTTCTCTCTCTCTGTGAATATCAAGAAAAGGGGGAGCTCTCTCTGTGTATATCTCTCTCTTCTTCTTTTTTTTTATTCTTTTGTTGCCGACCTTTTGTACATGGGAATGATGCTGGCTATTTATAAGAGTGGGGTGGGATCATTAGGGTTTGCTGATGATTATCTATTTGGAATGTCGGCGCTCCTTCATTCTATCTGGGCCCTTGATCCTGATCATAATGAATCTCGGCCACTAATGCGGATAGCACCAAATCTTATGAGCAGTTAATGCTGACTGCTTTAAATCTTCGTGATTGATTATACCAATATTTGATTGCTCGCCACGTGTCCTATTGGCTTGATGATGAATGATATGCCCTGATCTCGGCAATTATGATGATGACGTCGAATATTCTCGTTGGGATTCTGTTGCATCTTCAGTGCCACGTTTTTTTAAATTGAAGATCCTGCCAGGGCCGCATAGGGTGACCAACACTTGAACCGTAGGGAGATACTCTTCATGAGCCGCATGAGTCAATGCCTCATCGAGCCGCAGGGGACGAACTTTTCGTGAGCCGTATATACGTAGTCTCTGCGAGCCGCAGGGGACGAACCCTTCGTGAGCCGCATATGCATAGTCTCTGCGAGCCGCATGGGTTAGGGTGGTATTGAGCCGCATAGACTGGGCTCTGGGTGGACCGTATATTGCTGATTTCTGCTAATCATATAAAGTGACTTCTCAGTGAGCCGCATGAAGCTGTTCTCCATTAAAGCCGTACGAGACTTTGCCACGTGGCAATCTAGGACTTCTGACGGATCGGGTCAAAGATTTTCTCCTATTCCTAAAGAGTCTGTCATTATGACAGAGTCATAATTGCACCTTTGTGCCAGGACTGTCGTCTTGTCAGAGCAGCCGTCGGGGCATTAAATGTGTTCGAATGTAGAGAGGAACTGTTGAAGGCCACGTGGCTTCTTTCTGGGCCGCATGGAACTATCCGAGCCGCATGAGACTCTTCGAGTTTTTTTGAGCCGTATGTTGTATCTGGGCCGCATAAAGCTCCCAGGGATTTTGAGCCGCATGAAGCTTCCTGGGTTCTGTGCCGCATGAAGAATGTTTCATGACCGAGCCGCTTGAAGGACGTCGCATGACCGAGTCGCATGAAGGACGTCGCATGACCGAGCCGCATGAAGGACGTCGCATGACCGAGCCGCTTGAGCAATGTCCCATGACCGAGCCGCATGGAGAGTGTCCCATGACCGAGCCGTATGAGAGATGTCTTATAGCCAAGCCGCATGAAGGACGTCTCATGACCGAGCCGAATGAGGAATGTCTCATGACCGAGCCGCATGAAGGACGTCTCATGACTCGCATGAGGAATGTCTCGATCAACCTGTGCACTCGCTTTGTGGGCCCGGGTATCCCGAGCACACGAGTACGTAGGTATCATGTTTGCTCCCTGATGTGGGGCTAGTAAAAATATTTGCCCTCGACCTTTGTTGGGAGACTCTTGAGAACCACCTTGTCCGTTTACCGCCGGGGGCTGGACACGGGCGGTTCTGTACAACTTTCCATCAGAGGCCCGCTTAGCGGGACGCTCTTGATGGTCAGAGGTTAGGACAGCTGACTGAGCTCGATGAGCCCACGCTGCCCTAGACTTCTTCGACTTAGCACCCGAAGGTGCGTAATAGAAAGAGTCCAAGTTTGGAAGTAGGGAAGAGAAGTCGGTGCCCTTTTCAAAGGAGGTAAGGAGGCTCTATTTATAGCATGGAGTGAGCCCTTTCTTCTTCTCCTTTCCGATGTGGGACTAAAAGCAATATTTTTCATGCTTCTACAGGACCCCCTTCAAAGTTTCCAAATTGTAAATTTGGAACACTTTGAATAAGAAGCATGGAAAGTAGATTTGTTTAGGTGTGGCAATCCAATCAGCGGTAGCATGGACGTGATAGATTTGGGTACTTCCGCTGGGGATTTTATGTGGACTTATCATCCTTGGCGTACCTTGGTTTTAGGTACGGATAATAAGTTGAGAGAGGGAACCATCGTATTTACTCAGAGGTGGTATGGACGTGGTAAATATAAAGTTGATGGTAGAGCCTTCCTACTCAGAGGTGATATGGACATGGTAGGAGTGAACTCGAATGAGGATACATAGAACAACTCAGAGGTGCTATCAACGTGGAAGTTCTATGCATTGGGTGAAAGAATGCTATGGAACAGCTGGGCTCCGAAAGCATGTGATGATGAGGAAAGATGTGGATGTACATTTGTGGGCAGCAGAGGACATTTGAGGGCCTATTATACCTTGGTTTTAGGTACGAATAATAAGTTTGATAGGGATACCTAGGACAACTCCGCGGTAAGGCGAATATGGAGGTTCTTGGTACCGGGCGAAAGAATGCCATGGAGCAGTGAACAGTTTTCTGTTTTCTTTCACTGTTTTTTTTTTTTTTGTCAAGGGGTGTGATCCCAGATGATGTAGTACTTTGAATTTTGAATAAATGAGCATGTTTCAACTCATTTTCTCTTTCTTGTACTTGTGGTGTTTGTGGAATTAGACCTGCTGGGGGATTATTTGTGGACCTGTTACCCTGGGCGTACCTTAGTTTTAGGTACGAGGAACAAGTTTCGGAGAGGAATACCTAGAACAACTTCGCGATAAGACAGCTATAAAAGTTTTTGGTATTCGAGAGAATGCCAGGGAGCAACTGGGCTCCTAGGCATGATAGGAAAGGGATGGGCGTGTATTGGAGACCCAGTACAACATCTGTGGTCGACTGAGGACATTTGTGGTCATCAGAGGACATTTGTGGTCAACAGAGGACATTTGGGGCCTATTATCCTTGGCATACCCTGGCTTAGGATACGGATAATAGGATGAAAGGGAACCAACATACTTACTCAGAGGTAATGAGGACATGGCAAGTATGAAGGTTTTACCGTGGAGTCTTCCTACTCAGAGGTAAAGAGGACATGGCAGGAGAGGACTCCATGGAGGATATTTGTGGTCAACAGAGGACATTTGTGGTCAACAGAGGACATTTGTGGACCTATTATCCTTGTCGTACTCCGGTTGTGGGTACAGATAATAGGTTGAAAGAGGATCGGCATACTTGCTCAGAGGTAATGTGGACATGGCAAATATGACGATTTCTTCGACGGAGCCTTCCCATTCAGAGGTAATGAGGACATGGCAGGAGTGGGCTCAATGAAGAGTGGGTACATAGAACGACTCAGAGGTAGGAGAACGTGGAAGTTTTATGCGAGGGGGCGGTTTGTTTTTGGTGGAAGTGAAGACGACTCAGAGGTAATGAGGACATGGTCGTTTCGGAAATTGGTGGATCGACTACCCTTTTTGTGCACTGGGAGTGCGGGTAGTGGATCATGAGGAAGGATCTCCTTTAGGAAAAAAGTTTAGGGGTATGTTTATACATAACGTTCTCCCTAAAAGAGTGACCGGAATGTAAGTTCAGGGGTACCAGCGGGTACATGACTTGGTAGTTTAGGATTTTTGTGGAAGGAGGAGGTGAGTTCAGCGATACGAGAGGGTACATGACTCGAAAATCTGGAATATTGTGGATATGAGTTCAGCGGTACCAGCAGGTACATGACTCGGTGATCTGGAGAGAATGTGGATGTGAGTTCAGTAGTACCAGCGGGTACATGACTAGATAATCTGGAGTGGATGTGAGTTCAGTGGTACCAGCGGGTACATGACTAGATAATCTGGAGTGGATGTGAGTTCAGCAGTACCGGGGGGGTACATAACTCACTAATCTAGGAAATTTGGAGGCGGAATGTGAGTTCAGCGGGACCGGGGGGTACATAACTCAATCATCAGGGATTTTTTTTTTTGATGTCGTTTCGGACGTAATACTTCTTCAGGAAGTTGCCGTTGATGGGCAACATGAGCAAGTCTCAGTGTGAGCAGCCACATACTTGGCCAGCTCCAACTCTTCTTCAGCCACCCCCTGTGTAAATGCAGACTGAGAGGATGATTTGGGCAACTTGATCATCGGGGGTTCTGTTGGTGGAGTCGAGCGGGGAGTTGTTGGCAAACTAGCGACCCCCAGTTTGGTAGTTGATGCTGGGCGGGGAGTTGTTGGCTCGCTAGAAGTCCCAGACTTTGCATCGGGGTGACGATCCTTCTTGGGAAGGCGTATCGTCATCGGCTTGTCGGAGGGATTGGGCTTCTCCGTTTGGGGTTGACCGACTCTCGGCAGTCTGATTGTTAGTGGCCCCGTTGTGAGTCTCGGCACTTGGCCGGACCTTGGCAGCCGGATTATCATCTGCACTTCCTGTGCCGAGAGACTGATTGCGTCCTTAAGCAGCGTGGCCGTAAGGGGTACGGAATTGCCCGGTTTGCGAGCCTGAAGGTGGATCGTCAGGGGTTCTTCTGATCTTGTGGTTGTCTTGGTGTGAGCTTGCACCTCCTCTTCGACCAGATGCTTCTTTGATTTTTCGTACAGACAGAAGTCTGAGTAATAAGATTCGACCCCTTGAAGGGATCGATATCAGCAAACTCTGTCCTCACGAAGCCGTGCTTATCGACATATTTGAAGCACTGGTGTAGCGTGGAAGGCACGATCATGTAATCGTGTATCCAAGGCCACCCCAGAAGGATATTGTAAGAAGTGTCGGCATCTATGATGTAGCAGGTGACTTCTGATTGGAGATCGCCAATCTGACATTTCAAACGAATCTTCCCTATTGGGTAGCTCCTGCCCGAATTGAAACCGCTAATGGCGGTGCTTGTAGGCGTCAGGCGATGCATTGGAATGCGAAGATGATATAGCAGACCCTTCGGAATGATGCTTATGGAGGACCCAGGATCAATGCGCATTCGGTCCACCTTTACGTCGCCGATGTATCCAGTATAGTACAATGGGCGATCGTGCAGGTTAGTTTTGATGAGCATATCCTACGGAAAGAAGACGATATTGGGCATTGCACCTGTACACGTACTATCTTGGAGATCTGTAGGCTGATTATCTCCCGTGAGGTTGACCTGAGAGCCTCAGGAGTTCATATAAAGATAATTTGGCCGGTGTATTGGCCAATTGAGCCAAGATGTCGAAGTTGTAGGGTCTTTCCAGTCCCTGAGGTGTCTCCTTTCGGAGGGATTTGTCGAAACGGGTCTCTTTCGGCCTGGGTTTGTCGGTCGTCGAAGGCTGAGCCGGTCCCGGAGTATCAGCGTTTGTGGGCTGCTGATCATTAGTCGGATCCTCGGCCACTGGTTGGGCTTGTGCTCCAGATCGAGTAGTGACGGCTGAGACTTCCTCCTCTTCTGCCGAGGCGGTGCGGCATGATCTGACCTTTCCACTTTTCTTTTTAGAAGATAAAGTGGGCTGAGTCACCTCGTGGACTAGGTCCGGATGGACCCACATGATTTCCCCTCGTGATGTGGTGAGGGGTACTAGGCCGGGAGTTTGATCACGGACAGGCGGAAGATTAGTAATTTCCATCGTTGCCAGAGGGATGGGTATGACACCGTCTTAAGTCTCTGTTGGAGGGAAATTGTCGAATTGTACGGATACCATGTTGGCTGCTACGGTTACCTCCTCAAAGTCGATAAGCCAGAGCGTTCGAATCGATGAGGTTCTGGATATACCGTTTCAGTTGGTAGCAGTCGTGTGTAGCATGGTGGACGTAGCGGTGGGAATGGTAGAACTTCGGATTTTCTAAATCAGCCGGCCAAGGTTCCCGCCTTGGTGGAGGAAGCTGAATTCTATCTCCTTGTATAAGCATGTCCAAGATAGGCTTGACGTGGCCGTCTTCGAAAGAATAAGTAATTTGAGGCCATTGTTTGTCTGCTGGCTGTGGCTCGGGCTTCTGGGCTGTATCGGTCTCCATGGCCTGCTTGCCTTTGTTGTCCCGGTTGTTGGAGGGGCTACCCCCATTGTCGTTGCTGGCGTTGGGACGCTTCCCCTTGTTCTCTCCCTCTGAGATATGCAACCCCAGTTGGCGAGCTTTCTTCAATCGTTCCTCGGCACTTGTAGCGCTGATGATAAAGGCCTTCCAGTCCTTGAATTGACTTTCGCCCATCCAGAGACTAATTGTTGGGAGTAGTCTCTTTTGGCAAATTTCAATCAAGGAAGAGTCCGGGTTGCCAGATGGTAACTTCATTGCGGTTTGACGAAACCGCTCAATGTAATTCCTTGTCAGCTCTTTCTCTCCTTGGACGACGTCCATGAGGGTAGACATCGTGACGTCCTGCCCTACCTCATAGAACCTCTCCAAGAACAAGCGTTTGAAGCCAGCGAAAGAGTGGATGCAATTATCTGGCAGGTTGCGGTACTAATCGAAGGCGACTCCTTCCAGTGCCCCAATGAATAACCGTGTGAGGATGGCGTCATCATGGGGCAGATGGTCGGTAGTGACCTCAAAGTAAGTGATGTACCGGCTTGCTGAAGTCTTACCATCATATGGGTTGATATTGAACGGCTTATATCTTGGGAGAAAGGGCACATCCCTCCATTCAGCTGGGTATGGTTGCCGTATTCTGAGGTCTTGAGAATTTTCTCGGGCGTGGAACATCGCTCGAAGCTCCTGAACCTCTCTCCTTACTTCTCGGGCCTCATCTGTCGCGGTAGGGGCCGTTATCTCGGGAGCATTATTGTCCGGGTTTGGTGCCACTGAATTTGAATCTATGTTGTTCGCGGGACCCGTGCTTGTCTGACCAGGTGACACTCCCTGCAGAGTAGGAAGCGCTGCTTTGATCTCGTCTACAGACTTGACCAAGGCGTACAGTATGGCCTCCAAAGTGTCGATACGTTGGCGATCACCGGAACCACCTTGGCTGTTGTCCGTCATGAATACCGTCCTTACGTGAGGAGTGACAGAAGGAGAAGTGGCGGACATGCCCTCCGAGTCATACTCATGCATCGAGAAATCATCAGGATATGTGGGGATGTTCTCTTCAGGTTCGGACTCGGAAGGAACAGTACCCCCAGCTTCAGAGCTTGCTTCGTTTAGGACGTCTTCGGGGACGTCGGTATCTGTTGTATCCGTCGGAGGATTTGCTTCCTCCAGTCCGTCTTCTTGGAATGTCGGGTTGTCGTGGAGGTTTGGAGGAGTGCTACCCCCAGTTCCGACGACCCCCAATGACGTAGACGACGAACTTCCTACTGCAGCAGTTTTCGTCTTTGAACGGGTGTGTTGGAATACTCCAGTAGAGGATAATCCTTTAGACGACGGCTTCTTAGCTGCAATAGTTGACACCTTTGGGCTGGAGATGCTTGTCTTCTTCCCTCTTCCCTCCACGGGGACTTTCCGTGCGGAATTGCAGGAGGCAACGGGAGGTGCCTCGTCTTCCGAGCTCGGATGTTGTAATCTTTGGAAGACGGATGGCCGGTCTTCCGTTACTGCCGAGTTGTTGCAACAGCAGTTGACGATAATCTGGGTACAGTGACGTCCCTGTGAGGACTCTCTGCATGCTGAGGCTCCTTCTCTTTCCTTGCATTTGTGGAGGATAGCTTCACGCAGGTCAGAGGGACCACTTTGTCCGTTTGCCGCCGGGGGCTGGACTCGAGTGGTTTTATATAACTTCCCGTCAGAGGCCCGCGTGATACTCAGCGGGGCACCCCGATAGTCAGAGGTTGGGGCAGCTGTCTGGACTTGATGAGCCCGTGCTGCCCTAGACTTTTTCTTTTTAGCACTTATGGGTGCGTAATAGGAAGAGTCCACATTAGGTATCACAGAGTCTGGATTTTCATCCAAAAAGTGATCAGAGTTAGGACCGCATGAGAGTCGGTCGAAAACTGATCGAGAGAAGCGCGGTAGAGACGCTATGCGGCTAGCGTTGGGTGCCGTGCAGGCTATCTGCATGCGACTGTCTTCTGTTGTGGGACGAGTTCTTATGTGGTTAGGAGTCACGGCTGTGCAGGCTGTCCGCATGCGGTTGGCATCTGTGGCCGCATGGGTTTTCTGCAAGCGGTTGACTTTACTAGCCGCAGGAACCTCATCCATGCGGTTGGAAACTGTAGCTGCATAAGTTATGCGGCTGACAGAAGTGGCCGTATGAGTTTTCTTCGTGTGGTTGACGGTTGTGGCCGCATGGATTTTCTTTCTGCGGCTAATACCCCTCTGTGGCTCAGGTTGAGCAGAGACCCGCTTTGCCCCTACAAGTCCAGCATCATAGTGTTTTCTTCTGCCAGACTTGGGGACAGCAGAGGTGTCTGCGATCTGAAGTGGGGCCGCAGGAGAATCTTTCTCACCGTCTTGAGCGACCGAGGGTATCCCATCGAGGGCTTGGGAAGGAGCAAATGACTTTGGCCTCCACTCTTTGTGAGCCTTCGTGGTACGGGTGCGTTTCTGGATCGGGCCAGCGCTGCCTTCAGAGAGCATCTCTTCGAACGCCTGTTGGTCGAAGCGGACGACTATCTTCTGTTGTGTGGAGCCAAGTTTGGCTGCATCCGATTGCGTCACCAACTCCTCAGCCGTGGAGAAGTTAGTCCCCAGCAGAGTCGCCATCGTGTTTGCCATTGATTGTAAAAGAACAGAACAATTATCGGAGGACTGAACTTAGACTCACAATACAAACTCGCTCGTACAAAGAAAGCCTAGGGACGAAAACCTAGGTACAGCAGACTAAGTACGATTGTTTATTTTTGATTCTGGGGGGTGACGATAGAGGCTCGAGAAAGCGACGGCCGCTCTGCCTTACTCCTTGGACGATCGGTATGCAGCCTTGGCTCGGAGAAGATCTGCTCGGCGTTGACGAAGAAAGGCTCTCTTACTCTCCTCGGGTTGCTCTCCTGGCTTCTCTCTCTCTGTGAATATCAAGAAAAGGGGGAGCTCTCTCTGTGTATATCTCTCTCTTCTTCTTTTTTTTTTATTCTTTTGTTGCCGACCTTTTGTACATGGGAATGATGCTGGCTATTTATAAGAGTGGGGTGGGATCATTAGGGTTTGCTGATGATTATCTATTTGGAATGTCGGCGCTCCTTTATTCTATCTGGGCCCTTGATCCTGATCATAATGAATCTCGGCCACTAATGCGGATAGCACCAAATCTTATTAGCAGTTAATGCTGACTGCTTTAAATCTTCGTGATTGATTATACCAATATTTGATTGCTCGCCACGTGTTCTATTGGCTTGATGATGAATGATATGCCCTGATCTCGGCAATTATGATGATGACGTCGAATATTCTCGTTGGGATTCTGTTGCATCTTCAGTGCCACGTTTTTTTAAATTAAAGATCCTGCCAGGGCCGCATAGGGTGACCAACACTTGAACCGCAGGGAGATACTCTTCATGAGCCGCATGAGTCAATGCCTCATCGAGCCGCAGGGGACGAACTTTCCGTGAGCCGCATATACGTAGTCTCTGCGAGCCGCAGGGGACGAACCCTTCGTGAGCCGTATATGCATAGTCTCTGCGAGCCGCATGGGTTAGGGTGGTATTGAGCCGCATAGACTGGGCTCTGGGTGGACCGCATATGGCTGATTTCTGCTAATCATATAAAGTGACTTCTCAGTGAGCCGCATGAAGCTGTTCTCCATTTAAGCCGTACGAGACTTTGCCACGTGGCAATCTAGGACTTCTGACGGATCGGGTCAGAGATTTTCTCCTATTCCTAAAGAGTCTGTCATTATGACAGAGTCATAATTGCACCTTTGTGCCAGGACTGTCGCCTTGTCAGAGGAGCCGTCGGGGCATTAAATGTGTCCGAATGTAGAGAGGAACTGTTGAAGGTCACGTGGCTTCTTTCTGGGCCGCATGGAACTATCCGAGCCGCATGAGACTCTTCGAGTTTTTTTGAGCCGCATGTTGTATCTGGGCCGCATAAAGCTCCCAGGGATTTTGAGCCGCATGAAGCTTCCTGGGTTCTGTGCCGCATGAAGAATGTTTCATGACCGAGCCGCTTGAAGGACGTCGCATGACCGAGTCGCATGAAGGACGTCGCATGACCGAGCCGCATGAAGGACGTCGCATGACCGAGCCGCATGAGCAATGTCCCATGACCGAGCCGCCTGGAGAGTGTCCCATGACCGAGCCGCATGAGAGATGTCTTATAGCCAAGCCGTATGAAGGACGTCTCATGACCGAGCCGAATGAGGAATGTCTCATGACCGAGCCGCATGAAGGACGTCTCATGACTCGCATGAGGAATGTCTCGATCAACCTGTGCACTCGCTTTGTGGGCCCGGGTATCCCGAGCACACGAGTGCGTAGGTATCATGTTTGCTCCCTGATGTGGGGCTAGTAAAAATATTTGCCCTCGACCTTTGTTGGGAGACTCTTGAGAACCACCTTGTCCGTTTACCGCCGGGGGCTGGACACGGGCGGTTCTGTACAACTTTCCATCAGAGGCCCGCTTAGCGGGACGCTCTTGATGGTCAGAGGTTGGGACAGCTGACTGAGCTCGATGAGCCCGCGCTGCCCTAGACTTCTTCGACTTAGCACCCGAAGGTGCGTAATAGGAAGAGTCCAAGTTTGGAAGGAGGGAAGAGAAGTCGGTGCCCTTTTCAAAGGAGGTAAGGAGGCTCTATTTATAGCATGGAGTGAGCCCTTTCTTCTTCTCCTTTCCGATGTGGGACTAAAAGTAATATTTTCCATGCTTCTACATAGGTCACACACCTTAACAATCAAAGTCTCAGAACCACACAGTTCGATAATCATTTGCGTCTGTCCAAAATCATGATACTCCGAATCTTCGTCATGATAGTGAACAAGGCTACGATAATCATAGAGTCCTCGGCTAAGGTACATACCTCTATAATCAAGGTATTTAAAAATTTTGCATTGTCGCATGCTTGGCCGCGAAAATCTTAAATTCCCACACCCGAGAAATACATCCAAAACCCGACTATATGTCCTCACTATGCCAGCTAACATGACTATAGAAGACTCTAGATCCCATAACTGAGGCGTCCTAGCCCATACGACTTATCTCAGAAGAAAATTAATTCACGATGAAACACCAGATCAAAACTTATCAACAAACAAGGAAAAGATGGAATCGAATTTCAAGATAGTTATAAGGAGGCAAATACGGAAATGGAATCAAGAAGAATAGAACCTGCAATAAGCACTTATACTGCCCGAGCATCCTCAACTGTCATGGCATAAGCTCGCCCTTGCTGGCCTCCTCTGGCCTGCAGCTGGCCCACCGGAGCCTTAGCTCCTGCTCCCTGAGCTGTCCGTCCCGAAGACTTGGGACACTCTCTCAAATGATGGTCTGGTGCTCCGAAGAGTATGCACTTGCCTAGCCTCATCCGGCATTCACTCCAATCGTGCCATAGTTTCTTATAGAAAGGACAAAGAATAACATGCTGCTATCTAAGGGCCTGCTGCTGTCTCTGCTGCTGCTGCACCTACACCTGCTGAAAAGAAGCACGGCCCTGAAACTACTACTGCTGAAAGTGGAACCTCGGCTGCTGATACTGCTGCTGAATCTGTATGTGAGGCCTCTTGGCCTGGCCTCCGCTGTTGCTGGCTCCATGAGCGTCTCGTCCCCTCTTGAGCTTCAGCTCAAGATCATCCTCTGCTGATAGGGCACCCACCAGAATCTCCTCAAAATTGGCACTCCGATCACTCTTGGTCAAGGACTTAACTTTCTTGACTAATCCCTTCCGGAACCTCAGAGCCTTTGCTGTCTTATTGAGTCCCTCAACAAATATGTCCAGACGGCAGAACTCCCCCGTGTACTCCTCGATAGTCTGACTGCCCTGAACTAAGCTCTCAAACTGCGACTCTAGGGCACCAAGAGCTGTATCACGGAAAAACTTCTCCTTGAATAGCTTCTTGAAGGCTGTCCAAGTTTGTCCCTCTATACCGACCCTCGGGTCCGTCTGGTACCATGTGCGAATCAGGTCCTGTATCTGACTACCTGTCGCCTCAATCTGCAATCGAGCTGGTATCTCTGCCAGCAGGAAGATCTTTTCGATGTGCTCTATCCAGTCATCCGTATACAGAATCTCCTATGTGCCGCGGAAGTCCCGCGGACGCATCTTCTGGAACTCTTGGATCCCTAGTGTCTTCGGCTGATACTGTTGAATCTGGCCTACCTGGGGCTGCATAATAACTCTCTCCACCGTCTTCAAGGCAAGTTGATGGACATTCTTTATGTCCTGCTGAAAATAAGTGGACTGCTGCTGTTGGGCCTCCACCATCCTCTGTAAGAAGGCGAACAACTGTGCTGCATCAACAGGCGGAGCTGCACCCCCGAATGCTCCGATATGAGAAGGTACCACGGGAGCTGCCTGACCGGGCTGAGCCGGACGAGAGGTGGCAGACCTTTCGGCAGTATCCTCCTGGCCGGGGCGATGAGATCGTGTCTCTATAACCATCCTGAAGGCAAATCAAACAAGGAAATAAATACTGAGAAGGAAACGATATAATCAAAGGAGGACAATTTATTTCAAAGGAAAGCAATTTTTAACAAGAATTTAGATGACAGAAATTTAGATAAGAGTTTTTCTAGATGTGATTGAGTACCTCAAAACTTATATCCTATATCCAACCACAGGCTATAGTGACACTCTAGTTCGAGTACCACTACAAAATTGTACTAACTGTGACTCTCAGGAGCTGCATGGGCCACCACTAAAAATGTGTCACGACCCGCACCCAGTGTAGGGGCACGAGAAGTGGGTACGTCCAGCCTATGTTGTAGTGTCGACGGTAGAATGCTGTTCTAAGTCATGATCTCAACTAACCATAATATAATATACTCTCCGAACGGAGGCCAATCACAGAAGGTATAACTCAATCACAAGTCCAAAGGTAGAAAATAGCATGATAAGATAGATAATGAAATCCTCAAACTGAGGTACAAACAGAAGAGAAATAAATCTAAGTTAACAACCACAAGTCTCAACATCTCAAATATAATACAACTCTGAAACCATAAACAACAAATGACATGAAGAAAAGAAATAACAGTCTAACTATCTACTCTAGGCAATGGTAGGATCCTCAATAGCTGCCCGAACCTCCTAGGGGTCCAGGTTGCAAGTGTCATCTAAGCCTGCTCCGTAGTAGGTAGGGTAGAACTCCTCCTTATTCTCAGTAATATTTTCAACAGGTCCAGTCAGGACAGGAACGAGCACAATACATCTCACGCAGTTCATATCACGGCAGGAAATATAAAGCAAGCAATAGAGTAAGATACATGAAACGCTGTAAGAAGATATACATGAAAACATGAGAGAAATTTGATAACTGGAAATATATACATAATAAGTAAGAAGTGTAACTGACTAGTGATTTAGAGTACGAGATGGCATATAATTGGCTTGGGTTGAACATGATATAACATGGGAGTACATGAGGGACACTAACCAAGAAGGCAGTGTTGTACATGATAACACATGAAAAGTAATAGAGTAAACATGATGGATAAATCACATGACCATTTATACTCACCCCTACCCACAATTAATACACAAGGATCCAGTCAAGTTACGTTACGAACATGATGTTTTGGTTACACATAAAGCACATGAGAAAACATGAACGTACATGAGAGCACATAAAAGTACATGAGCGTACATGAAAGCACATGAGAGAACATGAGAGTACATGAATAACGCAAGAGCAAGGAATACATGATGTACATGAAACACATGACATAAAATATCCGATGCGCCCGCTAAGGGGGATAACATCCCATGAAAAGATCCATATAATACCAATCTATGATGATATCGTGTCAGCATCAAGTAAAGTAATCTAGAGACATAAGATAAATCCTAACAAGTATAAAACGGTCAGAGAATGTACTCGCCTACGATCTGAATGTTTATGAGAATATATTGTCCGAATCGAGGTATCTGACTCCTATTTAGAGCAAGACACGTCAAGATGTATACAGAGGGGTTATAAATGAAGTATACAATGCATCTACATGATTTCTAGGTCAATCTAGGCCAAAGTCAACTCTTGGTCAATGCTGGTCAACTATACAGTCAAACTAGGTCAACTATAGTCAACTGAGTCAAACTCTAGTCAAGCTAGGTCAATTGGTAACATGTTGACTCAATGTTGACTTTTGATCAACTCTAGTCAAGTTGAACTATTTGGTCATACTTTGGTTAATTCTAGGGTTTTAGAACTTACGCTTATCAACTTTGGTCAAACTAGTCAAATTAGCCTATTAGGTTCAATGCCAAGTCATTCTAGGTCTAGGGCTACATTCAATATCACAATATACATAGATACATACATACTTACATACATATCATATATGCATCCTTGCATACATACATTACATTGCCTACATGCTTGCATTACAGTATCTCCTCCAAGGAGGCAGTCAGTTTATTCATTGACTATGACCATTGACTCGACGCTGGTTCGACAAAGACTCGACAAGTGGTTGCCGTTAGAAGATAAAGATGAGCTTCTGATTGCCCTGTACAATGCTACCTGGAACTCACCCTCTCTCAAGAATACTTCTAAGAAACCTCATATCTCGTCTAGTGCATCCAAGTCCAAAAGTCGACCTCAAGGCAGCAAGCTGGCGGTGCCAAGCACGAGTGTGTTCCAATACACTCATTACAAGACCAAGTCTTTATAAGAGGGAACTATCGCTCTGTCGACAGTATAAGCTGGTAGCAGACCCCCGATGTTTTGTAATAACCCATCATTCCAACCAGACGAGGGTTTGTATGAGACTGGCACGAATGTTTTTGGTGGTACAAGTTACCTACAGGCTGGGGTTAGCGACTCTTTTGAATCAGAAGATGACCACAACTTACCAATCTTCCCCTAGGAGGGTAAAACCCAAAGATCCGAGCTGGAGAGCGAAAGGTCTTCGGTGCCATCTATTTCTCACCAGCTAATGTCAGTTTATATAATAGAGAGTGACAATGAGGGGAGCACCGAAGGATCAAACCATATGCATCTCATGGAGGCCCTCAAGATAGGCCTCAATATATTGACTGAATCCATGCAAGCCTTGACCTCTGTGGTCTTAGTACTCAAGGACAGGTTGGTACCTCGTGCTCCTGCCCCCGCAAATCAAGATCCGGGGACAAACAGGGAATCTAATGCACCTTTTCATGTAACACCCGATTGAGAACCATGTACTGCCACGATCTTCTGGCATGCCAATGTCAGAGGATATACAGCTGGCTCTCAAAGAGCTGTACGCTTGCTTTGATGCCAAGGGCAAACGCGAGTCACTCCAAAAATGGAAGATTCGGCAACCATATCCCCCGAAATGGGATAATGTGTGACACCCTCCAAAGTAGAAACCACAGACGTTAACACCATTCGATGGAAAATAATCTCCCCGTCGATACTTGACGTACTTTGCCTGTGTGATAGGGTATTTGCCAAAAGATGATGCCCTGCTTGCACGCCTATTCGTCGAGGCATTACAGGAGGTGGCTTATAAGTGGTTTTGTAGTGTCTCTGACAACTTCATCTCGTCGTTCGATGATTTCAAATGATTCTTCCTCTCTCAATTTTACAAGAAAGGAATGGACATAATAATGTCCACTCTCATGGACATTATCTAGAAGGAAAAGGAGACCGTTCGTGTCAACATCGAGCGCTTCCACCAAGCGGCTATTAGACTTCCACTTGGAGTGCCTGAACTTGTGGTAATCGACTCGTGCCACAAAAATATGCTTCCCGCAATTAAACCCTAGCACAATCCTCCCCAAGGCACGGAGTGGACACCATTCATCATAAGTGCTGACAGTGCTAAAAGGAATGCCCAGGATGCATATTTGCTAGGGGTGAACTTCCCTACACTCGAAGACAGAGGGCATCACCCGTCTGGCAACAACCCTGTCAATACCAGCAAGGATGGAAAAGGGAAAAAATCTCAGACCGTCAATATTTCCAAGGGTTCAGCATTCGTGAACCAAAAGCCGGCAGAGGTATCGAGACCAAAGGAGAATCATTCCTTTAATGATGAAGACGTGTTGGACAATCCCAAGCGTCCTGATAAAGTAGACAAAGTGGAGAATCCTAAGTACTATCACTACCACCGGTACATCCATCATTCGATACGTGACTATTACGTATTGAAGAAGCAAATCCAGAGGCTCATTGATGATAAGGTCCTTTCACTCGACTACGAGGACAAGATTGTCAATGCTGACATGGTGACCCTCCAATTTGGCAGCTTCCCGAAGACGGAAGCCCAAAACGGTGTGTCTCGATCCCCAAGACGACAATGGAAGTTGTTAACCTTTTACCGGCCTGTGACAATGCTCAGGGCTTGATCCCGCTTACAATATCGTGAGACAAAGCTATGTGGGCCCATCTTGATCTTGCCACAGACATGATATTGTTAGCCCAATGATTACATCATATTTTTGAATATGGCTAATCAATTAAGTTTACCATAATGACATTACTAATATTCATGTAATCACTATCATGTTGCTACTTAAACTCAGCATTGTCCTAAATGTTCTATTCATATTGCTATGCTTGTACCATATTATTTTGTTTGTTTAACATATTCTTATAGACATACAGTAAGCATGATCAAGCTTCGTCAAACCAGGACATATGTAATGGGCCAAAGATGACGTTATACAAGGAGATTTCTCTGAACCGCCCAACGACCTATCCGTGGCCTCGCATCGGGGGTTTCGCTGCCCGGTCAGCGGACAAGGGTCGATGGGGCAGCGCCACCCGTGGGGTTCGCGGGCGAAGCCATCAAAAGCTATTCAGATTTTTAGATCTATTTATCAGATTTCCAGATTTGTTTATCTTTGGACGATTGCCGTTAAAGAAAAAGGCGTCTTCATGTTTGCTCAAATATCAGAAGAAAGGCATCATCAAAGGACTATTGGTTTTCCTATTTGATCAATGTATTTTCCATATTTATCAAGTCTAGGAATACGATGTAAACTGCATTGTACTGGAAAATAGGCTACCCAAGAAACATTTTCAAAATAACCTTTCATTTTAAAAATAAGCCCACTTATAAAAGCCCAAACTACTTCCTAACTGCTTGATCTTTTTAAAAAGCCCAAAACCAATTTACAAAAACCCTGACAGAACTCCAACAGAACGCGGTCAAAGTTCGGCCAGAATTCGGCCAGAGTTCGGTTAGTGGACGTTGGATTTTGAACTTGGTCCTCCTGCAGTTACGGATCCTGCCGAGATTTTCTCATAGAGTTCTGCCCGAATTCTGGCAGAATTCTGTCCGAATTCTGCCTTTGGAAAAACTATAAATAGAGAAGGATTTTGATCATTTTAACATACCAATTCACTTTCATATCTCTTCTCTATAAGCCTACTACTTCTTCCAAAGTATTCTGAGCTATTCATTTTCAAATTCCAAGCCAGTTACAATCCTCTAGTAGATTTGTCAGTGCGGTACGGTCTAGAAGTTTTAGAGTGACTGTAATCAGAGGCTTGATTTAAGAAAGATACTTCACAACTGAAGTTGGTCGAGTACTTTGGATCAAAGCTCGCGTTGTAGAAGTTGCAAGAACTTCGGATGAAAACTTATGGTAATTTTCATAGTGGATTCAACTGGAAGCTAGAGTTCTTCCGACTGGACTAGTCCTTACAAGAGAAAAATGTATACATCCTTGTGTTTGCGTTTGCTCTCTATTTTTTATTTACATATCTGTGATATATATTCTGTGATCTTGCTGTTAACATTTTTAATTAGCTAAATTCTGCTGCCTACTCTATTCACCCCCTATAGAGTATTGCGCTTTACAATTCGTTCCTACAATTGGTATCAGAGCGAGTGCTTGTTATATAGATATTGCTGCTCATACCAATTGCTCCTACAATTGGTATCAGAGCGGGTTATATAGGTAAAGCGAGGTAACGCTGCTATTATATTCTTATTTATTATAGCTGTTACATAGATCACAATATCACATATGGCAAGTATGTACTTCACAACTGAAGAGCAATCCTCAAATAGATTCCTACTATTTGATGGATCAAACAATAGTTATTGGAAGACACGAATGAGCTTCTACCTGAAGTCTCTAAATTTTGACTTATGGTCAATTGTTGTCAATGGCTACAAAAAGCCTACTATCACTTCTATTCTCACGTCCTCTATATTCAACAAGCCTTATTATAGTTTCACGAAGGAAGAGAAGAATTTAGCTAGCCTTGATGCAAAAGTTTTGCATATTATTTATTGTGCTGTAGACATAAATGTATTCAATCTTATTACTACTTGCACAACATCTCATAAAACTTGAAAAGTTCTTGAAGCTACTTATGAGTGCAGGTATGAAAGCAAAGCTAGCAACTCCAGAAAGAATGATAGTCTTCATAATGATAAAATATATGCATAATGGAATTGGGGTTTAAGGTACAACACAATCCCTTATACAAAGAAGAGCTTGTATGTGACAATTGCAAGAAGATAGGCCACATCCAAAAAGATTGTACTACTGCTAGAAAGGAGAGCCATTATGAACAATCAAATGAAGGTAGATCATCATCTCACAAGTATACTAGCACGAGCATATGGTATGAAAGCGAAGCAATATATTCTAAAGAAGAAGAGCAACCTCATCAAGCTACAAATTTATGCTCAATGACATTATCTAACGAGGTACAAAATAATTCTTTTATGAAGAGAGTGAATTTTCTTATGATGAGTTATCTGATGGTTTTAGTGATCTGTTAGAAGAACACAAGAAAGTATTAGATAAGTATAAGCAAGCTAGAAAGGATATTCTATCCTATAAGCAAGAGAATAAAAAGTTTACTTGCTTATTGAATGATGCTAGAAATAGTTCTCCTGAGATTTCCACACTGAGGTTTAGATTGCATGAGGCACTTGATTGCATTGAGAAAGCACTCAAGAAAATGCTAAACTTAAGGAAAAATTAGAATCAGAAAAGAAGAAGTATTCTATTATTTCATGTAGAATTGATGCTCTTAATGCTAAATATGATGAGATCTGTGCTACCTCTAAAAGGATAGAGATTAGACTGGGAAAACAGGTAATACAATCTACGACTCAGTCTAATATAAGACACGTAGCACATCACAAAGTCACACACGTCAGATCTTTTACAAAAAAAACAAGCAAAGCTAAAGCTTCACACAACCATGCTTTCTATTACAAGTATCCACGCAAATCATATCACACTACTGCACGTTCTCATACTGCTGCACACAGTACTAATGTTAATTCTTTCTGTAATTATTGTGGTATGAATGGACATATTTCTAATCATTGTCAGATTAAAAAACTTGTTGATATGAACTTCTGCAAATGGGTTCCCAAAGCTAACAAATGTGGATCCAAGTACTTGATACCAAAGTCTTCACCTAATATTGCAGGTGAAGCTTCTCATATCAAATAGAACCATAGAACATGTTGGTGATTACAAAGCTACAAATGTCATCTTCCATGCAATTGCACCAACAGAAGTGTGGTCACTAGAACCACTTCGGTCACATGCTTCCTAAATAGTTTTTAATATCTAGCATATTCTTACTGATGTCTTGCTATTAGCTTTCATTGATATCTTTTAATTTGTTTATTGTTTGAATCAATATGAGACATAATCCTAGCATGACTAGCTGTTTAGCTTAAATGATTAGTTCACACTATATAGTATGTTATTTTCTACTAGTGTGACACATTTGTCTATGTATGCTCTTTAATTTTAATCTTTATTCTTGAAGCATGCATAGGAGCTTTTTTTGGTGAATATGTTTTTGACTCTTCATCGTTAATATTTTTTTAATGGTCACTTCTTACCGATTTGTCTTGCACAGGTCATATTTACTTTAATCGATATTTTGTAAGTATGTATGTTTAGCACAAGTCTTCTATTTACTTGAAAAGTATATACATATACTTTTATGTTAAGCTTGTGATTGCATAATATATTCACAAATATTTTATTTTGATTAATTTCTTATGAATCTGTTAAATCTTTGTTTGATATATGAGTTAAGTTCAAGTTCTATATTATTTTAAAAAGTAGTTTCAAACTTGTGTTTATCTCATACTTTAGCTATTAATTACTTTGAATAAATTTATGTTCTTCTCTTTATTAGCTTCTTCCTCAAAGCCTATTTTAATGATGTTTTTCTTGGCTTTTTGGTTGACATTTTTGATACATGACTCTTATTTAAATTATTTTTAAATCTTGATAAACCATTCTTTAGGTATTTACTTCTTTTATATTTAGAGATTCTGGATTTCGATGTTGTTCGATGATACTGCATATATTCCTTTGAATCTAAGTTCTTAAGAGTAGAGATCATTTTAGGAACAAGCCGAAAGGGTCCTTCTATCGTACAGGTATAAATAGCCTGAAGCAACACGGTGTAATAGTCTTCGGACTACCGCTAGCTGGGAACCGGCCCCTACAGCTAATCTGAAGTGATCTATACTTTATAGACTTAAGATTTATTAAGGTGTACTTGCAACTATCGTCAAGTTCTGGATCCAAGGTACTGAACCTAGGCCCCTAGGTTCCAAAATACATCAACGCATCTTGGTCCCACATTTTGATTTACAAATATTTTAGATTTTATTGCTACCCAATGATTTTGCAAACATATGGATAAATGTAATTGATACATCTTATGCTGTATGCTACATTGTTCTAAGATTTTTTAAGCCCATAGAATATAATTTATTTCATATTACACTAATTCTTCTTAAATCCCTGGTTATTAAAGAAGATATTTGTTTTGGGTACAAGCCTACAAAGGGTCTGTCTGTCCGGCTAAAGCAAAGCGGTACTTAAGTGTTTCCCAATGAATCTCCGTTAGTTGGGACAGTACCCCTACAGCTAACCCAAGATTGATAAACGCTTTATAAACTAAAGATTTACTGAGATCTAGTTGCAATTGTTATCTGATGGATTTTAGATTTTAGATTCGATGGATAATATTATTTAATGATTTAATTTTACAAAAGGTAACATATATTGACATTCATAGGTTAATATTTGTCATCTTTTGATATACTTATTTTTTTCTGTCACTCTATTCTATATTTAAACTTTATTTGATATTGTGACTACTCATTGAATATATGGTCTTATGATTTCGTCTTTAACTTGTGTAATATTCAATGAGTTTGAGCTTTATATTATTATCTTCTTATTCAAGTTACTTACTGTCTACAATAGTAACTCTTTGCAAGGGAGAGGTCATGCATATTGAATGTCTCTCTCTCAAAGCGTTTCTTTTCTTTAAACCTTACGGTTGTCAGGTGGACACCGTGCTAAGGCTTTAAAAGGAAAGTAATGAACTTTGATAAGAAGACCTAATATTTTTGAATTAGTTTTGTACTTCTGAAAATATGTCTCTGAAATTCTTAAATTTTATCTATACTATTATTTTTGGATATAACCATGTGAAGGTGGAGTAGTTAATTGTTTCAAGTCAATTAGCCCCTTGACATGCCATATATCTAGAATACACTTTTCTTTGGATATTTATCAAGTTATGTTTATTTGTTCCAATGGATTTATTTATGATTTATGGATTCTTTTATTGAAGTTATTTTCGTGATTCGAATCGCCAGCTTTCAGTCTGAGGGCTAAAATTGACGCATTCGAACATTTATTAAAACAGTTTTTTGTAACAAATTCCACATTTTTGAAAAGTCTTTTTGATTTCTTTTTGATTTATTGAATCTGTCCGGTACTCAAATGTTATTATTAAAGACAGTTTTCAAAATCTTTTAATGTCTTAAAATATTATATATATATATATATATATATATATATATATATATATATATATATATATATATATATATATATATATATATATATATATTTTATATATATATATATATATTGGAGATATATTTTGTTTGTTCATCTTTAAGCATTTATTCATTGAATAGTTCTTTTATTTGCCTAAAGATGATATTTGTTTTAAGTTTGAGACTTTATATGCATTTGATCAAAGGAAAGAAAGATGCATATCTTGGATATTCCTTATATCTTGTGATTATTTATTTTATCTATTCTTGCATATAAATTTTTTCGGAACTAGATACTGATATTTTAAGGGGGAGCAAATAATTATTTCAATTCATTTATGCCCTTAGTATGTGGTATACCTAGTTCGTCATGGACAAATATTCTTTTACTTAGCATATCTTATTGATTGGTTCATATTTTTTTATTTTAGTAAGTTTATGAGAGAATGTATGATTATTATTATTTATTTATTTTTAACTCTTTTATTTTATTCGAGTTTCTAAACGTTATCTTGGCAAATATATTTCATCATCCTTATTTAATTATTCCTTGAGTTTTTATTGATTTGATATTTCTTATTGAGATTTTATCTCGAAGTTCATGATTATCTATATTTAGACTGGTCATACTTTGCGGGAAAGCATTCAAGTCGACTGAATTTCTCCTTCTCAAGTATTTTGTCCTCATTACCTTCATGTTTATCTAATGGATATACATATATCATGCTAAGGTAATTGAATTCAAATGCATGAACTTTGATATTGATTACAGATTCTAGTATAGGTATGTATGATTTCTTTTTCGATGATTGTATCTCTTTATTGATGTGATTTACTAATTTGTATGGGCAAATTATGAATCATATTTTTTGTGACCATTGTTAAAAGTCTTATTATATTTTTTTGGTATATACTAGGTCAGCGATTTTTTTTCATGGATTATTTATGACCAATAATTATTTATGACCACTGATTGATTTCTACTATATTGATATCTAGTTTTTATTAAAAATCCTTTATTGGTCTATTTCAAAACTACAGTTATACTTATTCGCCATATTGTGTTTTGAATGTCATTTTTGGATTTCTAGTTTATAAACTATATATTGATTGATTTCAATATTTTTAAGTTAAACCAACTATTTTTGACAAGTTTTTCTACTTTAGTTATGCAATTTTTCTAAACTTGTCATTACACTGTTCTCCTAATCCTTGATCATGGTTATTTTTGCTTTCCTCCTTTACTTATGCATGAGTTCGTTTTATCTCTTATTACGGTGGAGCTTATTTTTTTTGATAATGTCAAAGGGGGAGAAATAAGTTTAAGTTGGCACACAATATTCTAGTATTATGTGTTTATTAGTGATACATGCATCTATTGTATATATATTAAACTTAAGCAATCTGCCATAATCAAAAAGGGGGTGATTGTTAGCCCAATGATTATATCATGTTTTTGAATATGGCTAATCAATTAAGTTTACCATAATGACATCACTAATATTCATGTAATCACTATCATGTTGCTACTTAAACTTGGCATTGTCCTAAATGTTCTATATCATATTGCTATACTTGTATCATATTGTTTTGTTTGTTTAACATGTTCTTATAGACATGCAGTAAGCATGATCAAGCTTTGTCAGACCAGGACATATGCATTGGGCCAAAGACGGCGTTAGACAAGGAGATTTCTCTGAACCGTCCAACGACCCATCCGGGGCCTCGTATAGGGGGTTCTGCTGCCCGGTTAGTGGACATGGGTCGAGGGGGTAGTGCCACCCGTGGGGGTTCGGCGTCGAAGCCACCGAAAGGTATTCAGATTTCCTGATCTGTTTATCAGATTTCCAGATCTGTTTATCGTTGGACGATTGCCGTCAAGGAAAAAGGCATCTTCATGTTTGCTCAAATATCAGAAGAAAGGCGTCATCAAAGGGCTATTAGTTTTTCTATTTGATCAATGTATTTTCGATATTTATTAAGTCTAGGAATACGATATATACTGCATCGTACTGGCAAATAGGTTACCCAAGAAACGTTTTCAAAATACCCTTTCATTTTGAAAACAAGCCCACTTATAAAAGCCCAAACTACTTCCTAACTGCTTGATCTTTTCAAAAAGCTCAAAACCAATTTACAAAAACCCTGACAGAACTCCAATAGAACTCGACCAGAGTTTGGCCAGAATTCAGACAGAGTTTGGTTAGTGGACGTTGGACTTTGAACTTGGTCCTCCTGCAGTTACAGATCTTGCCGAGATTTTCTCATAGAGTTCTACCCGAATTCTGTCAGAATTCTGCCTTCGGAAAAACTATAAATAGAGAAGGATTTTGATCATTTCAACACACCAATTCACTTTCATATCTCTTCTCTATAAGCCTACTACTTCTTCCAAAGTATTCTAAGCTATTCATTTTCAAATCCCAAGCTAGTTACAATCCTCTAGTCAATTTGCCAGTACGGTACGGTCTAGAAGTTTTAGTGTGATTGTTATCAGAGGCTTGATTGAAGAAAGACACTTCACAACTGAAGTTGGTCGAGTACTTCGGATCAAAGCTCGCGTTGTAGAAGTTGCAAGAACTTCGGATGAAAACTTGTTGTATTTTCCATAGTGGATTCAACTGGAAGCAAAGAGTTCTTCCGACTGGACTAGTCCTCACAAGAGGGAAACCAGTATACATCCTTGTGTTTGCTTTTGCCTTCTTCTCTCTATTTTTCATTTACATATATGTGATATATATTCTGTGATCTTGCTGCTAACATTTTTAATTAGCTAAATTCTGCTGCCTACTCTATTCACCCCCTCTAGAGTATTGCGCTTTACAATTCGTTCCTACAGTTGCAACCCACAGTACTTTCTCTTCAGGAGAAGAAATCCAAGTCCTATCTTATGGTTTTTGCCATGACCAACAAAGCTTTGGTCCGCACTCGCTTTGGTCAAACTTACTAGCTAGAAGGCAATCAGGCTCCAATATAAGAAGTGCCTCCACCTGCTACGGTCGCCACACCTAATACTTCAAAAGCAGGTCCATCTCAACCTTCTACAGCAAATAGGCAGAAGCAGAAGGAGGTTCACTTTTATAAACCCCTGAGAAAAGACTTAGCGGTGGGGCCAATCATTCCATATAATTATGATATATTGACAATTTGCTAATACTTCGACTAGGTTATCGCTATTCGAGCTCCTCCGACTCTTTCGTCTCTCTAAAGAGACTCGGGATGCCCTCAGCGAGGTGTTACAAAATGTTGATTCCTTCTTTAGCTAGGTCAAACTGCCTAAGGAAGATCATGTTTATCCATATTGCCACAATGTGGTTGAGACGATGCCATACATCACCTTTACCCAAGAAGACATCTTGTTAAAGAATAATTGGCACAACAGGCCCCTGTACTATCAGGATACATTGGTGCCATTAGGGTCGATCGCATCCACAATGACTACGGCTCTTCCCTGAGCATAATTTCTCGGAGCTTGCTCCAGACTTTCGGGATACCGAAGCACCAGTTGACCGCATCCAACGCTACTATCAGTGGTTTCAACACCAAAAAGAGCAATCTGTTGTGCAAGATCCATCTAAAGTGCCAGAGAGGTGATCTCCAAACGGATGTGACCTGTTATGTCGTTGATGCAGACATATCTTATAACGTATTGTTGGGACGTCCTTGGATACACGAATACATGATCGTGCCCTCCAATCTCCATTAATGCATAAAATATGTGGCCACTGACGGGACATCAAAATCAAGTTTGTTGATATTGATCCTTTCGTGGACTTGAGGTATAATGTACCGATGCTGATTTGTACAAGCCAGTCCCCAGGGACGATGATGCCAACGATGTGGACTATGAAACAAAAATTGCAACGGTAACTAAAGAACCACTAAAAGTCTGGTTGAAAGGAAAGCCTCCTCAAACGTCAGCTTCTCTTTTAGCCAAGCTTCAAAGAAAGGCTACTGCAGGAACCTATCTGGGTCAAGTTGCCATGAATGGCCCAGAAGCAGCTCCAATGTCCTGAGATCCTCTAGTTTTAGCCTTCCTGTTACTCAAGCTAAAGCGAAAGCCTCCACTACCTTCTCTAGTTGTTGCTCTTGTCCTCACAGACGAGGAATTAGGGGACTATATATCTGCTAATACTGAGGCACCTTCCTTAGACGATGTAATCCCTTAGGATAAAATTCCTTATTTTATTAATAGAAAGCTATCCTTGAATTACTCTTATGCACAATAGAATGCTATGTATGTCTTAGATAACGCTTTGGGTATGTTACAAACACAAGTAACAACCGTTAATGTAGTAAGCCAAAATCTTGAGATGCTTACTTTGTGGTTCCAGCAAGAAAGAAAGACCAGGAACCCATCATCTTTGGTCGGGTAGAACGTCCCCAAAGACTCACTCCCGTCGAACTAGAGCTCGATAACGGCAAGATGCAAATCTACCATTATGCTGCTCAAGCCAAGTACCTCATCCAAAGAATGGGATATGACTTGACCAGTGGCAAAGGCCTAAAATATGACAAGGGTCGACACCTTCCTTTATGACTCCCTGCTTCAAAAGGAAAGCCCCAAGATTACTATCAACATACTCGCCAGGGATTAGGATATGTTACGTCCACAGCAACTTCAGAGGGTTTGGAACCTGAAGTCATGATGCACTATCACTCCTTCGATTCCTTGGCTTGGGATTCTGACACTAACATCGGCCAGGCCTTTAAGAAGGTTTTGTTACTCATTATGGTCTCTACAAAACCTTTAATCGTGGGAGAAGACCAAATACTGGAATTATTTTGAAGATGAACCCTGGGCTCAACGCCTGGGATCTCAATGGGACTAGCACTTCCAACAATGACCACTGTGGACGAGGTCGTTCAAATCGACCTAGGAGACAAATCTTTGCCTAAGACTATTTTTATTAGCAAAAGTCTGACAGAGGAAGACCGAGAATCTCTGATATAGCTTATCCAAGAGTACATCGATGTCTTTGCCTGGAGCTATTAGAACAAGCTCGGAGGAGACCCGCAGGTCGTAATACATAAATTCAACATTCTGCTAGACTTTAAACCGATCAAACAGAAACAACGATGTTTTTGCCATGATGTTATGGATGCTATTGAAACCGAGGTAAACAAACTCATCACCAGCGGCTTCATTCGCGAGGAGCAACACCCAGATTGGGTAGCCAATGTTGTTTCTGTCACAAAAAAGAATAAAAAAGTTTGAGTCTGCATAGACTTCAGGGATCTTACTCAGCTTGTCCAAAAGATGAGTTCCCCTCCCAATTACAGATGTAATGATCGATAATAACTGTGGTTTTAAGCATATGTCCTTTATGGATGAGTTTCTAGGCTACAACCAGATTAAAATATTCTCGAACGACGAAAAATATACTTTATTTCGAATGCCAAAAGGAATCTACTGCTACACAGTAATGCCTTTCGGTTTGAAGAACGTTGGGGCAATATATTAGCGGGCTATGAGCACTATATTTCGTGAACACCTCTGAAAAATAGTAGAATGTTATGTAGATGACATTGCTGTCAAAAGTCGAAGGAAAGCCAACAATTTGGAAGACCTAAAGATACTGTTTGACTTAATGCGAGCACATCAGCTAAAGATGAACCCGACTAAGTCTTTCTTGGGGTTTCAAGTAGCAAGTTCTCGGGCTTCATTGTTACAACCGAGGGTATCACATTGACCCTGAAAAAGACCAAAGCCATCTGGATGGCTCCACCAAATGATCTCCATGACCTTCGTGGTCTGCAAGGACGCTTGGCCTACATTCGAAGATTTATAGTAAATCTTTTCGGGCGTTGCCAACCCTTCACCAACTTAAAGAAGAAGGGAGTCTCTCATGTCTGGACCCAGGAATGCCAGCAAGCTTTCGACAACATCAAAAAGTATCTCACCAGTCCTCCAGTCCTAGTAACCCCGGTCGTGGGGAATATTATATGTCCGAGCCATTGACCATTCTTTCGGTGCCTAACTAGCCCAGAAAAGCAATAAAGACAACAAGCAAGCAATCTACTATCTGAGCAGGACCATGATTGGTGCCTAATATCAGTATAATCCTATTATGAAAGAGTGTCTTACTCTAGTCTTTGCTATCTAAAAGATGTGCCACTACATAGCTGGATAGACTTTCCACATTATCTCTAGGGTCAACCTCCTCAGAGTTCTCATGACCAAGCCCGGAGCACTAAACTTATGGTTAGCCACATGGGTAATCCTGTTATCGCTCTATGACAGGGTATTCGTTCCACAGAAGGTAGTTAAGGGTCAAGCATTGGTCGATTTCTTGGCAGCACATCATGTTCCAGAAACTTTAAAATTCTATGATGGCATTTTGGATGAGGTCTTAGAGTCCAATGCGGTCACAAAAGATCCCATTTAGAAATGTTATTTGACGGTGCTTCAAGAACAGGCCACAAGGGTGAGATCGTTGCGGTAGTAGGAGTGGTCCTAGTCACTCCTGAAGGCCTAGTCATTCATCGTGCATATTCTCTCATAGAATCATGCACCAACAAAATCGTCGAGTATAATACCCCTATCATCAGACTTTAGCTTGCTAAGTAGTTGGGAGTCGACTACCTAGAAGATTATGGTGACTCGAATCTGATAATAAATTAGGTTAGATGTTCGTATGAGGTCTAACATGAGGATATGGTCCCTTACTATCAGCAGTAATCGACATCATGTCCATCTATATTGTGCTTTTCATAGAACATGTAACTTGATTACAGAATCTGTAAGACGATGCCCTCGATGGCCTCGTTGCTTCTTTAATAACTCATGTTAGGACCCAGTACTCTGTCACCGTAATAGGTCGAGAATTGGTCTGGCAAAAGAATAACCTCTGCAAGTGTCTGAGCTATTATGTACAAACAGACACCAATATTGACATCAGAGACTGGTGTTTCCTGTTCATAGACTATACGGTCAATGGGATCCTACCCGAGGACTCAAAAGAAGCCACTTTCAGCAAATGATGGTCACTCCATTTTTATTATGATGCATCTACTAAAATGTTGTATCATCGTTCCTACGACGTACTCCTTCTTTAGTGTGCATTTGATGTAAAAGAAAAAGAAGCCCAACGGGAGGCGCACGATGATACTTGCGGAGCTCATTAACCTGACCCTAAGTTTGAGGACCGGTTACGACGTATGGGCTATTATTGGTCCACCATGATGGCAGATATAGTTGATTACGCTAAGAAGTAGCTTGTGTGCCAACTATATACTGACTTCATCCATCAACCCTCTGAGTTCCTACACCCCACCGTGATGGCTTGGCTATTCAAAGAATGAGGAATGGACATCGTAGGACGATTAGTCCCCCGTCCTCGAAGGGACATCATTTCCTCGCCATTACCAACTACTTTTCTATGTGGACGGAGGCAATACTGCTAGCCAAGGTAAAAATCTCAAACGTGATCAGCTTCATTAAGCACCATGTTATCTAATGCTTCGGAGTCCCTCAAAGAATTATCTATGATAATGGCCTCCAATTTGTGAGCAATGCTTTGCATCAGTTTTATGATTAAAAAATAGATACAAAATATAGCATCAATGGCCTACAATTCCGTAGTGAATTGGCTAGCCAAAGAATTCAACATGACTATTGTTAAGGTAGTCAAGAAGGTCGTATCATCAACAAACATGGCTGGAAAGAGAAGCTAGGCGAACGTCTATGGGCTTACCATACAACCGTTCGGACACCCACCGGCAACACGTCATTCTCACTTGTCTACGGGAGCGAGGATGTACTCCCCCTAGAGATTCAAATTCCACTCTACGGCGGCTACAAGAGTTGGAAGCGTTGGATGAAAAGCGTCCATTAGCTCACCAGCATGTTGAGCTATATCAAGCTCGGATTTTCAGAGCCTTCAATAAAAAGGTTAAGAAAAGGACATTTCAAGTTGGCAACCTTGTGCTATTAGTTCGAAGGCCAATGGTCATGAATCATAAAACAGCTGGCAAATTTGAACCAAAGTGGGAAGGCTCGTTTCTCATAGAGACAGTCTAATCTAACGGTGCTTACCTGCTTGCCAAATGTAATAGAGATCTGCTGATGATGTCGATCAACGGCAAATTTCTAAAGAAATACTATGTCTAGTCTTGAGCGTGTATTTCTAATAAAGATCCTTCGATGGTGGTCACTTTCATGTAACCTCTGAATCGCTCTCTCTCTCTTATTTTGCTAGGTTTGTTTAAACCTCTGGAAATATCATGTTTCACTATGTCCATATTACCTTTGAGTAAAAATTTCTATATTTGCCATCCTTGTGTAGCTAACAAACCCCACATAAAAACATCCACGTTCGCATAACCTCTTAATTGCTTTTATGTACCTGCACAGTTTGGTCTTTCCATGTTCGTACAACCTCTGAGAAAATCAACCCTGCCATCAAATTAATGTTTACCATGTCCATATTACCTCTGGATTAACATTTTTCTACGAAGACATCCCCAGTGGTGTAAGACCCAGTTTTCTGAAATTGGGGTATTTTTGAAAAATTATTATTTTTATTATTTATTAATGGTGTTTTAGTCATGATATGATTTTTGGTGATTTTAGTTAATTTAAAATTATTTTCTAAGTCATGGCTTATGACTTTGTGATTTTACTAGTGTAACTCTAGTGTAAACCCTAGAGATTTCATAACCTAGAGACCAACCATGACCATGTAAGCCTAACCATGTGATTAGGATATCAAATTACCACTTTTTAGTCAAAAGGGTATTTTGGTAATTTATTAGAATTTATTTGGAATTATTTGGATTTATGTGTTTTTATTATTATTTAATTAGTGGATTAGTGTCATGTTAGCCCTAACCTAGTTTACCCTAACCTAGAGATTAGTCACTAACCTAGGTGGCTAATGTTAGATGTTAGTTTTATGTTAGAAATATCTAAGGTTAGACAAATATCTAGATATTACCTATCTAAGATATTTCCTTTAGAAACCTAGAAATATCTAAGGGTCAAAGACTTAGAGGCTAAGTTTTGCTAGGTGGATAAACCCTAAATATCTACCCCCTACCCCCCCCCCCCCCCCCCCATGACCAGCCAACACTACCCCCTTCCATATAAACACACCCCCCCTTCATTCAAGCTTCTTTCATTACACAAAAACCTAGTTTTTTTTCCCTCAACTTCACACCCTCACCACTTAACCATTTCAACTCCAAATTGAGCCAAACTTCTTGCATTGGAACCCCCTACTATTGAGGATGCCAAGGGGAGCTAGCTAGCTAGGTTGCATAGCATTTTGGGCACCATCAAGCGAAGAGGATACCCCCCCCCCCAAAACCTTGTTTTCTTGAGTTTTGCACTCATAGGTAAAAATCCCCAAACCTAGTTATTATTGTGATTTTTCTTCATAATTGCATGCATATAGGTATACCCTAACTGTGGGTCAAGTTTGGTAGGAAATAGGCTTGGTTTGGTGTCCGTATCGGACACGTGTCTGTCTCTTGATTTCAGTGTTTGGTGAAATGCCACTTAGGATTAAACTTTGTTATTTTGTAAAACAAATTATATTTTTTGGTAGCCCTAGACATGTAGGACACAACCCTAGTTGACTGAGCACACTTCGAGTCGTGTCCGTGTCCAAAACGGGACACGAACATACTGTTAAAACCACACTGTGCACACTGATTTACCCCACTGTTTGACACTTCGTGTCGTGTCTACACGTGTCGTAGACACGATACAGAAACCTAGACACAAACCTAACCACCCCACCTACCCACTGACACGAGCACAAGGCTCTACGTGCCACGTGTGGAGCACACGACCCTTCGACATGCGTGCACGAGACTGTGCACGCTGTCCTGCTACCCGACACTGAATGCGGAAACGACACAACACGTGAGAGGGTGACACTTGGTGGACACGAGGGGGCAATGTCTGCGAACATGCCCCCCAAGTTTCGTGTCTTCTAGTGCAGTGTCGGACACGAATTCGTGTGTGCATTGAAATTGCACTGACAGCACACACGTGGAAATTGAGCTCTGATATGGGCTCGGACACGACACTGTGCGACACTTGGATACGAATCAGGTACCTAGATACCTAGCCTGACCCTAGATGAACCTACACACGTGTGCACGAGACCTATGGACACGTGTGCCATGATCACGAGACACATGAACTCGTGCACGATACAGTACAATTCCTGTGCACTGTATTTACCCGATTGGGTATTTTCACTACTGGACACGCCGTGTCGTGTCGTGGTGGACACCTAGGGACACCTACGACACGTGTACACCTAGGGGCTCGATTACCAACCCTTGGTTTTGGGTATTAGCTAGGTTTTCATGTCGAAATTGGTTTTACCCCACTGTTCAGTTAATGAATAGTATTCCCTGTTATTTTCCGTATTTAAAACGAATTTCAACTTGATTTCTATGTATATTTATATGTATATTTGTGTGTATATATATTGTATACATATGTATATATGTATGTGTGAGTGTATTTGAGTATGTGAGTGTATATATGTGTGTGTATGTATGTATATAGGTATATATGTATGTGTGTGTTTGTGTGTGTCCCCCATCTCAGAAATCTGAGATTAACCCCCCTCACTGTCACCCACACTCTCACATCTCTCTCTCTCTAATTCACTATCTCTCATTATTTCCTCTCTCTCTCTCTACCTATATATATATATATATATGTTATATATGATATATATATGTTATATATATATATATAGGGTATTATATATATAAGTATTTATGCATATATGTTATAGCTTGTATGTATATAGATATGTATATATAGTTTATTTATATATTTGAGGGTTTATATATATATATGGTATATTATATATAATTGGCTATATATATTGATAATATATATTGTATGTTATAAGTATATATATGGTATTATATAAGTTGGGTATATGGTGTATACATTATAGATATGTATATATATATATGTATGACTAGCCCATGGCCTAGGTTACTAGCCCATGTTCTTGGGACTAACTCAATTTGACCTAAAGGCCCAAAAACCCAACTAGTTAACCCTTGTTGACTAAGGGTTGACCAAAGTCAACCTTAGGTCAAAGTTGACCTAGTTAACCTAGAATTGACTAGGATTGACATAAAATGACTAGTTTAACTAGTTGACTAGTAAGACATAGTTTGACTAGGTAATTGACCATTATTGACCAAAGTCAACTATAGGTCAAACCTTGACCAAATTGACCTAGAAATGACTTGGATAAACATAGAAGGACTATTTGACTTGAGTTTGACTAAACTAGATAATTAGGTTGACCATATGGATTATGAGGGTAATCCTATATAGATGAAGATATGTATGGGGTTAAGTTAAATACTTAGAGTTGAGTCATGACTTGAGTTGGAGAATAGGATTAGCTTGATTACAGGATTAAGGTTGGTATTGTACTATATATATTTCATGTGAAATAATTTATTGTAGTATAGTATCTTAGGTATCCTAAGACAGGTTAGCCTATATTTGGTTTTGAGTTAGCCTTATAGGGTTTGACTGGATGTTGACCATTAGTCAAGATTAACCTAATTGTCTTATTGACTAGTCTATGATTAACCAAAACCTTAGTTAGTCTAAGATTGACCTAGACTTTGACCATGTTGACTAGTATTGACTAATCTGACCATTATTGACTAAGCCCTAGATAACTTGACTAGTTTGGCTAGAATATTTGACCAAGGGTTGACTTTAACCTAGATTAGACTTGTTTAACTTTGTTTGACCTTGTATGACTTAGTTTAACTTCTTGTGACCTAGTATGACTTGATTTGACTTAGTTTAACTGTAGTGTTGACCTAGTTTGACTTTGACCTAGATTGACTTAGAATTCATATAGATTGCATCGTAGATTTTATTTACCTTCATTTTGGACATGTCATAACTGTATTACTCTATTTTAGGACATTGTGACCTTGGTACAGACATCTGATATTATACTACTCTTTCCAGAGTAACAGGCGAGTACATTCTCTGATAATTCTCTCATTTATTTGTCGATTACTGTATTTCAGTTCTAGTTAGTTCTATGTGATTCTCTGTATCAACACGTATGGATATTTCTGGATTCATGTATCGACACATACCTTACTTGCTGGCCTCTATTACTGGAGTCATTAGTATCATTCTGGAATCATTTCTGGAATCATCATGTATTGGCCAGACTTATCTCGATTCTTTTTGTCGATTTTGGATTCACTTGCTGGACGGGGAAATATTGAGTAAGACATATAGACATACCCCAAATCTGGAATCTCCAACTGGAATCTACTGGAAGCATAGCCATCTCTTGCCTGATCCGTAAAAGATGTGCCTGATACCTACAGCCGTTTGCATGTCGACCTCGGTATTTTAAAACACACTGTTAGATCATAGTTGGACTCACCCTGGTTTCATTGATCACTGTTGGACTCATCTTGTACTGGAAATTATCTGGTATCAGATTATATGGACTGGACTCACACTGGGATTACGTTAGACTTATATCGTACTGTCTGGACTCACACATATTATTCTAGTTCAGTTAGCTTTTATTACAGTCTTCATTGCCATGATTCTTCTCTTGTTTTAGTTACCTTTCTTTTCTTGTATCTTACTGCCTCTCTATGCCATTATTACCTGTATAAAACTGCCATGCTTATCAATAAAATTGTCTATAACTGTTTTATAGTTCTTTGTCATTTACTTGGGTTTTTCTAGATGAGTTGTACTCGTTCTCGTCCTGATTGGACCTGTTGAAAATATTACAGATGATAATCCTGAAGACACATGCCCTGCTTACCATGGACCTGGTGAGGGATTAGCTACCTTTGGTTCTGACTCTCAGGAGTGATTCAGGAGATTAGCTAGTAGACTACTTTAGCTTTCATGTTTTGGCTTGTTGTATTAAAGTTAAGATATTGAGTCTGTATTAAGTTGGTTTGAGATATTGGTGTATTATTTTAGTAGTTAGTTGTTGTTGTCTTTAATTCCTTAGGTATAACTTCTGTGTTATCTTTTCGTGTTTAGACCGTGTTTGAGTTGATCATACCCTTTACTTGTCCTCCATTCGGAGCTGATATCTGGACAAGTACTTTTTATATTCACTACAGGAGATTAGTTAGCAACCTAGGACAGCTTACTACCGCCGACACTGTGGCGTAGGCTGGACGTACCCACTTCTCGTGCCCCTATACCTGGTGCGGGTCGTGACATATTTTTAGTGGTGGCCCTTGCAGGTCTCGTCGACTAAATTGTTTGGTTACGTTATTGTACCAAGCATGCCTGCAATTAGGAACTTAAGGTAATTAGACAACATTAGGAATGACGCTTAGAACACCTAGAGGAATACTAGGATTGCAACATAGGAAATACAACACATGCTTGCTATTATAATTAGATTTTCTTGTCTATAATTGTTTTGCTTAAAGAGTCCTTATAAGTCTTTTTATTGTAATTAGATGGTGCTTACTCGTTCATCCCGGTATGTCTCACCTGAGAATGACACACTCCCCATCCAGTCAGCTGACCAGTTGACTGATACACCTCCACCTACCACATTCCCCCACTCTACAGATCCACAAACCCAGATACCACAACCACCTTCCACATCACAGGCCCAGCAGGACCCAATACTTCCACCACCCCCTATCACTATACCTACCCAGGCTTCCGTCACACTCGACGGAAACCAACTGCTCATTCTGATCCAGGGGTTCCTAGCAACCCATCAGGAGCAGACCACCCTACTCCGCCAGAGCATGGAGCATTCTGAGGGACGTACCGTGGTCCCACCACCTGTAGAGCCGCGGCAGAGAGCAGGGACGATCAAGGACTTCATGGGTCTGAATCCTAAGGAGTTCTTAGGGACTGAGGGCATAGTAGTAGCAGATGACTGGTTAGACTCGGTAGAGAGGAAGCTCATTGGAGTTAGGATGCCGGATGACCTCCAGGTCGAGGCAGCGAGATTTTTGCTGATAGACTTGGCAGGAGTTTGGTTCCGGAATGAGCCGTTATTCGCGAGAGGGACAGCCACTTGGGATCAGTTCAAGAAGAAATTCTTCTCGACCACCGCTAGGGTAGCCACGGGGCTACGATTCCAGAACATCCAGCAGGGGAACCGTTCTGTCGACGAGTATGCGACAGAGTTTAGTCACCTGAGCCGTTTCGCTCCTAGCCTAGTTGCTGACCCTGAGGAGATGACGCGTAGGTTTTGCCGTGGTCTAGTTCCAGACATTGGCATTCTTATAGTGGCGAACGGTATGACTGACTACTACCAGAGCTTAGAGTTAGCCCGGAGTATCGAGGAGCGTCTTCTATCTTACAAGAGGCCGGCTTCTGTACACATTGAGGGACCCTCCAAGCGTCAGGCTTTCCAGCAGAAAGTGCTGACGCTACACCAGCAGACATATCATCCTCCCACACCACATCATTCGACCCCGCCAGTTAGAGCCCCGGGACCCCGGCAGCAGAGGCCATTTCAGCAGGTACAGCATCAGTATCGGGGTCAGGACCCGAAGACGATCAGTTGTTCATACTGCAGGAAGCAGGGACACATCAGGGAGCAGTGTAGGAAGAGGCTGAAGGTTTGCTATAACTGTGGGTCTGATACTCACCAGAAGATGGATTGTCCTATTGCACCTCCTTATATGGGGGCTAGGCCACCTGTAGCTCAGCACCAGAGGGGTGGAGCTTTTGCGATGACGGTCGAAGAGACCAACGCTGCAGGTGACGGGTTAGCAGGTTTGTCTTTCTGTCCTTCCTTTCCCATCATGTTGTATGATTCTATTAGTACCTGTCAGGATATGCTTGTGATGTGCTAGATAGTGTAGTTACCCTGTTCAAGACTGTGAAATCACGACCAGTCGGACTATGATTGCATGTTATCTTTTGACTCTGATTGACTGGGGGTTTGACCTAGAAGGAGTACGACTATCTTAATTTCGAGGACGAAATTTCTCTAAGGAGGGTAAACTTGTAAGACCCAGTTTTCTAAAATTGGGGTATTTTTGACAAATTATTATTTTTATTATTTATTAATGGTGTTTTAGTCATGATATAATTTTTGGTGATTTTAGTTAATTTAAAATTATTTTCTAAGTCATGGCTTATGACTTTGTGATTTTACTAGTGTAACCCTAGTGTAAACCCTAGAGATTTCATAACCTAGAGACCAACCATGACCATGTAAGCCTAACCATGTGATTAGGATATCAAATTACCACTTTTTAGTCAAAAGGGTATTTTGGTAATTTATTAGAATTTATTTGGAATTATTTGGATTTATGTGTTTTTATTATTATTTAATTAGTGGATTAGTGTCATGTTAGCCCTAACCTAGTTTACCCTAACCTAGAGATTAGTCACTAACCTAGGAGGCTAATGTTAGATGTTAGTTTTATGTTAGAAATATCTAAGGTTAGACAAATATCTAGATATTACCTATCTAAGATATTTCCTTTAGAAACCTAGAAATATCTAAGGGTCAAAGACTTAGAGGCTAAGTTTTGCTAGGTGGATAAACCCTAAATATCTACCCCCTACCCCCCCATGACCAGCCAACCCTACCCCCTTCCATATAAACACACCCCCCCTTCATTCAAGCTTCTTTCATTACACAAAAACCTAGTTTTTTCCCTCAACTTCACACCCTCACCACTTAACCATTTCAACTCCAAATTGAGCCAAACTTCTTGCATTGGAATCCCCTACTATTGAGGATGCTAAGGGGAGCTAGCTAGCTAGGTTGCATAGCATTTTGGGCACCATCAAGCGAAGAGGATACCCCCCAAAACCTTGTTTTCTTGAGTTTTGCACTCATAGGTAAAAATCCCCAAACCTAGTTATTATTGTGATTTTTCTTCATAATTACATGCATATAGGTATACCCTAACTGTGGGTCAAGTTTGGTAGGAAATAGGCTTGGTTTGGTGTCCGTATCGGACACGTGTCTGTCTCTTAATTTCAGTGTTTGGTGAAATGCCACTTAGGATTAAACTTTGTTATTTTGTAAAACAAATTATATTTTTGGGTAGCCCTAGACATGTAGGACACAACCCTAGTTGACTGAGCATACTTCGAGTCGTGTCCGTGTCCAAAACGGGACACGAACATACTGTTAAAACCACACTGTGCACACTGATTTACCCCACTGTTTGACACTTCGTGTCGTGTCTACATGTATCGTGGACACGATACAGAAACCTAGACACAAACCTAACCACCCCATCTACCCACTGACACGAGCACAAGGCTCTACGTGCCACGTGTGGAGCACACGACCCTTCGACACGCGTGCACGAGACTGTGCATGCTGTCCTGCTACCCGACACTGAATGCGGAAATGACACAACACGTGAGAGGGTGACACTTGGTGGACACGAGGGGGCAATATCTGCGAACATGCCCCCCAAGTTTTGTGTCTTCTAGTGCAGTGTCGGACACGAATTCGTGTGTGCATTGAAATTGCACTGACAGCACACACGTGGAAATTGAGCTCTGATACGGGCTCGGACACGACACTGTGCGACACTTGGACACGAATCAGGTACCTAGACACCTAGCCTGACCCTAGACGAACCTACACACGTGTGCACGAGACCTATGGACATGTGTGTCATGAGTACGAGACACATGAACTCGTGCACGATACAGTGCAATTCATGTGCAATGTATTTACCCGATTGGGTATTTTCACCACTGGACACGCCGTGTCGTGTCGTGGAGGACACCTAGGGACACCTACGACACGTGTACACCTAGGGGCTCGATTACCAACCCTTGGTTTTGGGTATTAGCTAGGTTTTCATGTCGAAATTGGTTTTACTCCACTGTTCAGTTAATGAACAGTATTCCCTGTTATTTTCCGTATTTAAAACGAATTTCAACTTGATTTCTATGTATATTTATATGTATATTTGTGTGTATATATATTGTATACATATGTATATATGTATGTGTGAGTGTATGTGAGTATGTGAGTGTATATATGTGTGTGTATGTATGTATATAGGTATATATGTATGTGTGTGTTTGTGTGTGTCCCCCATCTCAGAAATCTGAGATTAACCCCCCTCACTGTCACCCACACTCTCACATCTCTCTCTAATTCACTCTCTCTCATTATTTCCTCTCTCTCTCTACCTATATATGTATATATGTTATATATGATATATATATATATATGTTATATATATATATAGGGTATTATATATATATAAGTATTTATGCATATATGTTATAGCTTGTATGTATATAGATATGTATATATAGTTTATTTATATATTTGAGGGTTTATATAAATAGATATGGTATATTATATATAATTGGCTATATATATTGATAATATATATTGTATGTTATAAGTATATATATGGTATTATATAAGTTAGGTATATGGTGTATACATTGTAGATATGTATATATATATATATATGTATGACTAGCCCATGGCCTAGGTTACTAGCCCATGGTCTTGGGACTAACTCAATTTGACCTAAAGGCCCAAAAACCCAACTAGTTAACCCTTGTTGACTAAGGGTTGACCAAAGTCAACCTTAGGTCAAAGTTGACCTAGTTAACCTAGAATTGACTAGGATTGACCTAAAATGACTAGTTTAACTAGTTGACTAGTAAGACATAGTTTGACTAGGTAATTGACCATTGTTGACCAAAGTCAACTATAGGTCAAACCTTGACCAAATTGACCTAGAAATGACTTCGATGAACATAGAAGGACTATTTGACTTGAGTTTGACTAAACTAGATGATTAGGTTGACCATATGGATTACGAGGGTAATCCTATATAGATGAAGATATGTATGGGGTTAAGTTAAATACGTAGAGTTGAGTCATGACTTGAGTTGGAGAATAGGATTAGCTTGATTACAGGATTAAGGTTGGTATTGTACTATATATATTTCATGTGAAATACTTTATTGTAGTATAGTATCTTAGGTATCCTAAGACAGGTTAGCCTATGTTTGGTTTTGAGTTAGCCTTATAGGGTTTGACTGGATGTTGACCATTAGTCAAGATTAACCTAATTGTCTTATTGACTAGTCTATGATTAACCAAAACCTTAGTTAGTCTAAGATTGACCTAGACTTTGACCATGTTGACTAGTATTGACTAATCTGACCATTATTGACTAAGCCCTAGATAACTTGACTAGTTTGGCTAGAATATTTGACCAAGGGTTGACTTTAACCTAGATTAGACTTGTTTAACTTTGTTTGACCTTGTATGACTTAGTTTAACTTCTTGTGACCTAGTATGACTTGATTTGACTTAGTTTGACTGTAGTGTTGACCTAGTTTGACTTTGACCTAGATTGGCTTAGAATTCATATAGATTGCATCGTAGATTTTATTTACCTTCATTTTGGACATGTCATAACTGTATTACTCTATTTTAGGATATTGTGACCTTGGTACAGACATCTGATATTACACTACTCTTTCCAGAGTAGGCGAGTACATTCTCTGATAATTCTCTCATTTATTTGTCGATTACTGTATTTCAGTTCTAGTTAGTTCTATGTGAATCTCTGTATCAACACGTATGGATATTTCTGGATTCATTTATCGACACATACCTTACTTGCTGGCCTCTATTACTGGAGTTATTAGTATCATTCTGGAATCATTTCTGGAATCATCATGTATTGGCCAGACTTATCTCGATTCTTTTTGTCGATTTTAGATTCACTTGCTGGGCGAGGAAATATTGAGTAAGACATGTAGACATACCCCAAATCTGGAATCTCCAACTGGAATCTACTGGAAGCATAGCCATCTCTTGCCTGATCCGTAAGAGATGTGCCTGATACCTACAGCCGTTTGTATGTCAACCTCGGTATTTTAAAACACACTGTTAGATCATAGTTGGACTCACCCTGGTTTCATTGATCACTGTTGGACTCATCTTGTACTGGAAATTATCTGGTATCAGATTATATGGACTGGACTCACACTGGGATTACGTTAGACTTATATCGTACTGTCTGGACTCACACATATTATTCTAGTTCAGTTAGCTTTTATTACAGTCTTCATTGCCATGATTCTTCTTTTATTTTAGTTACCTTTCTTTTCTTGTATCTTACTGCCTCTCTATGCCATCATTACCTGTATAAAACTGCCATGCTCATCAATAAAACTGTCTATAACTGATTTATAGTTCTTTGTCATTTACTTGGGTTTTTCTAGATGAGTTGTACTCGTTCCTGTCCTGATTGGACCTGTTAAAAATATTACAGATGATAATCCTGAGGACACATGCCCTACTTACCATGGACCTGGCGAGGGATTAGCTACCTTTGGTTCTGACTCTCAGGAGTGATTCAGGAGATTAGCTAGTAGACTACTTTAGCTTTCATGTTTTGGCTTGTTGTATTAAAGTTAAGATATTGAGTCTGTATTAAGTTGGTTTGAGATATTGGTGTATTATTTTAGTAGTTAGTTGTTGTTGTCTTTAATTCCTTAGGTATAACTTCTGTGTTATCTTTTCGTGTTTAGACTGTGTTTGAGTAGATCATACCCTTTACTTGTCCTCCATTCGGAGCTGATATCTGGACCAGTACTTTTTATATTCACTACATGAGATTAGTTAGCAACCTAGGACAGCTTACTACCGCCGACACTGCGGCGTAGGCTGGACGTACCCACTTCTCGTGCCCCTATACCGGGTGCGGGTCGTGACAAGTGGTGTTACCTCCATTCTGTCATGTTAAAAATACCTCTGATAGGACTCTCACTACTGCATAGTTCATAACAAATTGACAAATAAATAATTAAATCAAGACTTCTATTTCTTTCATAGGAAAAAAGGTTCTACTACAGCAAAACAAGAAAAAAAGTCTCTTTAAAGAGGGAAACAAAAAGAGAAGTCTTTCTCTATGAGACAAAACAAACTCAGTAAAGTTTTTTCTCTCCAAAACCCATATTTATAGGGAAAAGAAACATGTCAATTGATGAGACCAAGGAGACGCTTCGGATTTGAAGAAATATTTCGAAACGTACGCGACGGTGGAATGAAATTATTTTAGATCTCTTTCAAAAAAAGAGGAGTCGTTGTCATTTAATGAAATGAAGGCCAAACATTAAATGTTGACAGTTACTAAAGCTATCTTAATGATGACAGCCTGTTAGTAACTTACTGCGCACTTTGTATGCCACGTGTCATTTTTATGCTTCTTTATAAAGTACTTCAAACTTATCCAAATTTGAAAACTTTGAAGGGGGTCTTGTAGAAGCATAAAAGCGCAGCACTTATAAAGAGCAATTGAATCTGCTGTGCACTTCATAAATACATAGTAGAATGCATGGAAGAGATTCTTTATTTAATCATGATTATAAAAGTCTATTAAAGATTTTTCAATATATATAAAGCTATCTACTCAGCATACAAAAATACAGTACATGACCTATTAGCATACAAAAGCGCAGTATTTAAACTGCGCATCATACTAAACCACAGGACACAAACGCATAGCTTACAGAAATGCGAGAGCAAATCACTTCCTTGTCAGAGCGAATCGCTTCCTCGACAGAGCAAAGTGCTTCCTCGTCTCAGCATAGGCGCATCATGAGCTGACTTATAGCTTTTCCGGCATAAAGAAAGTTGGGCACATTAACTCAAAACCTAGTGTTCATCATTTTGGTACTCGATGTTGTCTCGAACCAAAGCTTAGCTAGCACGTTGCACACATAGGGACAACTCCTTCCATAATCAGCAATGTTCTTCTCTAAAGCTCCTTCATCAAACTCGATACTTTGGTGAACAAAGAGTTCTACAATCATGGCCTCTGACTGGCATAAGTTTTGCTAAGATCACCAAGGAGAAGACTCATCAAGATACAATTTGGTCTCTGACATAAGGCGAGAGTTGTGCCCTAAAGATGCCCCAATTTATAGGCTGTGTGTGATCAAACCTATACGCTAAGTGGTAGTCAGCCAAAGGCTCCATGTTAATAGGATGAACCTCATATTCATTGCAATGAATCTCATTTATGAGATTTCTGACTAAATATAGCCCACTTCCCGAATATTTTTTATTTTTAGTTTTATATATTTTCTAGTTAAAAAATAAAATTTATTTTATAATTCTATAAAAGATATTTTTATTAATGAAGGGATTTGTTAAACTAGTTTTTAAATTTGATTTTGTTTTCATAAAAAGATATAATTTTAAACTTATTTTTTTTCTATTATTAATTATGTTTAAGTTTATATTTATAAAAACCTATTTTTTAAAATTATTGAATTGTTAGATATTATTGGGTTTATATGTGGTCAATTCTAAATTATGATTAGATTTAGTCTTAATATATTGCTATATTATTTTAGATGAGATTTGTATTTATGAAAATATACATTTAGGAAAATTTGAACTTTTTTTATCAATATTTTTGGTATTTGATTTTATGAAATCTATTTTAAAGATTATTTAAAACATTAGATATTATTTTAAAGTAATATTATTGTGATTAGTTGTGGATTGGGATTGAGTAAAATCTAGTTTAATTCATGGAATGATTTAATTCATTGAATCTAATCCTTCCTTATTTACAACATCTCCAATCTTCTATTTAAAGGGAAGCCTCTCTTTACGTTTTCCTACAAACCTAATTATTATTATGATCAATTATGGATTTTGATTTGACCATATAATTTTAAGATTGATTTGATTTGAATTTAATGGAAAGATTTATTCATTAAATTATTGCCCTTCCAAATTAGGAAATTATGAGTCAATCTCCATCTACTTAAGAAGTCTTTATTCTTCTCTCAAAACCAAAACCATTCCAATCTAATCTTAATTATGTAATGACTATCCTTTATATAAACCTATTGAACCTATGTCATCATCTATATTTTTTTCCAAAATTTCTCTTTTTCGTCCAAAATAGGCCAAAATTCGTCATAAATTCAGCATTATTTTTTTTGAGGCTATAATAACTTCGAGACAACCGTTACGACTGTGGAAGCACACAAAAAAGAATAAGAAAATTTGTCTTTTCTTATTGGTGCAAGGCACCACAAATCGGGTACGCTTGAGAGATCCTGCGCTGAGGATCCCCAAGTACCAAAAGAATTCTGGGGAATGGGACGATGGAGATCGAGCGGCAGTTGCTCCTTTACTCGATTGACACTCCGATTACAAAAGTGGGGGAAAACCTAAAAAAAATTCTAACTCTCGGCTCACTTGCAAGAAGGGCAGGAATTTGGCTCTTGAAATGCTCTCCGTTCTATCCTTTGAAAAGGTATGAGACCCCTTTTTATAGTCATTTTTGACTATAATGATGTTATGCTCCCATATGAAAAAATATACTGATTTTCATGTGGGCGCATAGTCCTGCTTTGGGCGCATATAGTGTAGGCACATGTAGACTGCGTGATCGTGGGGTTGACGTGGCCGCATGCTTCGGTGCACGACTGCTCATGGAGACTGACGTAGCCTTATGCTTCGGTGCGCAATTGATTGCAGGTTTGACCGAGTCGGAAGCTGTCCTGACTTGGGCGCATAGCCTGAAACAGGGCTATGCGCCCCTTCTAGAGGAGTCCAGAGTGGGCGCATAGGGAATGTATGCCATCAACATGGGTGCATAGCTTGCTTTGGTGACTTGGGCGCATGTGGGCTGTCTTGGCTTGGACGCATATGTCTCCCTGGGTTGGGAGTATGGTTGTCAAGAATGCTAAAAATTTTATGCTTCTACAAGACCCCCTTCAAAGTTTTCGATACTTGAACGAGTTCGAAATACTTTGAAAGAAGCATAGAACGTCTTCTCGTGATGTAAAGGGCGCATAGCATAGCTCTCTCTTTGGGCGCATAGAGTTTGGCCTGACTGTCAGAGAGATGGCCGTTGAGATCTTCCTCAAAAATTTGAACTGATAGATTCATTGGAGTAGAATTTGAAGAGGTCCATCCTTCATGCGTTGTCCACGTCAACAAGTGGTAGTTGCATAATATGCAAGAGACTGGGCCTTCATGTGAGTGCATAAGCCGTAGTGGGCACATAGGTGCATAGGAGTTGTAGGCGCATAGTGTTTGGCCTATGCCTATAAATAGGCCTTGAAGAAAGAAGATTCATTACTCTCTTTTCCTTCAAAACTTTCAAAAGACTTTTCATCTCTTTCCTGCACGAACCATGTCTCCCAAGGCCGCCAAGGGACCTGCAAAGGGAAAGCAAGCTGCACCGAGTGGCTCTCCTCCTGCGACAGCGTCCTCGCTAGTCCATGACCCGATCCTGGATAAGGCTATGCCTCAAAAAAATTCTTGAGCATTAATTTGTGACGCTCAGCCTTTTCCTTTGCTTGGGCGCATGTGCCCAAGATAACACGTTTCTTTAAGCATCATATGCGCCCTTAGAAGCATGCGCCCTCACTGTGGTGTGTTATGCACCCACATGCTGCTGTATGTTATGTGCCCACATTCTGCTGCATGTTATGTGCCCACATGCTGTTTGTATGTTTATGCGCCCATATGCTGTTTGGGCGAATAGGATTCCTCCAGCACTTAGTTTTTTTTCTGCAGATCTTGAGTCTGACTTTCTCTTATGTCCTTGCAGTTGACATGTTTGTCCCGAAACTTGGTGGAATCACTTTCGGCTCTACTTGCCAAGTCCTTGGCACAAGCCTCATAACCAATATGGTCAGAAAGGTTTTGGACAAGATCAGTCGTAACCAGCCTTCGGAACGGACGATCGCCATTTTTGAACAGGACAAGACCTTCATGAAGCAGATGATTAACGACAAAAAGTTCCTGCTCGGAGGGGCACGTCGTTTCAAGAAGTCGTACTTCCTGTTCGGTGATAGTATAGGGTTCGTAGATGGCGAGACGATACGCTTAAGAAGCCCACTGGTGGTCAGGCTGAACTATCAGAGGATATGGCTACCGTTGATGGAGCGTCAGTATCCTTTGTCTGCGTTCACTGTCTTAGCCGTACAACGAAAGATGAAATGGAAGCTAACCCCTGAGCTCCCCGGGGTCGTCTCCGAAAGAATACTGTTCGACTTGGAAGATCGAAAGAAGGACACTTTCAAGTGTGTCAGGGGCTTCACATCGTAATCCATGAGGGGGTTGTAACTTGGTGTCGTAATAAACAACATCCCGACTGACCTCCACCCTTATGCTGCCGACATGCTTTGCAATCTGATAATGCCGGGGGACGTGTTGTATCCCGTAGGGAATATGCGGATAGAAAGCTGCAGGTATCCAGTTTCATTCTGGAGCAACCTCACTGACTGGGTGCTTTCCGCGTATGAAGCCACCTTGAAGACTGCTGGCCTTTTTTATACTATTAGGGCCACCCAATATGTCGTAAAGGTCAACTGGCCAATGTTTGTCTCCTTGGCGGAGTTATACAACCTTCATACTTGTATTTTCTTTACTCCGGGCGGGGAGATGGGACTGGCTCTCCACGAGATGCAGGAAGTGTCGAAGCTTTCTTGGGACACAGAGCCATATAAAGAGTACGTGCCTTATGATGAGGAGCTCCGAGACCTAGAGAATGAGAACTCCGAGATGATGGAGGTATACAAGGAGTTATTTGGCCACCTTCTCATCTGTCATAGGATAAACAAGAAAGGAAGGACAGAGGGGGCCAATCCCCACACAAGAGCTTAGACGGGTACATCTTCTTTCAAGGAGAAGGAGAGGATTCGGCCTCCTTTTCGATTTTAAAACCTATGACCAAGTCCGAGATAGAAGTCCGGATGGCATATTATGATACAGTGGATGCTGAGGACAGTGATGATCCCGAGGGGAAGTTATCGATCGGCCACCACTTCCGTAAAACTGAATATCTGTTGTCTGAGAAAGCCGTGCTGGCAGCTTTCTTGATGATCTGGCTTCATGACTGTATAGTCCCTGGGGGTTCAGGGACTATTGAGAGGATGAGCCAGAGCATAATACTGCCAGCTGTGAAGCTAATATTCGGATACCGGCTTGTCTTGCTTCCAATGATGGTCTGTGCCACTAAATAGGGTCTATGAGATTTTGTTAGAAATATGGTGACTCCTGACGGCAAAACCAACTTCGCCCGGACCGAACTTCCGTATCATTTTTTGATGGGGTGGCTGCTGCTGTACTGTCCTACCCTAATAAACGTTGTGTCGACGACAGACTCTTTGGTGGAAGATGCCTTTCTTCACAGATTCTGTGATGCAGACTGGGCCGTCACTGGTGTACCCACTTGCAGAAGGGCTTTAAGCTTCTTGTAGAACTACGAGTTCTTCAAGATATCCCCTCCATCCAGAAGTGGCAGTGCATGAGAAATCTTAGTGGATGAGGGAGTTCGTACCACTAGCTTGACTGTTGGGGCATTTCACTGGCTTCAGTCTATTAGGCCGTCGCATCTGGTGCTCAAAAATAGGAACTATGCCTATCTGGAGCCATACCTGCCGAGTCATTTTGTACGACAGTTTGGCTATAGCCAGCTCCTTTTAGGAAATGTTAGCCCGTATTTGGAGTCAATAGGCAGCATAATTGACGGGGCGTGAGCGTGGATATATTACAATGCCGGATGCACGGGGGCAATCTTTACACTGCCCACAGATAAGCCCGAGCCACACCTGCACTATACTGCCACCAAGTTTTATGTTCAGATCAAAACCTTTCATCCCCGGTATGATCGTGAACAGAGCTTGATTTTGGGGACTCGGTTTGGCCCCTTCTACGAAAGAGCCCAAAAGGCGTCGGAGGGCCGTAAGAAGTCGAGCGCTTCTCCAGCCGTGAAGCCAGCCGTAGCACCATGGCCGAGGGCTATCCTTTGGGAGCCGGTAGTTTCTCCAAAGGAGGACAAGGCAGATGATTTTGCTCTTTTCAATCCTTCTCAGAAGAGGAAAGCTTCAACTGAATTGGCCTAGGTGCCAACTTTTGAGAGGAAGAAGAAGACTGTTGCCCTAAGGAGAGCCAAGGAAGTGGGTGCTGGCTCACCTCCCTTGAGAAGGTCTTTCCCACAAACTGAAAGAAGTGGAACGGCGTCGCGGGCCGTTACCATTCGGAAGGTAGATCCCTTCCTAGACTCCATAGCCGTTTTGGTCAAGCCATTAGAAGCTTTTTCACCCTTGCGTTTGTTATTTGCACATGACCCTGAAGTTGCAACTGAGGCAGGTGCCTCCTTGTCTGAGGAAGTGGACGTGACAATAGTGTCCCCTCCTTGTCCTCGACCGACAGACGACGTTCAGCCTTCCCCAGTCAAGGAGGTTGAATTAAAGGATGATCAAGGCGAATGCCCGGATTATGGTGGCGACCAGAAAGCCAGTCCTTCTTTCGATATATCCTTGGGGGCGATGTCTAAAATCGAGGCCATAATTAAAGAGTTGGACGAGAATTAAGTCCAATCGGCTCACCCTCCCGCGGGTACGTTATCTTTGCATCTCTCTTAAAATGAGATTTTTCGACTTCAATTTTGCGTGCTCCTCGTGAGGCTGACTACCATTGTATATTTCCTTGTAGACAAGGAGAAGAAACCACTCATAGAGATGGCCCAAGATATTATGGGAGGAAAAGATGTTGTCCCTGGCTCCTCTGGGGTTGCTGGTGCGGAGAATTCTGTCAGTAAGCCGATATCGGCTGCAGAAGGAGAGGTTGAACAGCCTCCTGAGGTGGTTGTTGCTGAATCTACTCCTGGTCCATCTGGGGTCGTAGAAGATATACAGCCTGATGCTACTCGGGGCCTTGACATTGTTCTTTTTGAACAACCTGGGCCTGCTCTTGGTTTCCATGAAGCCAAGACCGATGACTTAGCCTAAGTTGGCACTGAGCATGCTGAAGGTACGAAATTACAACTCTTTCGTACTCCTCCTTTTTTGATACTGATATATATTATTTTATTATCAGGTTCGGCTTCTTGTCAGACATCTCTTTCTATAGCATAAGAACCTCATCAAGCTTCCTCCACGACGACCTCCACCGATGACGACGAGATGGCCCATGAAGGTGTTAAAGCTTTCTATTCTATCTTGAAAGTAAAGCTTCCAGGGATCTTGAACTGGAATGTCGCCTTTGGCCCTGTGAAGGCTGGTGCTGAATGCCAGGTGGTAGTCCTTGAGAGCATCGTCGGTTATGAAGAGTGGGCTAATGCTCTATGGAGGGTTCTGAATGATCTGGAGAGTCAGGTGTTCAGATTTCGGGATGCCAAACAACGAACCCCGACGTCGCTGTTTCGTGAAGAAGACGAGGCTTTAGTCGCGGCTCTTATGAAGGAGAAGGCTACTTTCTAGGCCAGTAAGGATGCCCTTGCTCAAGAAATCAGCGAATTGGCTGATTAGTATGAGCAGTTCAACGCCGCGAGTGAGGCTCGTATTGCTTCGAAGAATAAGTTGGCTGCCCAAATTACTGAGAAATATAATCATATTACGCAGATCTAAAATAAGATTGCCCAACTGGAGGCCATCTTGAGGATAGTTGTGTCTAAACAAGAGGATTACTCGGTTCAGGCTGCCGTGACTGCCACAACTTTAGACCAATTAAAAGAACAGCTGGTGAAGTTGGAGGAAGAGTACGTAAAATTGGTCCCTTTCTAGGATGAAGCTGCCCGACAGGAAGAGGCGCGCCGCCGTGCTACCGCAAAGTACGAAGCTGAAATTGTGGCTCTAAGGGATAGTATCAATTGATTGTGTATCCCTTAGATTTTCTCTTCTAATAGGCTCAATTTGCCATCAAGACTCCTGTATCTTTTTCTTTTCTCTGTCTTTTGATCGATATATTAATAAAGAATCTTTTTGGCTTTCAAAATTCATGAATGAAGTTTGTGAAATATCAGAACTAGAGGTAATGTGGACGTAGTAAGGATATTTCTGGTGGGTATTCCGCTGGAAATTTGATGTGGACTTATTATTCATTTTATATTCAAGGTTCTTTGAATATAGATAATAAGTTGAAAGAAGCTGCTAATAGAGGTAATATGGACGTAATAACAGAGGATGTTCTAGATCCGACCAGAGGTAATATGGACGTGGAAGGATATATAACATTAGGTTGGAGTGGATAATACAGAGGTAATATGGACGTGATTATCCTTGATGAATGCTTTGCTCAGAGGTTATATGGATGCGGCAAAATATTTCTTAATCATCCCACTGGGAAAATAATTTTCGAAAAATAGTTCAGATGTAATATGGACGTGACTTGTTTTCGTTAGACCAAGTTTGGGCAGAGTCTAAAACGGAAATAATTCCACTGGGGAATCTTTTTAGAGGACCTATTATCCATGGCGTATTCAAGACTCTTGAAATGCGGATAATAGTTAAATAATTTTTTTTGGAATCATATAAATATTGTACTGTACATTTATATGACTAAGACAAGGTATATGTGAATGTTGTTCATGAAGGTTACACATAATATTTCTTCAGGAACTTGCCGTTGATCGGCATCATGAGCAAGTCACCATCAGGTTTGGTTAGTCGATACGCACCGTTAGAATATACTGTTTTTATAACAAAAGGACCTTCCTATTTAGGCTGGAATTTTTTGTTTGTCTTGTGCATCATGACCATTGGTCTTCTCACTGCTAAGACCAGATCACCAACTTAGAAGATTTTTTCCTTCACCTTTTTATTAAAGGTTCTGGAAAGGCGTGCTTGGTATAGCTCAATATGTTGTTGAGATAATAAGCATTTTTCGTCTAGCGCTTCGAGCTCTTGTAGTCGCAGACGGTAACTTTCTTCGGCAGTCAACTCACTGGCTAAGGTTACTCGAAGAGAGGGAATCTAGATTTCTAGGGGAAGAACTGCTTCGCTCCCAAAAACCAGAAAGAATAGCGTACTACTTGTTGCAGTCCGGACCGTTGTATGATAGGCCCAAAGACATTCGTCGAGCTTCTCATTCTAATCGCGCTTGTTTGAAGACACGAACTTCTTGAGAAGTTTAATGATAGTCTTATTGAAGGCTTCTGCTAACCCATTAGCCTCTGGATTGTAGGCAGTAGAGGCTATATTCTGGATTCGATTCTTATCGCAGAACCGATAGAATGCATGGCTCCTGAATTGTGGACCATTATCATGGATGATCCTGCAAGGTAGGCCGAAGCGATAGATAACGTGATGTTTGATGAAACTGATCACGTTCGGCGTCTTCACTTCGGTGAGCGGTATATCTTTCGCCAATTTGGAGAAGTAATCGATTATAGCTAGGATAAACCGATGTCCTCTGGAATATGGCGGACTTGTTGGGCCTATGACGTCCATACCCCAGGCTTCAAAAGGCCAAGATGCTGTCGTCGGGTGTAGTAACTCCGAAGGTTGATAAATGAAGTCGGCGTGGAACTGACAAGCCCCACACCTCTTTGTATATTCAACAGCATCTGCTATCATCATGGGCCAATAATAACCCATTCGTCTGAGACAATCTTATAATTTAGGGCCTAGTTGATGCACGCCACAAACTCCTTCGTGAGCCTCACGGAGTGCATGTTTGGCTTCTGTGTCTGATAAATATCGTAACAGTAGCCCGTTGTAAGAGCATCGGTACAATATTTCGATAGCTGTATCATAGTAAAATCTGAGAGAACGCCTTCGGACAGACACTACTTCCTTTGGGTCCTCAAGAAGGATTCCATATATGGTGTAGTCTATGAAAGGAAATCTCCAGTCTTTAACATTGACGTTTGTTTCTGTTGCGTAAATGTGATGAATATGCAAGGCATCTTTCACTCAGAATAGTTCTTGACCAGACACTGTCACGACCCACACCCACTGTGATGGTACGAGTACGTAACAACGCCCAGCCTATGCCGCAGTATCGGCGGTAGAATGTTGTTCTAAGTCTCTAACTAACCATCAACTCATGCAGTATATAATGTTATAGAAGCATGAAAAAGAGGAGAAAAATGATCCATGCGGCCAAGGAGCCACATGCGGCTCCGGAGTCCCATGCGGCTCAAACACATAGGCAACTCGAGTAGATTCCATGCGGCCCGCAGAGGGAAGCCAAGTGTCTTTTCAGAACAGCTATACCCGGCGTCATTCAAACACAATTAATGCTCTGACGGCTGAAAGCTGACAGTTGACAGCCCTGACGAAAAGTAGTCATAATGACTGACACAAGAGCACTATCTTCCTAGGGAACTGGAGAAAATCTTCACAGCTTCGAGGCAAGTTTATGCGACCAGATTAGACGAGTTCACACGGCCGGTACAGAGAAGCCTATGCGGTTCAATCATGAAGGTCTCCCATGCGGCTCGGCCATGAAGAAATCCATGCGGCTCGACCATGAAGACTCTCATACAGCTCGGCCATGAAGACCCCCATGCAGCTCGGTCATGAACATATTCATGCGGCTCGGTCATGAAAACCTTCATGCGGTTCGGGTATAGAGACTATTCATGAGGCTCGGACATGAAATCTTTCATGCGGCTCGGTCATGACGACCTTTATGAGGCCCAAATACGAACGCTCCTCATGCGGCTCAATAATGATGACAGGACACGCGTCCTAAAGATAATCAAATTTTGGGTCAGATCCCAATAATTTGGGACACGTGGCAAGAGAATGAATTAAATTAATTCATTTAGATTTATGGACATCAGCAAATCATCATGATGGGAATTTATTGCAACCAACATTAATTACTGACATGATTTGGCATAATCCTCATTAATGGCCCAGATCCTTCACGCTCAAGATTAATAGCCCAGATTGATCATTTACCAGGCCTCCGCCACTTTGAAAATGGACAATCATTGTAAACCCTAATGATGCCTCCCACTATTATAAATAGCAAGGTGTCATTCCCTTGCAAAAGGACGCTCCCCCAATAATCAGAGAGAAAAATACACAGAGATCAATCCAGAGAGAGAAGCCAGAAGAGCAATACGAGGAGAGCAAGAAGAGCATTTCTTCGTCAACGCCAAGCATCTCGTTACAGGAGCCAAGGCTACGTCCGATCGTCCAAGGAGTAAGGCAGAGCTGCCGTCGCTTTCCTGAGCCTCTACCGTCACCTCCCAGATTAAAAAATAAACAATTGTACTTAGATTGCTGTACCTAGGTTTTTGTCCCTATGCTTTCTTTGTACAAGCGAGTTTGTAACGTGAAGTAAAAGTTCAGTCCTCCCATAAAACTGTTCTGCTCTTTTATATTTCATGGCAAACACGATGGCGACTCTGCTGGAAAAAGTCTTCTCCATGGCTGAGGAGTTGGTGACACAGTCGGATGCAGCCAAGCATGGCTCCATGCAACAGAAGATGGTCGTCCGTCTCGACCAACAGGCGTTTGAAGAGATGCTCTCCGACAAGAGCGATGGCCCGGTCCAGAAGCAAGCTCGCACGAAGAAGGCCCGCAAGGAGTGCATACCCCGATCATTCGCTCCTACTGAGGCTCTTGCAGAGATACCCTCTGTCGCTCAAGACGGCGGAGAAGACTCTCCTGCGGCCCCACTTCAGACCATAGACGACTCTGCTGTCCCCAAGTCCGGCAGTAGAAAACATTATGATGCTGGACTTGCAGGGACAAAGAGGAACTCTATGCGATCCGAGCCGCATAAGGGTGCTAGCCGCATGAAGAAAGCTCATGCGGCTACATCCGCCAGCCGCATGAAGAAAGCTCACACGACCACATCTGTCAACCGTATAGCTTATGCGGCTACAGTTGCCAACCGCATGGATGAAACTTATGCGGTTACTGAAGTCAATCGCTTGCAGAAAACCCATGCGTCCATAATTGCCAACCGCATGCGGCCAGCCTGCACGATCGTGACTCCTAGTCGTACAAGAACAACTCATCCGACAGCTAAAGATAGTCGCATGCAGACAGCCTGCACGGCTTCCAATCCTAGCCGTATAGCATCTGTTCCACGCTACTCTCGATCAGTCTTCGACCGTCTCTCATGCGGTCCTGAACCTGATGGTTCTCTGGATGATAAGCAAGACTCTGTGGTATCCAACTTGGACTCTTCCTATTACGCACCCGTAAGTGCTAAAAGGAAGAAGTCTAGGGCAGCGCGGTCTCACCAAGCCCAGTCAGCTGCCCCAACCTCTGACTATCGGAGCGTCCCGCTGATTATCACGCGGGCCTCTAATGGAAAGTTGTATAAGGCTACTCGTACCATGCCCCCTGCGGCCAATGGGCGGGATAGTCATCAAGCATCTCCCAATAACGAACGAAGGCAAGTATACGAGCTACCTTCGAATCAGGGAGCAGGCGGGAGGCCTACACACTCGCGTGCCAGGAATTCCCGAGCCAGCAAAGCAAGTGACTCGCGTGAGGCCATCTTCCATAAACGCAAGGAAAGAGAAGATGCATCGGGGTGCAAAGAGTCCTCCCACGGACGTCACTGCACCCAAGTCATCGTCAACTGTTGCTGCAATAGCACGACGATGCAAGAAGACCGGTAGTCTGTCTTTCAAAGACTGCAACAGCCGTCTTCAGAAGACGAGGCACTACCCATCGTCTCCTGCAACTCTGCTCGGAAAGTCTCCGCTGATGGAAGGGGGAAGAAGACGAATGTTCCCAGCCCGAAGATCTCAACCACTGCGACTAAAAGACTGTCGTCTAAGCGGGTGCCCACCACCGGAGTTTTCCAAGGTACTCGCTCTAAGATGAAATCTGCTACAGTGGGAGATTCGTCGTCCATAACGCAGGAGGTTGCTAGGGCTGGAGGTAGCACCCCTCCGAGCCTCCACAGCAACCCAATGTTCCAAGAAGACGAGCCGGGGGAGACGACTCTCCCATCGGATGTAGCAAATCTTGACGTCCCCGAGGACGTCCACAACTTCCATGACGAGGCGAACTCAGAGACTGGGGTACTGTTCCTTCCGAATCTGAGTCAGAAGGGAATATACCCACATACCCCGATGATTTCTCGCTACAGAGATACGATTCAGAGGGCACTTCCTCCACCGCTTCGTCTATCTCTCCTCATGTGAAGATGATATTCATGACAGACAGCAACCAAGGTGGTTCCAGTGATCGCCAGCACATCGACAGTCTCGAAGCCATATTGCTTGCTTTGGTCAAGTCTGTAGACGAGATCAAAGCGGCCCTTCCAACTCTGCAAGGAGGGACGCCTGGCCAAACAAGCGCGGGTCCCGCGGTCAATGCGGACTCGAATTCAGCAACGCCAAACCCGAACAATAATCCTCCGGAAACAACGGCCCCCACCGCCGTGGACGAAGCACGCGAAGCGAGAAGAGAGGTCCAGAAGCTCCGAGCCATGTTCCACGCTCGAGAAAACTCTCATGACCTCAGAATACGGCAACCGTACCCTGCTGCATGGAGGGATGTTCCATTTCTACCAAGATATAAGCCGTTCAATATCAATCCTTATGATGACAAGACCTCGACAAGTCGGTACATCACTTACTTCAAGGTCACCACCGACCATCTGCCCCATGATGATGCCATTCTCACACGATTATTCATCGGAGCATTGGAAGGAGTCGCCTTCGAATGGTATCGCAACCTGCCGGACAACTGCATCCACTCCTTCGCCGGCTTCAAGCGCATGTTCTTGGAGAGATTCTACGAAGTAGGGCAGGACATCACCATGTCCACCCTCATGGACGTCGTCCAAGGGGAGAAAGAGCTGACAAGGAACTACATCGAGCGGTTCCGCCAAACCGCCATGAAGCTGCCCTCTGAAAATCCAGATTCCTCCTTGATTGAAATTTGCCAAAAGAGACTCCTTCCAACAATCAGTCTCTGGATGGGCGAAAGTCAATTCAAGGACTGGAAGACGTTCATCATCAGCGCCACAAGCGTCGAAGAACGACTAAAGAAGGCTCGCCAACTGGGATTGCACATCTCGGACGGAGAGAACAAGGGCAAGCATCCCAACAACGATAATGGGGGTAGCCCCTCCAACAATCGGGACAGCAGGGGAAAGCAGGCTATGGTGACCGACACGGCACAGAAACCTGAGCCAAAGCCGACAGACAAACAATGGCCACAAATCACTTACTCCTTCGAAGACGGTCACGTCAAGCCCATCTTGGACATGCTCATACAAGGGGACAGAATTCAGCTTCCTCCACCAAGACAGGAACCGCGGCCGGCAGAGATGGAGAACCCAAAGTACTGCCATTATCATCGCTACGTCCATCATGCTACACACGACTGCTACCAGCTGAAACGGTACATCCAAAACCTCATCGATTCGAACGCTTTGGCCATCGATTTCGAAGAGGTAACGGTGGCAGCCAATATGGTGTCGATACAATTCGACAGCTTTCCTCCGACGAAAACTAAAGACGGGGTGGTCTCCATCCCTCTGGCAACAATGGAGATTACTAATCTTCTACCTCCCCGAGATCAGGCTGCTGGTTTGGTGCCCCTCACCACATCACGAGGGGAGGTCATGTGGATCCATCCAGACTTGGTATCGAAAGTGACTCGGCCCATATCGTCTTTTATCTGCAAGAAAAAGAATAGAAAAATTAGATCCTGTCGTACAATCTCGGCAGACATCGAAGAAGCTATAGCCGTCGTCACGCAGTCTGGGGCGCAATCCCAACATACAGTTGACAATCCAGCTGAAGATCATCAACCCACTACAACTGATGCTCCGGGACCGGCTCAGCCTTCGACGACCGACAAGCCTAGGCCGAGGGAGACTCGCTTCGACAAATCCCTCCGAAAAGAGGCAGCCCAAGGGCTGGAGAGGCCATACAACTTTGACATCTTGGCACAATTGGCCAACACACTGGCCAAGTTGTCATTATACGAGCTCCTGAGACTCTCCAAGGATGTTCGTGCGGCTTTGAGCGATGCACTCCAAAATGCCGACGCATACCTGGCTCAAGTTAACATCACGGGAGAAAACCCGCCTGCAGATCTCCAAGACAGTGCCTGCACGGGAGCAATGCCCAACATCGTCTTCACTCCGTAGGACATGCTCATCAAAACTAATCTGCATGATCGCCCACTATACTATACTGGATACATCGACGACGTAAAGGTGGATCGGATACACATTGATCCTGGCTCTTCCATAAGCATTATCCCGAAGGGTCTGCTACATCATCTCCGTATCCCAATGCATCGCCTGAAGCCTACAAGCACTGCCATCAGCGGTTTTAATTCGGGCAGGAGCTACCCTATTGGGAAGATTCGTCTGAAGTATCAAATTGGCAACCTCCAATTCGAAGTCACCTACTACGTCATAGATGCAGACACTTCTTACAACATCCTCTTGGGGCGCCCGTGGATATACGATTATATGATCGTGCCTTCCACGTTGCACGAGTGCTTCAAATATGTCGACAACACGCTTCGTGAGGACGGAATTTGCTGATATCGATCCCTTCAAAAGGGTCGAATCTTACTACTCAGACTCATGCCTGTATGAAAAATCGAAGAAGCATCTTGGTGAAGGAGATGTACAAGCTAGTACCGAGACAACCACAGGATCGGAAGAGCCTCTGACGATCCACCTCCAAGCTCGCAAACCGGGCAGGTCTGTACCCCTTACCGCCACTCTGCGTAAGGACGCGATCAGCCTCTCGGCACAAGAAGAGCAGATGATAATCCGGCTGCCAAGGTCTGGCCAAGTACCAAGATCCACAACGGGGCCACTAACAATCAGACTACCGAGGGTCGGTCAGCCCCAAACAGAGAAGCTCAATCCCTCCGACAAGCCACTGACGATACGCCTTTCCAAGAAGGGTCGTCACCCCGATGCGAGGTCTGACACTTCAAGCGAACCAGCCACTCCTCGCCCCACATCGAGTACCAAACTGGGGGTCGCTAGTCTGCCAACAACTCCACGCTCAGCTCCATCAACTGAACTGCTGACGATCAAGCTCCACAGGTCGTCCTCTCAGTCTTCATTCACACAGGGGGTAGCCGAAGAGGAACCAGAGCTAGCCAAGTATGTGGCTGTCCACACTGATGTTCCCTCCGTAGATGATGTAATCCCCCTAGAAAAGATACCTTACTTCATCAATAAAGGGCTATCTTTGAACTACCTCGAGCTTAATAAGCTTTGTACAATGTACGCTATGGAACACGGTATAGGCACTCACCTACACACACAGGTGACAAATATCTACACAACAATCCAGCTTACTCCAGCAGAAGACGCTTACCGAATAATCGTAGGAGGGGACCATCCAATCATCTTCGGCCAGAAGGACGATCCGCATCCCTTCACCATAGAAGAAGTCGACCTTGGATCGGATGCCGGGAGACTACCTCTGTATCTTTATAGCCCCCAATCTAAATATCTCATGCAGAAACAGGGGTATTATCTGGAAACGACACCGGGTTTGAACTACGGTACGGGACAAAGATTACCTTTGAAGCCCCCGGTCCCGGTTGGCAAACCACGGGACTACTATTGCAAGACTCGATGTGGATTAGGGTATGTAACACCCACGACAACCCCTGAAAGTTCAGATGAAGAATACGACTGGAATTCACATTCGACCGGGTCACCAACTTCTGACTCGAATACCAGCATCGGAGATATATTCAGACAAGTCCTGTCAGTCAACATGGCATTCGCCGACGCTTATGAAGAAGATGAAGATATCCTAAAAATCCTCGAGCTAGAGCCCTGGGCCCAACAGCTAGATGAACAATGGGAAAAGTGTTTCGAGCAAAGAGAACCTCCACTGAGGATGAGGTCATACAAGTTAATCTTGGTGATGAAGCCTCCCCGAAACCAATCTTTATTTGCCAGAGTCTAACAGATAAGGAGCGAGAGTCGCTGCTCCAACTCGTCAAGGAGTATATCGATGTGTTCACCTAGAGCTATGAAGATATGCCAGGATTGGACCCCGAGATCGCACTCCACAAACTCAATATTCGTCCGGATGCAAAACCTGTCAAGCAACAGCAAAGACGGTTTCGTCCCGATGTCATGAATGCTATCGAAGCCGAGTTCAACAAATTGATGGCCAGTGGCTTCATTCGCGAAGAGCAGCATCCAGACTGGATAGCCAACATAGTACCAGTTCTCAAGAAGAACGGAAAGATCCGAATATGCATTGACTTTCAGAATCTGAATGAGGCATGCCCTAAAGATAAATTCCCTCTCCCTATCACAGATATTATGATCGACAACACCTGCGGCTTCGAACGTATGTCCTTCATGGATGGCTTCTCAGGATACAATCAGATCAAGATGTTCCCTGACGATGAGAAGCACACATCATTTCGAACACCGATTGGTACATATTGCTACACCGTTATGCCTTTCGGTTTAAGGAATGCTGGCTCTACTTACCAGAGAGCTATGAGCGTCATCTTTAGAGACCACTTGCGCAAGACAGTGGAATGCTACGTCGACGATATCGCCATCAAAAGCCGTTCGAAGGAAGATCATCTGCAAGATCTCAGGACAGTGTTCGATCTAATGCGAGCACACAACTTAAAGATGAACCCTACGAAATCATTCTTGGGAGTCTCCAGAGGGAAATTCCTGGGTTTTGTCATTACTTCTCAGGGCATTCACATCTACCCTGAAAAAACAAAGGCAATCATGGAGATGGGTCCCCCGAGAAATCTCCGCGAACTCCGAGGCCTCCAAGGCAGGCTAGCTTACATCAGGAGATTCATCTCTAATCTCTCCGGACGATGTCAATCATTCACCCATCTCATGAAGAAGGGAGTCTCTTTCGTATGGGATGAGGAATGCCAGCGCGCTTTCGACAGCATCAAAGAATATTTGTCGAATCCTTCAGTCCTGGTAGCTCCTGTTGCTGGAAAGCCATTCCTGCTCTATGTACGAGCTATGGAACACTCTCTTGGTGCCCTATTGGCACAGAACAATGATGCAGGCCACGAATAAGCTATACACTACCTCAGTCGGAAGATGATTGGGCCAGAATACTGATACACGGCCGTAGAAAAGGAATGCCTTGCTCTCGTGTTCGCCATCCAGAAGACGCGACACTATGTCACGGGACAAACCATCCACGTGATATCGCAGATCAACCCCCTCAGGGTCCTCATGACCAAACCTGGGGCACTCAGCTCTCGCCTTGCTACCTGGGCGATATTACTATCACCATACCACATGATTTTCGTTCCGTAAAAGGCTGTTAAAGGCCAGGCTCTGGCAGACTTTCTAGCAGCACATCCAGGTTCGGAGACGACTAGGGTATATGAAGAGATACCGGACGAGGTCACCAGTTCAAATGCAGTCTCCCATGATGCCATCTGAAGAATGTTCTTCGACGGCGCTTCGAGAACTGGACCCAAAGGCAACATCATCGCTGGAGTTGGAGTGGTGCTGATTTCTCCCTCCGACTTGGTGATCAATCGGGCCTACTCACTCACAGAGCCCTGTTCAAATAATATGGCCGAGTACAATGCCTTGGTTATTGGCCTCCGACTTACGAAGGAGCTGGGGGTAGAGTATCTTGAAGCATACAGCGACTCACAGTTAATCGTCAATCAGATTCGGGGGTCGTACGAGGTCCGCCACGAAGACATGATCCCGTATCATCAAGTAGCAATCGACATCATCTCGTCTCTGGAAGGATTCTTCATAGAGCACGTTCCCAGACTCCAGAACATTGAAGCTGATGCCCTAGCTGGTTTGGCCGCTTCCCTAGCTGTGCCAAATTACGCTCGTCATCAGGTCGACATAATAGGCTGTGAATTGGTCTGTTCTAAGGATAACGTTCGATGCATTGAAAGCTACTCCGCCCTTTCAGTCGATGAAGCACCAGACTGGAGACAGCCGTTCATCGACTTCGTAGTATACGACATCCTGCCAGAGAATCCGAAGGAAGCTACTTCTATCAGGAGACGTTCTCTCAGATTTTTTTATGATACGGAGACAAAAATGCTGTATCGTCGATCCTATGATGGGTTGCTGCATCGGTGTCTATCAAATACAGAAGCCAAGGAAGCCATACGCGAGACCCATGATGGTGTCTGCGGAGCCCATCAACCTGGCCCGAAACTGCAAGACCGCCTTTGCCGAATGGGCTATTACTGGCCCACGATGGTTGCAGACGCAATAGATTATGCACGAAAGTGCAAAGCCTGCCAAATCCACGCCGACTTCATCCACCAGCCATCTGAATTCCTACACCCGACTGTGGCCTCCTGGCTATTCGAAGCATGGGGTATGGACATCGTCGGCCCAATTAACCCACATTCGTCCAGAGGACACCGATTCATACTCGTAATCACCGATTACTTCTCTAAATGGACGAAATCCATCCCATTGGCAGAGCTGAAAACTTCAAACGTAATCAGCTTCCTTAAGCATCATGTCATCTACCACTTTGGACTGCCCCGAAGGATCATTCACGACAATAGGCCACAGTTCGCAAGCCACGCATTTTATCGGTTCTGCGACAAGCACCAAATTCAGAACATTGCTTCGACACCCTACAACCCAGCAGCCAATGGGTTAGCAGAAGCATTCAACAAAATCATCATCAAGCTACTCAAGAAGTTCGTGTCGTCCAATAAATGCGACTGGAACGAGAAGCTCGGTGAATGCTTGTGGGCGTACCGTACCACAGTCCGAACGGCCACAGGGAACACACCATTCTCCCTAGTGTACGGGAGTGAGGCAGTTCTCCCATTAGAGACTCAGATCCCCTCACTCCGCGTCGCCCTAACACATCAGTTGACGACAGACGAAAACCACCATCGCCGACTACAGGAATTGGAGGCCCTAGACGAGAAACACCTGTTAGCTCAACAGCGAATCGAACTATATCAGGCCAGAATCTCTGGAGCTTTCAACAAGAAGGTTAAGGTCAGAACATTCCAAGTAGGCGATCTCGTTCTGGCGGTTCGGAGGCCGATGGTTATGACGCATAAAACCGCCGGTAAATTCCAACCAAAATGGGAAGATCCGTTCATCATCGAAGCTGTATTCTCCAACGGCGCCTACCGCCTCGCAAAACAAAATAGAGACTTGCTCATATTGCCCATCAACGGCAAGTTCCTGAAGAAGTATTATGTCTGAAACAAAATCCTCGAGACATCTCAGAGTGTCGAGTTATGTACCTTCCTGTACCACTGAACTTACATTCTGGTTCCATACATAGAGACATGTACCCGCTGGTACCTCTGAACTCATTCCTATGTTTTCCAACCATACGAGTTATGTACCTGCTGGTACCTCTGAACTCATTCCCATATTTTCCAGTCATAAGAGTCATGTACCCGCTGGTACCGTTGAACTCATACTCACATTTTTCAGATCAACGAGTCACGTACCCGCTCGTACCGCTGAGCTCACACTCACCATTCTCTAGATTCCCGAGTCATGTACCCTCTCGTGTCGTTGAACTCATATCCACAACATCCCAGATTATCGAGTCATGTGCCCGCTGGTGCCACTGAACTCACACTTTCACAATATCGAGTCATGTACCCGCTGGTGCCTCTGAACTCACATCCCGGTCACTCTTTCAGATAGTAAGTCATGTATGATCATACCTCTGAACTTTCTTCCTATAAGAGATCCTCCCTCATGATCCACTACCCGCACTACCAGTGCACAAAAGGGATAACGGGTCCACAAACTTCCAAAACGACCATGTCGATGCTACCTCTGAGTCGTTTCACTTCTGCCAAAAACAAATCACCCCTACATAAAACTTCCTTGTCCTCATTACCTCTGAGTCATTTTATGTACCACCTCTTCATTGAGCCTACTCCTGCTATGTCCTTATTGCCTCTGCGTGGGAAGGCTCCGTAGAAGAAACCTTCATACTTGCCATGTCCTCATTACCTCTGAGTAAGTATGTCGGTTCCCTTTCAACCTATTATCTGTACCCACAACCGGAGTACGACAAGGATAATAGGTCCACAAATATCCTCTGTTGACCACAAATGTCCTCTGTTGACCACAAATGTCCTCTGTTGACCACAAATGTCCTCTGATGACCATAAATATCCTCAGTCGACCACAGATGTTGTACTGGGTCTCCAGTACACGCCCATCCCTTCCCTATCGTGCCTGGGAGCCCAGTTGCTCCCTGGCATTCTCTCGAATACCAAAAACTTCTATAGTTGTCTTATCGCGAAGTTGTTCTAGGTATTCCTCTCTAAAACTTGTTACTCGTACCTAAAACCAAGGTACGCCCAGGGTAACTGGTCCACAAATAATCCCCCAGCAGGTTCAATTCCACAAACACCACGAGTATAAGAAAGAGAAGATGAGTTAAAACATGCTCATTTATTCAGAATTCAAAATGCTACATCATTTGGGATCACATCCCTTACAAAATGAAAATAAAAAGAAAAAAATAAGAGAGGGGAAAAGGAGCAAAAGAAAACCGAAAACTGATCACTGCTCCGGGGCACATAACGCCGTAAGACGGTCCATCAGCAAGGCAACCGACCGTAAAAACCTCTGTTTAGCTCGACGCTCCGCCTCTTGGGTCAGCACCGCCGCGTCCTCCAGATGAGCATGAGCTTGCCAGTTGTCCTCGAATTTCTTGGAAGCCCGCTCCACGTTAACAGAAGATCGGGAAATCTTCTCGGCCTTCTGAACGATTGACTCCTGTTCCGCATGAGCAGCATTCAGCTCCGATTCTAGGAAGGCCAATTCCCTCTGAAGTGCGAGAATTCGCTCCTTCGTGTCAGCTATTCCACGAGAAGCAGCCTCTTTTTGAGGCCTACAAGCTTGACTTCGACGACCCAGCCGGTCATACGAAGCGGAAAGCTCGTCAAGGTCCCCCTTCACAACCAGCCCGGCAGTGGCTCGAGCGAGCTTTATCCTATCCCGAGCGGCAATAAGGAAGCCCCGCTCTCATTCAATCGCAGCAGGCAAGTCAGCCTGCCGTAACACCAGCAATCGGGTCACAAGCTGATCAGCCTATGCCAACTTGGGCTCCAGGAGCGCACCCAACCCCACCCAGCCAGGAAGAGTCTTCAAAGTTTCAATCTGACCCCGAGCGCACCGCAGGGACAGAGAAAAAGGGATCCCCCATTCTACGGCAGCATCTACGCCCCTCTTTAAATGACGATAGAAGCTGTCGACCACATCTTGCGACACCTCGTCCAGAGCCTCCGAAGAAGCCGGCGTCAACGGGAGTGTAGCTGGCAACACTGAAGAAGACGTGACAGAATCTGCCGCTCCTGCCACGAGGGAAACAAACTCCGTGTGGAAGGATGCCTGAACAGCGGCCAACTCCTCTTTAGCAGCCTGCAGAACTTGAATGCTCGGCAAGGCCGAGAAGTCAATCTTCGAAGCCGTATAAGTAGCAGAGGATGAGGCGGGGACCATCGCTCTCGGAACAAGCTCCACTCCCATCTGCCCGGAGCTGGCGGAAGGCCCCTCGACATGAGTCAGTGAAGGAGAAAAAACGCTCCTGTCCCCCAGATCGCAGCAGGCCGAGCCTTCCCCAAGAACATCCGCTGTGGGAAGTAAAGGGTCAGGACCTGTAGGGCCAAGACAACCATGAATTGATTTGACTTGGAGGATATGTTGATAGAGCAAATAAGCCCCCTCACTAGTCAATATTTGGCTTATCTTACCAGCGGAAGAGTGTGGAGGCTGAGGTTCGCCTACGGCCACCACATCCTCTCCACCAGCGGCCTCCGAGTCGAATATAATAGACTCCTCCGCTCCGGTACCCTCGGGAGGGGATGCGACAAGATCGGCGTCGCCTTGCTGAAATTCAGCAATCTTGGAGACGGTCCCGAGGAAACCTTCGTCACCTCGGACCGAGGCCTCAGCAACTTGGAAGTCCTCAACCGCCGCTGAGAGAGCCCCCGTAGAAAGGACCGCGGCACACATGCTACTAATCAAAGCAGCAAGGGCCGGATCAACTCCAGGGGCAGCAGATGGTTCATGAGAATCTGGTCCGTCAGACGCCTACAAAGAAAAAATGATTAGGTCATATCTCCAAGAAAAAAAAAGCCACAACAAGAAGATAGCTCCAACATAGTCTTACCTCCGGAGCACCGACAGCATCCTCACCCCTCTCCGTAATAAGTAGCCTATGAGGTCTGACCGCAGCTCTCTTTACGGAAAAGGCTACTCCTCCGTCGGTAGACTCATGCCTACCTCGCTTACGCGAGGGACCAGGAACGACAGGCGGTGGTTCTACCCTCACCACCTCTGATACAGGTGGCAACTGATCTACCACCTCATCTAATACGACCGTAGGTTGATCCGTCATCATCTCATCTGCCATGATGGGCGGTTGATCCGCCGCTGCTCTGCTACAAGAAGAGAGAGAGTCCTCGTCATCCCGTTCATTGCTTCCCTCAACTGTGTCAAAGGACTCGAAATCAGGCACGGGAACCCTATTCGCCCCTTTCTTCTTTGCCTTCGACACCGTAGCCCTCTTCGCCAAACGAGTGCCCATGATGAAGCTAGTCCTCGGGTCAAAATCAACTGGAGGTTGGTTTACCGTAACATGGTATAAGGCCGCCATATACAAGATTTCCCCCAGCATGCTTGCTGCAGGAACTGAGAAACTAGTTCGAGTATGACAAGTGTCATAATAGCTCCATGCCCGAATCCCATCAAGGATGCTACCCTCAAATCCCAGGCAGGAACTGGGACGCCCAAGGAATAGTTGACTGTACCCAAATTGATGGGCAAACCTACTGGGCAAGTAGGGCTCCAGGTACACAGTGTTGCGGTTGTGATAAACTAAATGTGCCGGACGAATCTTACGCAACCAGAAATGCATCTTCTTAGGTAAGAAATAAGAAGATCCAACGCCATCAACATGGACACTCCTCACTTCCTGGTCGATAAAACGGGGAACGGACACGAAGAAATCATATCCGTCCACCCTCGCCAGCATCCTCCGACACGCCGGCATGGTACTATATTCCCAAGGCTGATGGCGATGTCTGAAAAAAAAAGCATCGTCGTCCTTAACACTGTCTTCCGTCCCAAGCCTCATCAAAGACCGATAATGCAACAACAGCCACACTAGCAGGTTATGATAAGGCAGCTCTATACGTTCAAAGTCCATCACCACGTCACGAGCAATGACCTTGGACGAGAAGGCGCGGAGACCATGATAAATGCTGCACACCATAGCGGAAAGAAGAGCCAGCCTGACCCCAAAGGCCAACTTCATGGCAGAAAGAATAAAGTGACGGCCGATCCTCTCGATGGAACCTGCCCCTCCTGAAACCACACAATTGCACAGCCACACCATTAAAAAGCCTGTCAAGAGTGCCTTTTCTGACAGCTGTCGAGTACCACAATAAAAATAGCTGAAGGAGTCAATCTGGCTCCCAAACTTGTTACCCTTAGACTTCGACCTCCTAGCAGTCGACACCAAGCCTTCTACTTTTCTAGGAGTTTGACGACCTCGGGAAGTAACTCGGCCAGCAGCACTGAATTTAAAAAGATAGGAGACCCAAGAGTTGGTATGGAGATTGTCCCCTTCCGAGCTATCATTTTTCTTGATAGCCGTTTGGTGACAGGTACTATGGTGACATAACAGTTCTTGGTACACAGCGACGAAGCCTGGGAATCGTCTATCTAGATCCTAGAACTCCTCGTTCGTTGGAGTGTACGCTTCGAAGGGCTCGTCTCCCCAGGGAAGCTTGGAGACAGCATACATCTCATGGAGAGCGAGCCCCAACTCCCCTACAGGTGTGAAGAAAGTCCCTGTCCAATGATTATACATCTCCAGAAGGACCATGAACAATGGCTTATTAATGGGCAATCCGTGGCTGGTACCCTGGATAGCATCATAAAGATTGACTTCTTGTAAAAATGCTTCGTAGTTCCGCAGAATCCACGAGGTCAGGTTAGCCCACGAGGGAATGGAGTGTAACCAGTACGGCAGTGCCAATCTGCCAACAGGATAGGACCCTTTTTGAACAAGCTGATACAGGAAGGTATCAGCCTGAGAAAATGAGAAGTTAGGACCAAGTGTGTTGATAAAGGTACCCGGAGCTAACCTGTCACCCTGATTTCCCGTATTTCCCGTATTTCGTATTTATACTAGTATCTGGATTTTTGGCATATATTTTTATTTTTTCTCAAACTTGTGGGATTTCGGTATTGCCCGTATTTTGGGTTTTGGCATGGCTCGGTTTTATTTGGATTGGTTCGGTTTTATGTGAGTTGGATCACCTTAACCTATGCTACCCCTCAACCCACCACAACTCACCCTCTTTATAACCCCCACCTACCACTCTCTCTCCTTATAACTTCCACCATTAATTTCCTTCTTCTTCTTCTTCTCCTTCCTCCACAACTCTCCTAACCCTAGGCAAGTGCACCTTGCCACCATATGAGAACCCTCTTTTATTGGTCCATTTGCAAGTTTAGGACATGGTGATCAACATTAGAACTTGGTGTTTTGTGATTTGAAGTCTCCTTTGCTCTAGATCTAAGTTATTTCTATTTTCGGATTTTGTATGGTTTGATCTCTTTAAGTTGGATTTTCATGGGTTTTGGTGTTTCCAAGTAGAAGAGCATTCAATTCTACCCAAGTTGGAACTTTGGAAATCTGGATTTGGAGTTCGGATGGCCAAGTTATGATGCTTTGAAGCCTTGGGTTCATCCATGTTCTTGTTGTTTGGAGAAGACAGTGAGCAGTGTGCAGAGCTGTTTAGCTTACGCACCCTGAGCTACGCGCGCTCTTTAGCGCTGCGTACGCAGACTTGGGTACGCTTTCTGTTGGAAGCGTGTCTCTCTCAGCGTGCGTGACTTTTCACCTACGCTGCTCTCTGTAGCGTGCGTGACTTTTCACCTACGCTGCTCTCTCAGCGTGCGTAACTTTTCACCTACGCTGCTCTCTGTAGCGTGCGTGACTTTTTACCTACGCTGCTCTCTGTAGCGTGCGTAACTTTTCACCTACGCTGCTCTCTGTAGCGTGCGTGACTTTTTACCTATATTGCTCTCTGTAGCGTACGTGACTTTTCACCTACGCTGCTCTCTGTAGCGTGCGTGAATTTTCACGAACGCTGCTCCCCTTGAGCGTGCGTGACTTTTCATGTCCGCTGCTCCCTTGAGCGTGCGTGACTTTTCATGAACGCTGCTCCCCTTGAGCGTGCGTGACTTTCATGTACGCTGCTCCCCTTGAGTGTGCCTTGGTACGCAGACTTGAGTGTGCCTTGGTACGCAGACTTGAGTGTGCCTTGGTACGCAGACTTGAGCGAGCCTTGCGTGCGTGCTTTTGTGCGTACACAGCTTTCCTGCGTGCGTGCTTTTGCACGTATGCTGTCCCTTGACCCCTTGCTTAATCCATTGGCTCTTGGAGTTTGGTTTTATTTCTCTAAGCTTGGTTCTTCTATAACCCTGTACTTTGATATTTTATTGGATATTTTATGCCCATTTTATATCTTTACGCCTTTTGTCATGAACTTGATTTTACTTAATATGTTTGGAATGACTATTGTACATGTCTTGGTATGGCAAGGAACTTGCATAACACGACAGTGACCCGTAGTGGTGCACTCCTGACATGACCAACCTGACATGATAGTGGCCCGTCGTGGCGCACTCCTGACAAGTACCCTGACATAATTTATCTTGATAACTTGATAGTGGCCCGTGACGACGCACTCCTGACTTGACATGACCTGATAACTTAGCTTGACCTGTCTTGACACCGTGGGTGGTTCTTTCTTGCTTGTTTGTTAAATCCACTTGTCCAGTCTCGCATCATGTCTAGGATGGGACTCCTGAGTACCACGGTCAGGAGTACCTACTAAAATGGATTAAGGCTAATAACTAGAATAACACAGTAGTCATGAAGAGATGACACAGCTACAGGCAATCCCGTTACCTGGGCGCTCCAGGGATTTGTAGCCTGCCGTCGAGTAGGGCGCATTTCCAGCACACTGTCAGGTGTTGCACCCTCTAAGGCACCTAAGGGTACATGCGTCTCCTGGACGATGTACCCACCTGAATTCAACCCTAATCTTTCGTCCTGGATAACCTGGATGGTCTGCAGGGCTTGTGGCTGTGGAACAATCGTACTGCATCTTGTTAGTAATTAGGCCTGTGATAACCCTAGTTAGTTAAAGTAGTAAGCCGTAAGATCTGCTTGGCCGTGATTGATTGAATGAGGTATAACCAGTCTAGTCATGTCTTGATCCCATGCAAGATTGCTTCCTGTCTTGATTACTTACATTACTTATCTTGCCAATAAATGGTGGAAAACCAAGCTCTGTTCAGATGAAGGGTTACAACCCCGGTCCTTGTTTGGTTTACGGGTTGTAACCTGGCTATCGGAATAGTTCCATGGTTATCTCGTCGTATATCATCCTGACATATTTTCATAATTTTAGTTTTAATATTAGATTTTCTGTGCTGATTGCTGGCTTTTGTTCTTATTTCGTGGCCCCCTTGTGGCACTTGCTTTTTTAGGGGTTGACCCAGCTGGTTTTGTGTGGCCAGATTTTGGAGCAGCTCCCGAGGATCTACCAAGCTTCCAGCCCAATGGTGAACACTAGACGGAATCCGGGCCAAGGGTGGGTTTTCTATTTTGTTTCGCTCACTCTATTGTAAAAATTATTCTTTTGAGGCGTTTAGCCGACGAGTACCTATTAGCTCGAAGCACTTTTACTTACTGTCTGCCTACGGGCTGTAAACATGATTGACAAATCCTAGGGTTGATCATGTATGACTAAACTCTTGCTAGTCCTAACATTTTGTAACGACTAGCTTCATGATCAGCTGAATATGTAATATTTGGGATGCCTTATTATTGTATATTTAATGATCATACATCTTGCGACTTTACTTACTTGTGGTGATTGAGACACTAGGCTTGTTCATGACCATAAGAGACTGTTGGCTTGTAGAAAACCCTCATATATCTAGACAGCCGTGACCGTATATCGAAGTGGTTTCCATTTCAATATACGTAGTTGGCTATGTCTGCCCCCGCTCTCTAGTATTCTAGTTCTGGGGTGTGACATGGTTTAAGTGGTGGCCCATGCAGGTCTTGTAAATCAAGATGTGTGGGGGTTTACCAGATAGATGTCTCAATCAGTACTCGTCCTTGATCTCTGTTCGTATCCTTTGAATCCCTGGATTCTTGCCCTGATGCTGTGCTTATATCGTTGATCTGTCCTGGTCCTTTCCTTATTGTTCCTTGTGTCATTTTTTTCAGTGGCACTGTACCTGGTCCTATCGATCGACGAGGTGGAGCACTTCCTGTGGATCAGCAGCAACCCGGAGATCAAGCCCAGCATTCCAGGGTAGCCTCCAGAGTTGTGCCTACGGGAGGAGAGTCACCAGTTCGGCCCGTCCAGCCCGCAGAGCCAGATGATGGTACCTTAGTAGGCCTCATCAGAACCTTGATAGCTTCCCAGGATCGTCGAAGCGACGCCCTGCACCAGACAGTTCAAGATGCTTTGACCCGAGGCGGACATCCAGGAAACCAGGCGGCCAACAGTTTCAAGCGATTGAACCCTCCTTTCTTCGACGGTAGCGAGGATGCGGTTGCCGCGGATGCATGGCTTCAGGATACCGAGGTGATTCTAGAAGCAGCCAGGACACCTGAGAATGAAAAGGTGGCGGTGGTACACCTGCAGTTGTTAGATTTAGCTCACAATTGGTGGGCGGCACAGGCCATGGGATTAGTGGCACCCATTGCTTGGGCAGTATTTAGGGAGAGATTCCAGACGAAGTATTTCGATGCTGTAGCTCGGTATGATCTGCAGGCCAGATTTACCAACTTGAAGCAAGGAGGCAGAACAGTCGACAGTTATGCATCGGAGTTTTCTAGGCTCAGTAGGTTTGCCCCCACCTTGGTGGCGACCGAGTTTGATAGGGTCCAGCGGTTCCAGCAGGGACTGCATTTGGAGATCTTGTTAGCGGTTGAGCACTTCGAGCACCAGACGTTCGATGCGGTCTTGAGAGCAGCTAGAAGGCATGAGTATACCTCCAAGAGGATCGTGGATAGGACCGGAGATAGGAAGCGGTCCCATAGTCAGATGCACCAATCATCAGCTCCAGCCCCGGCAGCTAGAAGTTTGACCATTGGGACTCCGAGGCGGGCGGCCTCAGTAACGTCGGTTCAGCATTCGACCCCAACGTACCCGCAGCAGCAGAAGCAGAAGCAGACTTCTGTGATGGGATGTTCTCATTGCGGGAAGCCAGGGCATGTGGTGGTAGACTACCGCAGGACGCAGGGATTGTGCCTGGCTTATGGAGCAGCAGATCATAGGGTTGGGGCTTGTCCGAATAGGGGTGGGTCATCTGCATCTAACCCTTCTAGCTCGTCGGTGAGAGGACCGGCCCCAGCACCAGTTCAGCAGCAGCAGTATCAGTCTTCGAGGCTCTTGCCGCCTCAGTCTCAGACATTCCAGCAACAATACCCCCAGCAGTATGCACAAGCCCAAGCTCAGACCCAGAATAGGCAGAGAGGTTTCCAGCAGAGGAGACCAGCAGCCAGAGGACAAGGTCAGGCCATGATGATGGCTATGGAAGAAGAAGTTGCACCAGGTGAGGTAGTGGCAGGTACTATTCTCGTCAACTCCTTTCCAGCTTCGGTATTGTTTGATTCTGGTGCATTGCATTCATTCATGTCTGCACGATTCGCGATACGGATAGGATTGGAGCCTGAGTCATTATCAGTAAGGCTCAATATACTTACTGGTAATGGTCTTATGGGAGTAGATCGAGTGTTTTTCTCGTGTCGGATCGTAGTTAGCGGTAGGGAGTTCCCCGCTAGATTCATAGAGTTTCCTATGGTAGACTATGATGTAGTCCTAGGCATGGATTGGTTGAGGAACCAGTATGCTAGGATAGACTGCCATATTGGCAGGGTTGTCTTTAGTATCCCCGACGAGCCAGAGTTTTTGTTTTCCAGAGGCGCAGTAGAGCCATCTTCCCCAGCATTGCGGATGGCAGTAGCAGCAGTGCAGTTACCCCGGATAGTTGAAGAGTTTCCAGATGTTTTCCAGAGGAGCTTCCAGGGATACCGCCAGAGCGGGAGATTGAGTTCACTATAGACTTGATTCTCGGGACAGCACCAGTGTCAGAGCGAGTCTACAGGATGGCGCCTTCAGAATTGAAGATTTTGTACAAGATGATTGAAGAACTGAGGACCAAGTGATTCATCCGTGCAAGTGGATCGCCTTAGGGAGCCCCGATGCTTCTTATAAAAAAGAAGGATGGTACGTCCAGGCTATGTGTTGATTATCGTACCTTGAATTCGGTGACAATCAAGAACAGATACCCTCTTCCGAGGATAGATGACTTGTTTGATCAGCTCAGAGGGGCTTCAGTGTTCTCGAAGATCGACTTGCGGTCGGGATACCACCAGATCAGAGTCAGAGAGCAGGACATCCCGAAGACAGCATTCAGATCGAGGTATGGACATTGGGAGTTCCTTGTTATGTCCTTTGGAGCGACCAATGTGCCGGCCGTATTCATGGACGTCATGAATCGCATTTTCATACCTTACTTGGACCAATTTGTGATCGTATTCCTAGATGACATCTTGGTCTACAGCAAGAGTGAAGCTGAGCATGAGCAGCATCTCAGAGTCGTCCTTCAGACGCTTAGGAAGCATCAGTTGTACGCCAAGTTCAGTAAATGCGAGTTCTGGCTCGATCGCATTTCGTACTTGGGTCACATCATTACCCGAGGAGGAGTGGAAGTGGATCTCCAGAAGATTATGGCTATCGAGTCATGGCCGGTACCCAGCTCAGTGGCAGAGGTTCGCAGCTTCCTTGGATTGGCCGGCTACTACCGGCGGTTCGTTTCAGATTTCGCAAGGATTTCAGCGCCGATGACCCAGTTGACCCGCAAAGATGTGCCATTTGTTTGGACAGCAGAGTGTCAGGAATCATTTGAGAAGTTGAAGCGAGGTTTGATAATGGCTCCCATTTTCACCCTTCCAGATGGGACCGGAGGATTCACAGTTTATTGCGACGCTTCAGGTAGAGAATTGGGGTGTGTCTTGATGCAACATGGAAAGGTAATATCTTATGCGTCACGCCAACTTCGTGATCATGAGAAGAATTACCCGACCCACGACTTGGAATTGGCGGCGGTAGTATTTACTTTAAAGTTATGGAGACACCACTTGTACGGAGATAGAGTGGAGATCTTTACTAATCATAAGAGCCTGAAGTATGTTTTTCACCCAGAAGGACCTTAATATGCGGCAGAGAAGATGGCTCGAGCTATTGGTAGATTATGATATGGATTTGCAGTATCATTCCGGGAAGGCCAACGTTGTCGCAGATGCATTGAGCAGGAGAGCCGGAGTTTATTTCCTGACGGCACAACCAAAATTATTGGCAGACCTTCAGAAGATGGGAATTGAAGTGGTTTTTCCTACCAGTGTGGCATTGATGGCCAGTCTACAGGTTCAGTCCAGCATAGTTGAGAGGATCCGGATGGCGCAGTCAGCAGATTCCAAGCTTCAGCGACTCAGAGCAGAGTGTGAAGCAAGAAGAAGGCCAGAGTTATGTATCCATGAAGACGGTACCCTTCGGCACGGCACTCGTCTTTGTGTACCTAGTGGCGATATCAGACATGAAGTCATGGCAGAAGCCCACAGTTCACAGTATTCTATTCATCCGGGTGGTACGAAGATGTACCGTGATATTCGTCAGCATTTTTGGTGGAATGGCATGAAGAGTGAGATAGCTCGGTTTGTCTCTCGGTGTTTGGTTTTCCAACAGGTTAAGGCTGAACATCAGAGGCCCGCTGGACTTCTTCAACCCTTACCGATCCCAGAATGGAAATGGAAACATATAACCATGGATTTCATGACCGGATTGCCTAGATCTCCGGCCGACAGAGATGCTATTTGGGTAATTATGGACATGCTTACCAAGGTGGCACACTTTCTCCCATTCAGAGTTGGACAGTCGACGGCGCAGCTAGCAGAGATGTACCTCAGGCAGATCGTCAGGCTTCACGGTGTGCCAGTCAGCATCACCTCAAACAGGGATTCAAGATTTATATCACACTTTTGGCGCAGCTTGCAGAAGAGTTTGGGGACTCGTCTTCAGTTTAGCTCAGCTTATCACCCACAGACGGATGGTCAATCAGAGCGCACAATCCAGACTCTTGAAGATATGTTGAGATCTTGTACCCTTGACTTCGGTGGTTCATGGGAGAATCATCTGTACCTGGTAGAATTCTCGTACAACAACAGTTATCAGGCCAGTATCCAGATGGCACCCTTCGAGGCTCTCTATGGCAGAAAGTGCAGATCCCCGCTAGCATGGGACGATGTCGGGGAGAGGCAGATGCTCGGACCCGAGTTGATTTCCCAGACGGTTAAAGCGGTCAGGAAGGTCAGAGATCACCTCCGAGTTGCCCAGGACCGCCAGCGCTATTGGGCCGATGCTCATCGGCATCCCTTAGAATTTGCTGTCGGCGACCATGTATTCCTTAGGATCTCGCCTAACCGCGGCGTCATTCGCTTTGGCATGCGGGGAAAGCTTAGTCCTAGGTATATAGGGCCATTCGATATTCTAGAGCGAGTAGAAGATGTATCCTATCGTCTCGCTCTTCCGCCATCGCTAAGTGAGGTACATGATGTATTCCATGTGTCCCAATTACGACGATATATTTCGGACACGAACCACATCCTAGACCATTCGGAATTGGTTGTTGGTACCAACCTTTCGTATGAGGAGAGGCCCGTGTCTATTTTGGACCGGAGGAAAAAGATACTCAAGAACAAGACTATTAAATTAGTCCGTGTTGCTTGGGGTCATCACTCTCTGGGTGAGTCAACGTGGGAGCGTGAGGACGACATCCGATCGCGATATCCCTACCTGTTTGACTCGTGAGGTATAATGTCTTTCTTATGCCTTATATTTTCCCTTCCTTGCTTGCATTGTATGATTGTATGATTGGACTGCTTAGTGTAGCTTGCCTGTGCTTAGTGTAGCTTGTCGTGGCGATCTCTAGCTCCTTGATTAAATTCCGAGGACGGAATTCTTTTAAGGTGGGTAGAGTTGTCACCCTCATTTCCCGTATTTCCCGTATTTCGTATTTATACTCGTATCTGGATTTTTGGCATATATTTTTATTTTTTCTCAAACTTGTAGGATATCGGTATTTTCCGTATTTTGGGTTTTGGCATGGCTCGGTTTTATTTGGATTGGTTCGATTTTATGTGAGTTGGATCACCTTAACCTATGCTACCCCTCAACCCACCACAACTCACCCTCTTTATAACCCCCACCTACCACTCTCTCTCCTCATAACTTCCACCATTAATTTCCTTCTTCTTCTTCTTCTCCTTCCTCCACAACTCTCCTAACCCTAGGCAAGTACACCTTGCCACCACATGAGAACCCTCTTTTATTGGTCCATTTGCTAGTTTAGGACATGGTGATCAACATTAGAACTTGGTATTTTGTGATTTGAAGTCTCCTTTGCTCTAGATCTAAGTTATTTCTATTTTCAGATTTTGCATGGTTTGATCTGTTTAAGTTGGATTTTCATGGGTTTTGGTGTTTCCAAGTGGAAGAGCATTCAATTCTACCCAAGTTGGAACTTTGGAAATCTGGATTTGGAGTTCGGATGGCCAAGTTATGATGCTTTGAAGCCTTGGGTTCATCCATGGTGTTCTTGCTGTTTGGAGAAGACAGTGAGCAGTGTGCAGAGCTGTTTAGCATACGCACCCTGAGCTACGCGCGCTCTTTAGCGCTGCGTACGCAGACTTGGGTACGCTTCCTGTTGGAAGCGTGTCTCTCTCAGCGTGCGTGACTTTTCACCTACGCTGCTCTCTTTAGCGTGCGTAACTTTTCACCTACTCTGCTCTCTGTAGCGTGCGTGACTTTTCACCTACGCTGCTCTCTGTAGCGTGCGTGACTTTTCACCTACGCTGCTCTCTGTAGCGTGCGTGACTTTTTACCTACGCTGCTCTCTGTAGCGTGCGTGACTTTTCACGAACGCTGCTCCCCTTGAGCGTGCGTGACTTTTCATGTACGCTGCTTTCTTGAGCGTGCGTGACTTTTCACGAATGCTGCTCCTCTTGAACGTGCGTGACTTTCATGTACGCTGCTCTCCTTGAGTGTGCCTTGGTACACAGACTTGAGTGTGCCTTGGTATGCAGACTTGAGTGTGCCTTGGTACGCAGACTTGAGCGAGCCTTGCGTGCGTGCTTTTGTGCGTACGCAGCTTCCCTGCGTGCGTGCTTTTGCACGTATGCTGCCCCTTGACCCCTTGCTTAATCCATTGGCTCTTGGAGTTTGGTTTTATTTCTCTAAGCTTGGTTCTTCTACAACCCTGTACTTTGATATTTTATTAGATATTTTATGCCCATTTTATATCCTTACGCCTTTTGTCATGAACTTGATTTTACTTAATATGTTTGGAATGACTATTGTACATGGCTTGGTATGGCAAGGAACTTGCATAACACGACAGTGACCCGTAGTGGTGCACTCCTGACATGACCAACCTGACATGATAGTGGCCCATCGTGGCGCACTCCTGACAAGTACCCTGACATAATTTATCTTGATAACTTGATAGTGGCCCGTGACGGCGCACTCCTGACTTGACATGACCTGATAACTTAGCTTGACCTGTCTTGACACCGTGGGTGGTTCTTTCTTGCTTGCTTGTTAAATCCACTTGTCCAGTCTCGCATCATGTCTAGGATGGGACTCCTGAGTACCACGGTCAGGAGTACCTACTAAAATGGATTAAGGCTAATAACTAGAATAACACAGTAGTCATGAAGAGATGACACAGCTACAGGCAATCCCGTTACCTGGGCGCTCTAGGGATTTGTAGCCTGCCGTCGAGTAGGGCGCATTTCCAGCACACTGTCAGGTGTTGCACCCTCTAAGTCACCTAAGGGTACATGCGTCTTCTGGACGATGTACCCACCTGAATTCAACCCTAATCTTTCGTCCTGGGTAACCTGGATGGTCTGCAGGGCTTGTGGCTGTGGAACAATCTCACTGCATCTTGTTAGTAATTAGGCCTGTGATAACCCTAGTTAGTTAAATAGTAAGCCGTAAGATCTGCTTGGCCGTGATTGATTGAATGAGGTATAACCAGTCTAGTCATGTCTTGATCCCATGCAAGATTGCTTCCTGTCTTGATTACTTACATTACTTATCTTGCCGATAAATGGTGGGAAACCAAGCTCTGTTCAGATGAAGGGTTACAACCCCGGTCCTTGTTTGGTTTACGGGTTGTAACCTGGCTATCGGAATAGTTCCATGGTTATCTCGTCGTATATCATCCTGACATGTTTTCATAATTTTAGTTTTAATATTAGATTTTCTGTGCTGATTGCTGGCTTTTGTTCTTATTTCGTGGCCCCCTTGTGGCACTTGCTCTTTCTGGGGTTGACCCAGCTGGTTTTGTGTGGCCAGATTTCGGAGCAGCTCCCGAGGATCTACCAAGCTTCCAGCCCAATGGTGAACACTAGACGGAATCCGGGCCAAGAGTGAATTTTCTATTTTGTTTCGCTCACTCTATTCTAAAAATTATTCTTTTGATGCGTTTAGCCAACGAGCACCTGTTAGCTCGAAGCACTTTTACTTACTGTCTGCCTACGGGCTGTAAACATGATTGACAAATCCTAGGGTTGATCATGTATGACTAAACTCTTGCTAGTCCTAAAATTTTGTAACGACTAGCTTCATGATCAGCTGAATATGTAATATTTGGGATGCCTTATTATTGTATATTTAATGATCATACATCTTGCGACTTTACTTACTTGTGGTGATTGAGACACTAGGCTTGTTCATGACCATAAGAGACTGTTGGCTTGTAGAAAACCCTCACATATCTAGACAGCCGTGACCGTATATCGAGGTGGTTTCCATTTCAATATACGTAGTTGGCCATGTCTGCCCCCGCTCTCCAGTATTCTGGTTCTGGGGCGTGACATAACCCCATCACAGATCGACTGGCCGGATCCTTGATCGCGCGTACTGACCCAGTAGTTTTATTGTAACGGATGTTACCCACAAACATCCCCGGTCTGGTTGGAGTGAGGAAGTCTGTCATCTGCCTGTCCAATAAGATCATGTTGAACCACGCAAGGGGGAAATGACGCTTCATAATGGGGATATGAATCGGCATTCCGTCCAGATTAAAATCCCAACTCTCGGAGATATCCAACACTCTGGAGTTTTTTATGATCAATGTATCCCCAAAGAGGAAAACCGGCCTCAGATATTTCCTACTTGGCTCCCCGAAGCTCATCATATCACTAAGGAATTCGAAAGATTGAACTCTGATAACATTCAGTCACTCCAAAGGCTCATTAACAAGGAGCTGCTCTGACACTTGACGAACTAAATTGTCCCGTCGCACATCCGAGGCAAGTTGATTCGAGCCAACCAGAAGTTTCCCCGCAGGATTTACTGGCAGATTCACTGAAGAAGAGACGAAAGAAATAAGATTAGAGAATAGTCAAAACAAAGAAGCGTTTGAAAGATCATTTGAGTCTATGCGGCTTGGGTCGTCACAGCCTCATGCGGCTCAGAACCAGATGAGTCCATGCGGTTCGGTTCATCATAGCCTTATGCGGCTCCGAGTCAGACGAGTCCATACAAATCAAGTTCAGATGAGCTTATGAAGCTTCTGCAGTTTGGGTTCAGAAGGGCCTATACGGTTCAAGGTTCACATGGACTCAACAGACAAACCTAGACACTGATGCGGCTCGGATTCAGGTGAGACTATGCGGTTCAAAGTCCACGCGGACTCATGCGGCCCTGAACAGACAGACTCATGCGGCTACAAACAGATGAGCTTATGCGGTTCAAAAGTGACCTACGCTCATGCGGCCCAAACCGAAAATAGATATGCGGTTCAGATCGAGTACGACAAGCTCATGCGGCCTCCTGGGCGAAGTGCTTATGCGGTCATATCGACGAACCTTATACATGCGGCTTGTGCATAAATTACGTAGCAGAGCCATGGCAGTTAGGGTTCTAAGGCAATGCCCTTACCAGCAATAGGTGGATGAACGTCGGGATGAACAGAGTGAACGGCGGCCGACGGAGGAGTAGCCACGTTCGTCGCCACAATCGCAGCAGAAGCGACCGCCTTGCCCTTCGCAGCCTTCGACGCAGCGACCTTCTTGGAAGCCATAGATGCTTGGGAGAGAAAGGAGTTAGAACAGCAAAAGATCGAAGAGAGCAAAGGAGATTCCCCAGAACGAAAGTGTTCCTATTTATTGACAAGGAAGAAACGCCTCGATCCGCGTGCAATATGATGGCCGACTCTTCGGTCATCGAGGCAAAACGGCTTAATAATAGCCCGACTCTTGGGATCATGGCCCAAAAAGCGGCTCTTAAAATCTGACAGCAAATCAAGAGCATTAAATGCAGAAGATTTACAAAAGATTTGCACACGTGGCAGGAAGACGTGGCAAGAAGCTCATGCGGCCAAAATAGCCCATACGGTTCAAAGAGTCATGCGGTTGAGGTAATCATGCGGCTGGTCAAATCCATACGGCTGGGACAGAATACATCCATGCGGCTCTGGCATAATCATGCTTCTTATTCAAAGTATTTCAATTTTGCAAATTGAAAACTTTGAAGGGGGACTTGTAGAAGCATGAAAAAGAGGAAAAAAAATGATCCATGCGGCCAAGGAGCCATATGCGGCTCAGGAGTCCCATGCGGCTCAAACACATAGGCAGCTCGAGTGGATTCCATGCGGCCCGCAGAGGGAAGCCACGTGTCTTTTCAGAACAGCTGTACCCGACGTTATTCAAACACAATTAATGCTCTGACGGCTGACAGCTGACAGTTGACAGCCCTGACGAAAAGTAGTCATAATGACTGACAAAAGAGCATTATCTTCCTAGGGAACTGGAGAAAATCTTCACAGCATCGAGGCAAGTTTATGCGGTCAGATTAGACGAGTTCACACGGCCAGTACAGAGAAGCCTATGCGGTTCAATCATGAAGGTCCCCTATGCGGCTCGGCCATGAAGAAATCCATGCGGTTCGGCCATGAAGACTCTCATACAGCTCGGCCATGAAGACCCCCATGCGGCTCGGTCATGAACATATTCATGCGGCTCGGTCATGACAACCTTCATGCGGTTCGGGTATAGAGACTATTCATGAGGTTCGGTCATGAAATCTTTCATGCGGCTCGGTCATGACGACCTTCATGCGGCCCAAATACGAACGCTCCTCATGCGGCTCAATAATGATGACAGGACACGCGTCCTAAAGATAATCAAATTTTGGGTCAGATCCCAATAATTTGAGACACGTGGCAAGAGAATAAATTAAATTGATTCATTTAGATTTGCGGACATCAACAAATCATCATGATGGGGATTTATTGCAACCAACATTAATTACTGACATGATTTGGCATAATCCTCATTAATGGCCCAGATCCTTCACGCTCAAGATTAATGGCCCAGATTGATCATTTACCAGGCCGTCGCCACTTTGAAAATGGGCAATCATTGCAAACCCTAATGATGCCCCCCACTATTATAAATAGCAAGGTGCCATTCCCTTGCAAAAGGACGCACCCCCAATAATCAGAGAGAAAAATACACAGAGATCAATCCAGAGAGAGAGAAGCCAGAAGAGCAATACGAGGAGAGCAAGAAGAGCATTTCTTCGTCAACGCCAAGCATCTCGTTACAGGAGCCAAGGCTACGTCTGATCGTCCAAGGAGTAAGGCAGAGCTGCTGTCGCTTTCCCGAGCCTCTACCGCCACCCCCCAGAATCAAAAATAAACAATTGTACTTAGATTACTGTACCTAGGTTTTCGTCCCTAGGCTTTCTTTGTACAAGCGAGTTTGTAACGTGAAGTAAAAGTCCAGTCCTCCCATAAAACTGTTATGCTCTTTTATATTTCATGGCAAACAAATGTACTCATCATGATCAACTCCGAACGAAGGACAAGTATAAGATATTGTAACTCAATCACAGTCTAAGCACGATAATATAACACAGAAGAAATAACTAAGAAATAGAAGACAACTACTATAATAATAACAAAATCTCAACAATCTCAATACAACAAGTCACAAATCAAATACAACAAGTTCTACATGAAAGACAGATGCAAGTCTACTAAACTAAATCCCGATCACTCCTGAGTGTCGGGGCCAAAGGTAGCCATCCCGTCTCCGGGTCCATAATATGTAGGGCATGTATCCTCAGCACAAGAATCTGTAATATTTTTAACAGGTCCAGTCAGGACAGGAACGAGCACAATCTCATCTAGAAAACCCAAGTAAATAACAGAGAACTATAAATCAGTTATAGACAGTTGTATTGATGAACATGGCAGTTTATATTCAGGTTATGGTATAGAAAAAGAGATAAGGTACAAGGAAAGTAAGTAACTAAAACAAGAGAAGAGCTATGGCAATTAAGGCTGAAAAATAGAAACTAGCTGAACTAGAGTAAGATGGTACAAGTCCAGACAGTAAATGTAAACAAGTGTAACTCCAATGTAAGTACAGTACAAGACGAATCTATTACAAGATGAATCCAGTACGAGACGATTCCAGTCATAGTGATCAATGATTCCAGGGTGAGTCCAGCCTATACTCTAATAGTGTGTTTTAAAATACCGAGATCGACATCTAAACGGCTATAGGTAATCCGGCACATCAAACACCTGGCCGGGTGTGAGATGGCTATCATTCCAGTTTGATTCCAGCATGAGGGTGATTCCAAAATTGGGGTATGTCTACATGTCTTACTCTAGTATTTCCCCGCCCTGCAAGTGAATCAAAAAATTCGACACAATGATTCAAGATGAGTCCAGCCAGAATATAATGATACCAGTAAATGATTCCAGAATGATTTCAGTAATAGAGGCCAGACAATAAATGTGTGTCGCATACATGAATTCAGAAATATCCATTCATGTTGTAACAGAGAATCGCATAAAACTAACTAGAACTGAAGTACAGTAATTGACAAATAAATGAGAGAACTATCAGAAAATGTACTCGCTTGATACTCTGAAAAGAGTAGTGTAATATCAGATGTCTGCACCGGAGTCACAATGTCCTAAATAGAGAAGTACAAGTTATAATATGTTTAAAATAAGGTAAATGAAGTTTATGATGCAATCTACATGATTTCTAGGCCAATCTAGGTCAAGGTCAAGTCTAAGTCAAACCTGGTCAACTATCTAGGTCAAACTAGGTCCAAGTCATACTTGGTCAACTCTGGGTCAACCCAAGTCAACATCTACTCAAACTAGGTCAATTGGTCACATCTAGACTCAATGTTGACTTTTGATCAACTCTAGTCAACCCTGAACTATTGGGTCAAACCTTGGTCAATTCTAGGGTTTGGTCAACTATCAAGTCAAGCAAGGTTAACTAGGCATATCTGTCTACTAACTTACAAAGAGAGATCTAGAGAGAGGGATACATGATTTCATGCATTCATTTATGCTTAGGTACATAGAGGCATATGTAGATCAATATATATTTACATACATACTATTTATATTCCTACATACAAAGAGAGATCTAGAGAGAGGGAAACATGGCATATGTGTCTACTAACTTGTGTGTGTGTGCATGTGAGGGTTTAGATTAGGGTGTAACAGGAATAAATTAAGGAAATGTGTGTTCAGGAATTCAGTGTGTCAATGACAGTGAAGGCAATGGGGAAAACTCAGATTAAATGAAATTTTGTGTCTAATAGGTTTGGCTAATAGTGAATTGATTAAGGGATTTTAGTGTAACAGTAAGGGGATCAATGTAATGTGTCAATGTGTGTTCAGGATTTTGGTAGAGTGTATCTCAGGTTAGCTAACAGTGTGTGTGAGCATGTACATGATAGTGATGTTTATGTGTGTAGGTGGACATGTAATCATGTGTGTATAAACTCAGAAAATTAGTGACAGTGTATGTATGTATGAGCATTTGTGAAACAATATGACAGTAGAGTGTGTCATGTGATAGGAATTATTAGGGAATGTGTGTGTGTGTGTCTAACATAGTGTGACAGCCTATGTGTGGGTGTGTACATGTAATAAGTGTCAGTTGGAACCTGTGTATAGAAGTAGGGATGCCCAAATCTCAGGAACAAAGTGACAGTGTATTAATCTTCAAATTTTAAATGATGTAAACTCAGGTAATTATATCCAAATGACAGTTTGTGCATAGAGTAAAATGAGAATAAGTTGACAGTTCTATAACAGTTCATCAATGTTGAAATCCAGGTGGTTTCAGTCCCAAAGCAAATTTAAAATCCAATTTTCGTGCAAACATGAAACCCACAAATTCAGTTTTCATGAACCAAATCCCAATCATTCAGTTTAGATATTTCTATCTAAACATTCAAAACCAAATTTCCAAATTCAAATCAAATCTCAGACCTCATGTGTACTGTGCATATGGTTAGTTTCCTGTGTGTGTAATCAAACAGTGCATACTTCTCAGAATTTAAGTGATGTATGTGTCAATGAGTGGTGTGACAGGTTTCAGTTTAAAAGGGTTAATTTCTCAGACTATCAACGAACACTTTCCAGTTTCAGTAAACAGTGTTCCTTTGTATTGCAGTGAGTGAACCTATGAATCAACGTGTTCTCAGCTATGTGACAGTATAGGTAGCTTTGTGTGATAACAAGTTCAGTTTAAGCCAAATGTCAGCAACCTATCATGTATCTCAATGTCTTAAGTTCAGAAATCAATGTGTATTATTAGGTTGTTCAGGAAATAGTTATGAGAGTCAATGCATACTCGAACACAACAATTTCCAACCAAACTTCCACATGGCAAACCCTAATCATCTAACATGTAATCCCCAATATAAACAACATGTGAACCATGTAAATGAACATTGAAACATTTGAACAGTAAACAAAAACGCATCAGTGTATCAGAGTTCGAGCGCATACCCAAGGCTAATTCGAATCAAAAATAGAAGAACATGGTGTACAGGCATAGGGGCTAACCCCACGAGCCTATACGTGTCCACACGTATCCAAGGAACACGACACAAAGTATCCAAAACACGAACCATACAGTATTTTAAAAATTAGCACATGCAGCCTCGTATGTGCGTGTCGAGCCTTCGTGGGCCCGACACAGAGCTCGGGGTGGGTTGAGCTCGTGCATATGGGTTCGCCCATAGTAGGGCTAGGATTCCCATACCCTGACTTGAGTCGTACCTGTGTCGTGTCTAAGTTAAAACCTCGTATCAGTGAACAGCTGTGCACATGTGTGTGTGTGTTTGTAATTCCAGTGCGGGTCAAATATCTCTCAAACCACTTGATAAAATCATCTCAAATTTTACGTACATGGTGTCTGTCATTGCCCGCACCCACACACCAATTTTCAGGTGTCGGGGTGCCGTATCGTGTCATGTATCGACCCCGAGCAGCAGGAAAGTATATGGTATCCTCGTGCGTGAGGTGCGTGTCCGATTTGGACACAAAAACCAACCTAAATCAAGCTCAGTCACATAGATACAAAATCTATATATGATTAGCTACCCAAATATATAATTTGTTTTGAAAACCAAGAACAAAAAGTTCTAAGAGGCATTGTCACGCCCCAGAACCAGAATACTAGAGAGCGGAGGCAGACATAGCCTGCTACGTATATGAAACGGATTCTATCTCGCTATACGGTCACGGCTGTCTAGATACATGAGGGTTTACTACAAGCCAACAGTCTCCTAAGGTCATGAACAAGCCTAGTGTCTCAATCAGAAGCAAGTAAGTAAATGTTACAAGATGTATGATCATTAAATATACAATAATAAGGTGTCCCAAATATTACATATTCAGCTGATCATGAAGCTAGTCGTTACAAAATGTTAGGACTAGCAAGAGTTTAGTCATACATGATCAACCCTAGGATCTGTTAATCATGTTACAGCCCGTAGGCAGACAGTAAATAAGTGCAATCGAGCTAAACAGGTGCTCATCGGCTAAACGTCTTAAAAGAATTTTTACAATAAAGTGGGAGATCAAAAATAAACCCACTCGTTGCCCGGGTTACGTCTAATCGCCACCATCGGGCTGGAAAGTCGGTAGATCCTCTGGAGCTGCTCCAAAATCTGGCCATACAAAACCAGCTGGGTCAGATCCCAGAAAGAGCAAGTGCCACAAAGGAGGCTGCACTTAGGAACTAAAACCAGCAATCAGCACAAGAGTATAAATAAAGTAAGAACTGGAAATAAAGAAAATACATCAGGATGATATACGAAGAGATAACCATGGAGCTATTCAGATAACCAGGTTACAACCCGTAAACCAAACAAGGACCGGAGTTGTAACCCTTCGTCTGAACAAAACTTGGGATTCTCACCATTTATCGATAAAATAAATACAAGCATTTTGGTCATGCAGTAATCAGGATCAGGGCAAGACTTGACTGGTTAGACTCCATCCAATCATTTCACGGCCAAGTAAGAATTACGGCTTGATACTTTAACTAACTAGGGTTGTCACAAGCCTAATTACTAACAAGATGCAGTGAGATTATTCCACAGCCACAGGCCCTGCAGACCATCCAGGTTACCCGGGTTAAAAGATTAGGGTTGAATTCAGGTGGGTACATCATCCAGGAAACGCATGTACCCTTAGGTAGCTTGAAGGGTACAACACATGGTAGTGTGCTGGAAATGTGCCCTACTCGAAGGCAGGCTACAGATCCCAAGGCGTGCCCAGGTAACAGGATTGCCTGTAGCTGGGAGATCTCTTTATGACTAAGGTATTAATCTAGTTATTAGTCTTTAGTTCATTTCAATAGGTACTCCTGACCGTGGTACTCAAGAGTCCCTCCCTAGATATGATGCAAGACAGAACTGGTTTATTTGTACAAGCACAATCACCCACGGTGTCCAGGTTATTATACAGGTCATGTCATGTCATGGAGACGTCGTAACAGCTTATCAGGATATATCATGTCAGGTTTAACATGTCCAGTTTACTGGTCAGGAGTGCGCCGCGACGGGCCACTATTAGGTCATGTCAGGTTAGTCATGCCAGGAGTGCACCACTACGTGTCACTAACATGTCAGGCTCAATTATCATGCCCCAAACATATCAAGTAAATTCGTATACGGCTAAGGCATATGCTGCCAGAAATGATCTCATGCGGCTGGAAGAGAACAGCCCATGCGGCTGAATAGAGTCAGGCGCATGCGGCTAAAAAGGAGAGGCTTATGCAGTCAAAGGGGTATCAGTCATATGCGGCTCGGAGATCCAGTCAGTCATGCGACTGAGAAAGGCAAGACATATACGGTCAAGAGGATAAGGAACTCATGCGGCTGGCGGGGGATGGGTCTATGCGACTGGCTGACCAATCAGGTACATACGGCCGGGGAGGAGCAATCCATGCGACTGCGAGAAGCAATGACTATGCGGTCAAGGGAAGCAAACCCATGCGGCTGGGAGACTGCGGTCTATGCGGCTCGCGAGTGTTGAGTTCATACGGCTCAGAGTGGACGGAGTCCCATGCTGCTGGACTGGGAAGCTCAGTCATGCGGTTAAGTAAGAAGGACTTCATGCGGCTAGAAGGAATACTTGTCGCATGAACTTGTCATGCGGTCAAGTCAAGGCAATAGTGCATGCGGTTGGAACTGACTTGCCGCATGAATGTTCATGCGGTCAAGTGCTACTATACGGCTCGGGACTGAGCTTCTTCTCTAAATTTCCGAGAAGAAGTACACCATAAGCCATGGCTTCCAAGTTGCATAACTCTATCATCCGGAGCCCAAATCCGAACTTCTATAGGTCAAAATGGGGTAGAACGAAATTTTCTACAACATGGAACCATCAAAACTCAAAAATAACAAGATTAAGTAGATCAAAATCCAAGAAATCCAAAAATAATATAAATATAGATCTACAAGAATCTAGTCATGGAAAGTGAAAATGCCAAGTTCTAAAGTAAGTTAGAATGCTGTAAGGAAGAGAATGAAGCAATAAAATTGGAGTTCCTCCATGAAGGAAGTTGCACTTGCTTAGAACTCTCTCTCTCTCTCTCTGGTAGGTGAATAAGTAAATGGAAGAAGAAGAAGAGATTAATGAAGAGAGAGAGAAAGAAGAATAGGGTTAATAAATGGTAGTGGTGGTGGTAGGTAGGGGGTTCATCCTTTGGTTCATGATGAACCAAAAGCAAATCTCAAACCGAACCAAGCCAACCCGAACCAAGATTAACCCAAGCCATGAAGAAAACTAAGCAAGGAATCATACAATACAAGATAAAATAAGTATACGTATTCCAAAAATACGTAATACGGATAACCGGTATTACAGGCATTTCGTCGAACACCTATGTACATACATTGATACGTGTCCGATACGGACACCAAACGGACACAAAATCCATCCAAATTCTAGGAACAGCTAGAGGACACCTAGATCTAGCATAATATGCATATAAATCGGAATAATAATACAATTTAAGGGGTTTTACATATAGGTGCAAATAGCAAGAAAAAGTCCCAAAATGAAGTGTTCCTCCTTGCTAGCTCGGATCCCCAAATTGCTCAAAATCTGGGATTACTCTCCACCAACAGTAAATAAACAATAATTAGATCCTAATGCAAAAGACTAGAGTTAAAAAGGAGTTGAAATGAATTTATTAGGATTTTAGGGAAATGGAGAATTACCTTTCCTTCAAAAATCTAGGTCAAGCACAAAAGAAGCAAGAATAAATGGAAGAGACATTAAATAGGGGTAGGAAACCCTAGGTTGGCTGCCATGGGTGGGTTTGTTGGGCTTTGGGCTTAAGTCATGGGCCTATGGCTCAATTACATAAGTCATGAATTGGAAAAATCACAAGTCATTGAGTTAAGTCATAAGTCATGAAACTATTTCACTTAAACTTAATCTTCCTATTTCAAAACTAATTTCTAATGACTAAAATTGGTTAACTTAAGTTATACTAGGGTCACCATAGCTAGGGTTAGCTTCTAGGCTAGTCTACAAGGTCTCAACTAGTCAAAGTAAAAATTACAAGCCATGACTTAAAACAGTTTTAAATTGATTAAAAATTATCAAAAATCATAATATGATATAAATATAAATAAATAATAATTATAATTACAAAAGTTCAAAATTACCATTATTTGGAAAATTGGGTATTACAATCCTACCCCCCTTAGAAATATTTCGTCCTCGAAATTATGATGATCGTACCCCTACTAGGTCAAACCCCCAGTCAATCAGGTCGATAGTTAACATGCAACAAGTCCTACTGGTCGTGATATCACGGTCTTGATCAGGGTCACTATACTATCTATCACAGCACAAAACATCCTGACAGGTACTAATGGAATCACACAACAAGATGGAAAGAAGAATAGAAAAGAGAGACCTGCTAATCCGTCACTCGTAACGTCGGTCTACTCGACTGTCAGCGCAAAAGCCCTGCCCCTATGGGGTATATCCCTCTAATGGTACGGGGCATGTTGCTATGCTACATGTGGCCTAGCTTCCTCTATCTAATCCATGACACTCAAGTAATATCCACACTAATATTCCACTCAATTATACTAGGGCACCATCTATATAGTATCTATTCTGCAATCTGATAATCGTACCCATCTATCTAGAACCATGTTTCTAGAATCCTCGTCACACCATATTTCCATAGAGTCCACAACTAATATATATACCTCTAGAATCATGGTATTTAAAATTTTTGCATTGCCGCTAGCTTGGCTGCAAAAACTTTAAATTCCTACACCCGAGAAATACATCCAAAATCAAACTCTATCTTATCGCCTAACCAGCTGATATGGCCGTAGAAGACTCTAGATTTTATGACTGAGGCAACCTAGCCCATAATGTTATCTTGGTAGAAAATCAAGTCAATAATGAATACCAAGAATCGAATTCAATGATGAACAAGGAAGTAGACAAAAACTGTCAGAATCGAATTTTGAGATGGTTTATAATAAGATTCTCAAGGGTCATCCCAAGAATCTTCTCAAGTAGTCCTAACAGTGATTGAGTACTCTCTCAACTAAAGCCTATTTCTTAGTTTCTATCGCAGGAGCGTACCAGTACAACTAATCGTTGCACTACCACGACATCGCACTAATGCGACTCTCGACCTGCGTGGGCCACCACTAAAAATGTGTTACGACCCACACCCACTGTGAGGGTACGAGTACATAACAGTGCCCAGCCTACGTCGCAGTGTCGGCAGTAGAACGCTGTTCTATGTCTCTAACTAACCATCAACTCATGCAGTATATAATGTACTCATCATGATCAACTCCAAACGGAGGACAAGTATAAGATATTGTAACTTAATCACATCTAAGAACGATAAGATAGCACAGAAGAAATAACTAAGAAATTGAAGACAACTACTATAATAATAACAAAATCTCAATAATCTCAATACAACACAAGTCTCAAATCAAATACAACAAGTTCTACAAGAAAGACAGATGCAAGTCTACTAAACTAAATCCCGATCACTCCTGAGTGTCAGGGCCAAAGGTATCCATCCCGTCTCCGGGTCCATAATATGTAGGGCATATATCCTCAGCGTAAGTATCTATAATATTTTCAATAGGTCTAGTCAGGACAAAAACGAGCACAATCTCATCTAGAAAACCCAAGTAAATGATAGAAAACTATAAAGCAGTTATAGACAGTTGTATTGATGAACATGATAGTTTATATTCAGGTGATGGTATAGAAAGAGAGATAAGGTACAAGGAAAGTAAGTAACTAAAACAAGAGAAGAGTCATGGCAATAAAGGATGTAAAATAGAAACTAGCTGAACTAGAGTAACATGGTATAAGTCCAGACAGTAAATGTAAACAAGTGTAACTCCAATATAATTTCAGTACAAGACGAATCTAATACAAGATGAATCCAGTACGAGACAAATCCAGTCATAGTGATCAATGATTCTAGGGTGAGTCCAGCCTATACTCTAACAGTGTGTTTTAAAATACCAAGATCGACATGTAAACGGCTATAGGTAATCCGGCACATCACACACCTGGCCGGGTGTGAGATGGCTATCATTCCAGTTTGATTCCAGCATGAGGGTGATTCCAGAATTGGGGTATGTCTATATGTCTTACTCTAGTATTTCCCCTCCCAGCAAGTGAATTCAGAAATCCGACACAATGATTCAAGATGAGTCTAGCCAGAACATGATGATACCAGTAAATGATTCCAGTAATAGAGGCCAGACAATAAATGTGTGTCGCATACATGAATCCAGAAATATCCATTCGTGTTGTAACAGAGAATCACATACAACTAACTAGAACTGAAGTACAGTAATTTTAAACCCCCATAATTTATATTTGATTTTTATAATTTAATTAATTTTTTGTTATGTATTTTATTAGTTATGGATTTATATGCTACTAGTTTATTAGTATAATTAATGTGTGTATATATATATTATACTATGTGTGCATGTGCGTATTTCTATTAAATAAGGAATATAATTAAATCTAGGATTTTTAGGAATTTATTGTAATTTTTGAGATAATTTTGCTAGCTTAATATATATATATATAAATATATATATATAAATATATATATATATATATATATATATATATATATGTAAATGTTTTTAAAAAAAGAAAAGAAAAGAGTGTGGGGCCGGCCACACCCCAGCAAGGGGCGGCCATGGCTGAGCCAATTGCACTTAAGTGCTAATGCAAACGTTGAAAGAAGATAAAAAAAATATATAATAATTAGGCTACTCACTTAAGTGGGCGCCCCCCCCCCCCCAAAAAAAAAAAATCTACTATAGCAAAAAGGAGTCCCGCACGCGCGTGTATATGCACCAGCACCCGAACCTATGAGAACTTATTAACCCAAATGCTACTATCATTAGGAGTGGACCCGACTTGTTATATATATAACTTTTTTTCCACAACCCTCAAAACCCTAAACTTCCAAAATGAAAGTTGCAGTTGATCCTACTCTCTCCGCCACGAGTTTGTTTCACCAGCGACAGAGTCTTGTGCACGACGAACGGAGCATCCGAAGTCAGCCGCGCGTCACCCACGGAGCAGTTTTCCCACTCAAGGTACCCTACTTCCCTACGACATAACTTTTTACTCGTAGCACCGATTTTCGATCCGTAAGATTTTCTGGAAAGTATACTTGACCCTCTTCGAGATGTGAATTTCAAAACAACCCATCAACTTGTTCGAAAAATCGAGACAAAGTTGAAGAAAAATATATTTTCTGTAATACTAAAAAACTGTTGTAAAATGATAACTTGTCGATAAATTTTCTTGCTGTGCAGTAAGGAATTGTAGAAACTAATTGAAAACAGTAAAAGACAACATAATCGAGATCGCAACGCATCTTCTGGATCGTCGTTTTGATTAACGTGTAAAAAGTAAATTGATGTTGAAGTTGAGGAAAAACCTGTGTTAATTTATATTAATTTTCTAAATTTTTGTTCGATATGGCGTGCGTTCCGACAAATTGGGTGACATGGTCACACGATATATGCATCAAAAGATGCATATGGACGTTACCGATGTATGGGAACTGACGGAACTCAGTTTCATCGTGTGTGTGCGACGAAATCAGTCTGTATCCGTCAAGATACCCCCGTATCGCCAATTTGCAAACTTTGACCTAACTTCATGTACAGTCATCGATTCAAGATGAAACATGCACCAACATGTCTGGATCAAAATTTTGGTCCAGTGTGCCAAGTTTGGTTCGATTCTGAGAAGGTCGAATCGGAACTTTTGTGGCGGGCTCGCGACCCACTCAAACGGGCAATTTTGTACACGGCTCATCGGAATCCAAAACTGGATATACCGTTGAGTTCCTCTCCTCAAACTGAATCAGTAGACATGTAGTTTGACGACTTTAGAGACCATAGACTTTGGCACGTATTTCGGTGCAAAGTGGGTCCAACGGCGGACATCGTTTGACTCAAAATTATGATTTTGCCCCTGTTCCAGAATTAGACTTTTGGATAGGTATTTCCTACGTATATCTTTTACACGGAGTGCATTTTTGATGTTTTTTTAGCGTCCGGAGTTGTTTGGAGATTGTGACGTTTCTTGGCTGACATTGTGATTTCCTGTACTTGCTATTTTGCACCATCAGGCAAGATACCTTGCCACCCTACTCTGTGACTATTATATTCTTATTTTTAGTTGTTATTTTTAGCATTTCTTATTTCTTGATATTTAAACTGTGCGTCCAAGTCACACTTGGGTGCAAACGATTCTATCGGTCATTTTTTATGCTTTTATTTATTTCTCTTACATTGACTTAGTCTAGTGACCTTCCATTGATGATGAAGTATTGGTATATCTCATACGGCCTTGACACTTGCTTACCACGTGTTATGCGTCACATGTAGGACACGTACCCGCGTAGTCGGCTGGCCACCGATACGTATGGAGCGTACGACGGATATGAGTAACTGCCAAAAGAATTACATATTAGAAGACTTGGCGGTTACTAGAGGTTCATATCAGTCATGGAGATGTTGATACTAGGCATTGGGTGGGAAGAACAATACCTAACGTATGGGCTTCTTTGCACTTCCCTGATTACCTGTGCGCTCTACTGGAGACGCAGGCTCCAGGCGCCCTCTGACGTTTTCCAGAGCGTTATAGACGTAGCCCCTTGCACATGATGCCCTCTGACGATCTTCGAGCGTTATGGACGTTGGCCCCTGGTGCCCTCTACAGAAACTATGTCGATCCCATTTACAGTTAGGGCTCATGCGTCGAAGGATTGTATCTCATCTGCATATTCACAGTAGAATGGTCAGGAGCCCGATTGCATGTATACCTTTTCTCTTATTATATTATCACAGTTTATATGAAATAGTGTTTTTCTTGTATCTTGCTACGTCCCTCTGAGGACCTGGTTATCTCTCCAGGTTTAGACGATTTTCCACAGGAGTACGGAGCGACGTAGGAGCTATCCTACAATGATGACGAGGCAGTCTTTACTGATTCCTAGTCTATTCTTTATTTGAGACATTAGTGGACATTATATTTATATCTCTTTTCTTTCTATTTTGCGGAGGTTGGACTCCGATCTTGTGAGACTATTTTTCATAGCTGTTTGGAGTGAGCATGTTCACCTGGCTATCTTTTGAGACTCTTATTTATTTATTTGGACTTTATTATCTTCTGTGTTGAGCTGTGATGGATTAGATTATGTTATTCTGGCCTGTGATTATTTTATTTATAGCTTATGTGCAAATATGAGGATTCTATATATTGGAGTATTCATCGTATATGTGCAGCTGGCATGTTCACGTACTTGGTCCTACGTATTTTGGGACTGGAGCGTTACATGTTTTTGTGGTAGCCCATGCAGGTCTACGTTAATATTGTCGGGTTACATGACTGTGCCCAATAAGCCTGCATATAGGAATAGGAATATCTTATCCAGAACTGCTACTACCTCTTGACTTCCAATCTTTCGAAACTTTCTTGATTATTTGATTTACCTCATATCTAATCTTTGCTAATATCAACTTATCTTCCTCGTGCCATCAGTATGCATCTAAGAAGCGGACGCATTTCTGCCTTGGCCCTCACATCTGGTGAAGAGGCTACTCCGGAGGGACAGAATCCTTCCATGACTCCAGCGACACCATACCAGCCAGGACAGTCGCAGCCTACTACGACACCAATGACGGAGTACCCAGAGAATACAGCACCCTCAGGCAGCCAGTTTGGTCAGACCACTACGCCACCTGAAGGGAATATACCACTGCCACCACCACCACCATTCCCTCAGCAGTTTCCTCTACAGTCATGACCCCAGATGCCTCCATTATCGACTGATGGGAGCCCTACTTCTCTGTTTATGTACGCCATGATACAGGCTCAGTGGCAGCAGACTGAGCTGATGAGACAGACGATGATGGCAGCATTGTCTAGACCTCCACCACCACCTCCAGTACCAGCACCAGCACCGGCTCTGCATCCTTATGAAGGCTCTATCAAGAATTTTATAGATATAAACCACAAGGCCTTTAGAGGAACGGAGAAGCCATTAGAGGTGTCACAGTGGCTTATTAGTACAGAAAAGCTACTGAAGGCATCCCAGTTGCCAGCTCGAGATTAGATGACAGCAGTGGACCTACTGTTAGAATATAATGCTCACCACTGGTGGAAGGCGGAAGAGAGATGATTAGGCACTGGGATCACCTGGAAGCAGTTCTATGATGCATTTTATGAGAGGTTCTTCCCTATTCATGTACGATATGGTCTCTATGACCAGTTCCTTCATCTGAAGCAAGGAAATATGACAGTCGATGAGTATGACTCAGAGTTCAATCGCCTGAGTCGCTTTGGTACGGGATTGATTCCGACGGAGTTAGAGAAGGCGAGGAGATTTCACCAGGGGCTTGCACCAGAGCTTAAGTCTTATACGACTACCCAGTCTCGAGTCTCCCATTCAGCTGTCCAGGAAGAAGCTCGTGCTCAGGAGATTCTTCGCAAGGAGCAGCAACAGACCTCGAGACGTCATAAACCAGCAGTTACACCAGCCCGAGCTACTCAGAGTGGACCTATTAGGAGGGCCACAGGACAGGTCCAGCAAAGGCCCTCACCTTATCAGAAGCCCGTTTCCTATTACTGTGGAAAGCAATGACATTTCCAGAACGACTGTAGGACTCGCCTTGGATTGTGCTTGAGATGTGTATCCAATCAGTATATGCTCAAGGACTGTCCTGAGCAATAGGCGATAGTACAAGCTCGACAGAATCTGAGGCCTACAGCCCCAGCTCTTCAAGCACCACGGCCTGTAGCAGGAGCACCTCGTCCACCATTGCCTTCTCAAGGCGTACAGTGCAACAAGGCCAAAGCTCAAAGCCCAGGACAGAATTATGGATAGGTATTCTCACTTGCTGTTGAGGATATAGAGACAGAGGCAGAGGTTATAGCAGGTATGGTTTTAGTCGCATCATTTTCTGCTATTACATTATTTGATACTGGACCCACTCATTCATTTATAGCCACTAGTTTTGCCACTAGACACAGCATTTCTATCACACCCTTAGCTAAGAATGTTAAAATCCTCACTGGAGGAGGAGTTGTACCTGTTAATGGTGTTTGTAGACTTTGTCCTGTAGTGATAAGTGGCAGAGAGATGATGGCACGACTTCTTGTATTTTCTATGCCGACATTTGATGTGGTTCTTAGAATGGACTGGTTGAGCCAGCATTTTGCTCTCATAGACTGCCATAGGAGCAGTATTACCTTTAGACCACCGAATACGGAGGAGTTTGAGTTCACCAAAGAAGACGGAGAGAGTTGTGATGCACCCGCATCGGGGACTCACATGATGATGCATGACACCCCTCAGCATCCTATCATCATCGAGCTTGAGGATGTATTCCCCGAGGAATTGCCAGGACTGCCGCCTGACCGAGATATTGAGTTTTCTATTGAGCTTATTCTGGGAGCCGAGCCTATCTCATTTCGAGTTTATCGACTAGCGTCCAAAGAGTTGGTAGAGACGAAAACACATATTGATGACTTATTGAAGAAAGGCTTTATTCCTGCCAGTGCATCACCGTGGGGAGCACTCGTGCTTTTTGTACCTAAGAAAGACGGAACAGTGCGCATGTGCATCGACTACAGAGCTGTGAATACAGTGACGGGAAGAACAAGTATCCCTTGCCGCGTATAGACGATCTATTTGATCAATTGAGTGGAGCAAAAGTATTCTCCAAGATTGAATTACGATCAGGCTATCACCAATTGAAGGTTCAGAAGGAAGACATACAAAGACATCTTTCTGATCAAGGTATGGACACTACATGTTCGTGGTCATGCCTTTCGGTTTGACCAATGCTCCCGTAGTCTTCATGAATTTAATGAACAAGATCTTTCACCAGTACTTGAATAAATTTGTAGTAGTCTTTATAGATGATATCTTGATTTACTCCAAGAGTCAAGAGGAGCATGAGCAGCATCTACGGATAGTTTTGGGAACATTGAGGAATGAGCGACTTTTCGCAAAACTTAGCAAGTGTGATTTCTTTCTCAAGGAGGTATCATTTCTTGGTCATATTGTTACAGGTGATGGTGTATCAGAGGACCCAGAGAAGATCACATCAGTCAAATCATGGCCCGCTCCTACATCAGCTTCTGAGGTGAGAAGTTTCCTCGGACTTGCGGGTTACTACCGATGGTTTGTGGAAGATTTCTCTCGAATAGCGGGGCCTATGACTCAATTAACTTGCAAGGATCAGGAGTTTATATGGACAGACGAGTGTCAGGCCGCATTTGATGAGTTGAAGAAGCGATTGACCACAACACCGATCTTGACACTACCATCGGGCCCGGAAGGATTTGTGATCTACAGCAACGCATCCGGGAAAGGATTAGGATGTGTATTGATGTAGTACGGTCGTGTAGTAGCATATGTATCGCGATAGTTGAGGGTGCACGAGAAGAATTATCCGACCCACGATCTAGAGCTCGCAGCGGTTATCTTTGCTTTGAAGCTATGGAGGTACTACTTGTACGACGAGAAGGTTGATATCTACACTGATCATAAGATCCTCAAGTACCTGTTCACATAAAAAGAGTTGAATATGCGACAGCGACGTTGGTTGGAGTTGATAAAGGATTATGAGATCAAGCTTCATTATCATCCGGGCAAGGCTAATGTCGTGGCAGATGTATTAAGCCGCAAGCCCATGGCACACTTTTTGACTACGCAGAACGAGTTGATTAGAGACTTGGAGCAGCTTGGCATTGAGGTAGTATTGCCTGGAGCAGATGGCGTATTAGCCAACCTCCAAGTGCAATCATCATTGGTAGAGCGCATCAAGGCAGCATTGCCCAATGATGCTAGATTTCGGCCGCTCGGAGAGAGGACTGAAGCAGGAGAGCAGACGGGATTAAGGATCCATCCCGATGGGACATTGCGATGTGGTGATCGTATTTATGTTTCCAATAGAGAGCTACGGCAGGAGCTTATGGCAGAGGCTCACAGTTCGACATACTCCATTCAACCCGGAGGAACCAAGATGTACCGCGACTTACGACAGTATTATTGGTGGCACGGAATGAAGCAAAAAATAGCTCGTTTTATTGCCAAGTGTTTGGTATGTCAACAAGTGAAGGGGAAGCACCAGAGGATGGCCAGATTATTGCAGTCGCTACCCATTCCTGAGTGAAAGTGGGAACACATAACTATGGATTTCGTCACGGGTTTTTGTCAGAGTCCTAGGGGACGTGACGCAGCGTGGGTGATTGTTGATAAACTTACGAAGTCAGCCGACTTCTTACCTTTTAGAGTGGGCCAGTCGACAGAGGTATTGGTAGAGATGTATATGGAGCAGATTATGATATTGCACGGTGTGCCTGTTAGTATTGTGTCAGACCGCGACTCGAGATTTACGTCACACTTTTGGAGGAGCATGCAAGAGAGTTTGGGCACCCGATTGCAGTTTAGCACGGCATACCATCTGCAAACAGACGGCCAGTCGGAGCGTACTATTCAGACACTAGAGGATATGTTGAGAGCGTGTATGCTTGACTTTGGAGGTTCATGGGAGGACCATCTTCATCTTGTTGAGTTTTCCTACAACAATAGCTATCAAGCGAGCATTCAGATGGCTCCGTTTGAAGCATTGTATGGTAGGAAGTGTCGGTCTCCTGTTTGTTGGAGCGACATAGGAGAGCGACAGCTATTGGGTCCCGAGTTAGTCTTAAGCACAGTGGAGACAGTGAAGAAAATTCAGGGCCACCTGCAAGCAGCACAGGATCGTCAGAAGCAGTGGACAGATAATCGTCACCGACCCTTGGAGTTCAAAGAGGGTGACCATGTTTTCTTGAAGATATCCCCCAATAGAGGCACGATTCGATTCGGAGGACGTGGCAAGTTGAGTCCAAGGTACATCGGGCCTTTTGATGTCTTGGAACGTGTTGGAGAGGTTGCCTATAGATTGGCCTTGCCACCGTCGCTAGAGGAAGTGCATGACGTATTCTATGTATCTCAGCTAAGGAGGTACGTGGTGGACAGCAATCATGTGCTTGATCACTCCGAGATCACAGTTGGACCGAGCTTGTCGTACGAAGAACAACCAGTAGGAATTCTTGATCGTCGAGTAAAGGCGTTGCAGAATCAATCTATTCCATTGGTTTGCATGGCATGGAAGCATCACTCGCTAGGGGAGTCTACTTGGGAGCGCGAGGACGACATTCGAAATCGTTACCCGCATTTGTTCGACAACCAAGGTAATCCTTGCCCATATTAGTCCTTAATAGTTCATTCTTACAATGCATTCGACCCCACTACCTTAATTTAATTTTGAGGACGAAATTTTCTTTAAGTTGGGTAGGATGTAAACCCCCATAATTTATATTTGATTTTTATAATTTAACTAATTTTTTGTTATGTATTTCATTAGTTATGGATTTATATGCTACTAGTTTATTAGTATAATTAATGTATGTGTGTGTATATATATTATACTATGTGTGCATGTGCGTATTTCGACTAAATAAGAAATATAATTAAATCTAGGATTTTTAGGAATTTGTTGTAATTTTTGAATAATTTTGCAAGCTTAATATATATATATATATATATATATATATATATATATATATATATATATATATATATTTGCTAGCTTAATATATATATATATATATATATATATATATATATATATATATATATATATATATATATATATATATATATATATATATATATATATTAAGCTAGCAAATATATATATATATATATATATATATATATATATATATATATATATATATATATATATATTTTTTCTTTTATATATATATATATATATATATATATATATATATATATATATATATATATATATATATAAGAAAAATATATATATATATATATATATATATATATATATATATATATATATTATATATATATATATATATATATATATATATGTAAATGTTTCTAAAGAAAAAAAAAGAGTGGGGCCGGCCACACCCCAGCAAGGGGTGACCATGGCTGAGCAAATTGCACTTAAGTGCTAATGTAAACGTTTAAAGATGATAAAAAATATATAATAATTAGGCTACCCACTTAACTGGGCAGGCCCCCCGTAAAAATCCACTGTAGCAAAAAGGAGCCCCGTGCGCGCGCGTATATGCACCAGCACCCGATCCTGTGAGAACTTATTAACCCAAATGCTATTAGCATTAGGAGTGGACCCGACTTGTTATATATATAACTTTTTTTTCGCAACCCTCAAAACCCTAAACTTCCAAAATGAAAGTTGCGGCTGATACTACCCTCTTCGTCTACGAGTTCGTTTCACCAGTGATGAATTTTTATGTGCGACGAACGAAGCATCCGAAGTCAGCCCCGCGTCACCCACGGAGCAGTTTTGCCACTCAAGGTACCCTACTTCCCTATGACGTAACATTTTACTCGTAGCATCGATTTTCGATCCGTAAGATTTTTTGGAAAGTAGACTTGACCCTCTTCGAGATCCTCCAGATGGATTTCGAAAAAACCTATCAACTTGCTCGAAAAATCGAGACGAAGTTGAAGAAAAACCTATTTTCTGTAATACTAAAAAATATTGTAAAATGACAACTTGTCGGCAAATTTTCTTGCTGTGCAGTAAAGAATTGTAGAAACTAATTGAAAAATATAAAGGACAATATAACAGAGATCACAACGCATCTTCTGGATCGTCGTTTCGATTAATATGTAAAAAGTAAATTGATGTTGAAGTTGAGGAAAAACCTGTATTAATTTATATTAATTTTCTGAATTTTTGTCCGATATGGCATGCGTCCCTACAAACCAGGCGACGTGGTCACGCGCTATATGCATCAAAAGGCGCGTATGGACGTTGCCGACGTATGAAAACTGACGGAACTCAGTTTCGTCGTGTGTGCGCGACGAAATCAGTCCGTATCCGTCAAGATACCCCTGTATCACCAATTTATAAACTTTGTCCTAACTTCGTGTACAGTCGTTGATTCGAGACGAAACTTGCGCCAACAGGTCCGGATCAAAATTTTGGTCTTATGTGCCAAGTTTGGTTCGATTCTGAGAAGGTCGAATCGGAACCCTTTTTGGCGGGCCCGCGACCCACTCAAACGGGCAATTTTGTACACGGCTCATCGGAATCCAAAACTGGCAATATCGTTGAGTTCCTCACCTCAAATTGAATCAGTAGACATATAGTTTGACGACTTTAGAGACCATAGACTTTGGCACGTATTTCGGTACAAAGAGGGTCCAACGGCGGACATCGTTTTGACCCAACATTACGATTTTGCCCCTGTTCCAGAATTAGACTTTTGGACAGGCGTTTTCTAGGTATATCTTTTACACCGAGTGCATTTTTGATATTATTTCAGCGTCCGAAGTTGTTTGGAGATTGTGACGTTTCTTGGCTGACATTGTGATTTCCTGGACTTGCCATTTTGCACCATCAGATAAGATACCTTGCCACCCTACTCTATGATTATTATATTCTTATTTTCAGTTATTATTTTTAGTATTTCTTATTTCTTGATATTTAAACTGTGCGTCCAAGTCACACTTGGGTCCAAGTGACTCTATCGTCGTTTTTCATGCTTTTATTTATTTCTCTTACATTGACTTAGTCTAGTGACCTCCTATTGATGATGAGGTATTGGTGTATCTCATACGGCCTTGACACTTGCTTACCACGTATTATGAGTCACATGTAGGACACATACCCGCGTAGTCGGCTGGCCACCGATACGTATGTAGCATGTGACGGATAAGAGTAACTGCCAATAGAATTACATGTTAGAAGACTTGGCGATTACTAGAGGTACATATCAATCATGGAGATGATGATACTAGGCATTGGATGGGGAGAACAATACCTGACGTATGGGCTTCTTTGCACTTCCCTAATTATCTGTGTGCTCCACTGGGGACGCAGGCTCCAGGCGTCCTTTGACGTTTCCCAGAGCGTTATGGACATAGCCCCTTGCACATGATGCCCTCAGACGATCTTCGAGCGTTATGGACGTTGGCCCCTGGTGCCCTCTACGGGAATTATGTCGATCCCATTTACAGCCAGGGCTTATGCGTTGAAGGATTGTATCTCAACTGCATATTCACAGTAGAATGGTCAGGAGCCCGATTGCATGCATACCTTTTCTCTTATTATATTATCACAGTTTATATGGCATGGTATTTTTCTTGTATCTTGCTACGTCCCTCTGAGGACCTGGTTATCATTCTAGGTTTAGACGATTTTCCACAGGAGTACGGAGCGGTGTTGGAGCTATCCTATATTGATGACGAGGCAGTCTTTACATATTCCTAGTCTATTCTTTATTTGAGACATTAGTGGACATTATTTTTACATCTCTTTTCTTTCTATTTTGCGGAGGTTGGACTCCGATCTTGTGAGACTATTTTTCATAGCTATTTGGAGTGAGCATGTTCACCCGACTATCTTTTGATACTCTTATTTATTTATTTGGACTCTATTATCTTCTGTATTGAGCTGTGATGAGATTAGATTATGTTAATTAGATTATGTTATTCTGGCCTGTGATTATTTTATTTACAGCTTATGTGCATATATGAGGATTCCATATATTGGAGTATTCATCGTATATGTGTAGCTGGCATATTCACGTACTTGGTCCTACGTATTTTGGGACTGGGGCGTTATAGTAATTGGCAAATAAATGAGAGAACTATCAGAGAATGTACTCGCTTGATACTCTGAAAAAAGTAGTGTAATATCAGATATCTGCACCGGAGTCACAATATCCTAAATAGAGCAGTACAGGTTATAATATGTTTAAAATAAGGTAAATAAAGTTTATGATACAATCTACATAATTTCTAGGCCAATCTAGGTCAAGGTCAACTCTAAGTCAAACCTGGTCAACTTTCTCGGTCAAACAAGGTCCAAGTCAAACTTGGTCAACTCTGGGTCAACCCAAGTCAACATCTAGTCAAACTAGGTCAATTGGTCACATCTAGACTCAATATTGACTTTGGTCAACTCTAGTCAACCCTGAACTTTTGGGTCAAACCTTGGTCAATTCTAGGGTTTGGTCAACTATCAAGTCAAGCAAGGTTAACTAGGCTCTTTCTATGTCGTACTAGATCCACATCCTATGTATCAACCTATACCTTAACACAAATATAGCCAATACCTTAACACTCAATACCCTGTCACATATCACATAGGTAATCCCATTACCTAAACTTAAGACTGCCCACATAACCAAATACTTGTATCCATCATACTCTACCTCATATATCAACCTTGCCTCAACTAACAATAACATATTACATAGGTATACACTCAATCCTATATTCATATCATTAACATTGCCTACATTGCATATATCATGCATACCTATACTTATTCATTCATGCATTCATTCATGCTTAGGTTCATAGAGGCATATGTAGATCAATATATATTTACATACATACTATTTACATTCCTACATACATAGAGTGATCTAGAGAGAGGGATACATGGCATATGTAACGATTAACTTGTGTGTGTGTACATGTGAGGGTTTAGATTAGGGTGTAACAGGAATGAATTAAGGAAATGTGTGTTCAGAAATTCAGTGTGTCAATGACAGTGAAGGCAATGGGGAAAACTCAGATTAAATGACAGTTTGTGTCTAATAGGTTTGGCTAACAGTGAATTGATTAAGGGATTTCAGTGTAATAGTAAGGGGATCAATGTAATGTGTCAAGGTGTCAATGTGTGTTCAGGATTTTGGTAGAGTGTATCTCAGGTTAGCTAACAGTGTGTGTGAGCATTTACATGATAGTGATGTGTATGTGTGTAGGTGGACATGTAATCATGTGTGTATAAACTCAGGAAATTAGTGACAGTGTATGTGTGTTTGAGCATTTGTGAAATAATACGACAGTAGAGTGTGTCATGTGATAGAAATTATTAGGAAATGTGTGTGTGTATCTAACATAGTGTGACAGCCTATGTGTGGGTGTGTACATGTAATAAGTGTCACTAGGAACCTGTGGATAGCAATAGGGATGCCCAAATCTCAGGAACAAAGTGACAGTGTATTAATCTTCAGATTTTAAATGAAGTGTAACTCAGGAAATTATATCCAAACGACAGTTTGTGCATAGTATAAAATGAGAATAAGTTGACAGTTCCATAACAGTTCATCAATGTTGAAATCCAGGTGGTTTCAGTCCCAAAGCAAATTTAAAATCCAATTTTTGTGCAAACATGAAACCCACAAATTCAGTTTTAATGAACCAAATCCCAATCATTCAGTTTAGATATTTCAATCTAAACATTCAAAACCAAATTTCCAAGTTCAAATCAAATCTCAGTCCTCATGTGTAATGTGCGTATGGTTAGTTTCCTCTGTGTGTAATCTAACAGTGCATACTTCTCAGAATTTGAGTGATGTATGTGTCAATGAGTGGTGTGACAGATTTCAGTTTAAAAGGGTTAATTTCTCAGATTATCAGCGAATACTTTCCAGTTTCAGTAAACAGTGCTCCTGTGTATTGCAGTGAGTGAACCTATGAATCAACATGTTCTCAACTATGTGACAGTATAGGTAGCTATGTGTGATAGCAAGTTCAGTTTAATCCAAATGTAAGCAACCTATCATGTATCTCAATGTCTTAAGTTCAGAAATCAATGTGTATTATTAGGTTGTTCAGAAAATAGTTATGAGAGTCAGTGCATACTTGAACACAACAATTTCCAACCAAACTTCCATATGGCAAACCCTAATCATCCAACATGTAATCCCCAGTATAAACAACATGTGAACCATGTAAATGAACATTGAAACATTTGAACAGTAAACAAAAACACATCAGTGTATCAGAGTTCGAGCCTATACCCAAGGCGAAATTCGAATCAAAAATAGAAGAACATGGTGTACAGGCATAGGAGCTAACCCCACGAGCCTATATGTGTCTACACGTGTCCAAGGAACAGGACACGAAGTGTCCAAAACGTGAACCATACAGTGTTTCAAAAATCAGCACATGCAGCCTCGTGCGTGCGTGTCGAGCCTTCGTGGGCTCGACACAGAGCTCGGGGTGGGTTGAGCTCGTGCATATGGGTTCATCCAGAGTAGGGCTAGGATTCCTACACCCTGACCTAGGTCGTACCTGTGTCGTGTCTATGTTAAAACCCCGTATCAGTGAACAGCTGTGCACGTGTGTGTGTGTTTGCAATTCCAGTACGGGTCGAATATCTCTCAAACCACTCGATAAAATCATCTCAAATTTTATGTCCATGGTGTCAGTCATTGCCCGCACCAACACACCAAATTTCAGGTATCGGGGTGCCGTGTCGTGTCCTGTGTCGACCCCGAGCAGCAGAACAGTACACGGTGTCCCCGTACGTGAGGTGCGTGTCCGATTTGGATACGAAAACCAACCTAAATCATGCTCAGTGACATACATACAAAATCTACATTTGATTAGCTACCCAAATATATAATTTTTTTTAAAAACCAAGAACAAAAAATTCTAAGAGGCATTTCGTCGAACACCTATGTACATACATTGATACGTGTCCGATACGGACACCAAACGAACACAAAATCTATCCAAATTCTAGGGACAGCTAGAGGACACCTAGATCTAACCTAATATACAAAGAAATTGGAATAATAATACAATTTAAGGTATTTTACCTATAGGTGCAAATAGCAAAAAAAAGCCACAAAATGAAGTGTTCCTCCTTGCTAGCTCGGATCCCCAAATTGCTCAAAATCTGGGATTACTCTCCACTAACAGTAAATATACAATAATTAGATCCTAATGCAAAAGACTAGAGTTAAAAAGGAGTTGAAATGAATTTATTAGGATTAGGGAAATGGGGAATTACCTTTCCTTCAAAAATCTTGGTCAAGCACAAAAGAGGCAACAACAAATGGAAGAGGCATTAAATAGGGATGGAAAACCCTAGGTTGGCTGCCATAGGTGGGTTTGTTGGGATTTGGGCTTAAGTCATGGGCCTATGGCTCAATTACATAAGTTATGAATTAGAAAAATCACAAGTCATTGAGTTAAGTCATAAGTCATGAAACTATTTCACTTAAACTTTATCTTCCTATTTCAAAACTAATTTCTAATGATTAAAATTGGTTAACTTAAGTTAGACTAGGGTCACCATAGCTAGGGTTAGCTTCTAGGCTAGTTTACAAGGTCTCAACTAGTCAAAGTCAAAATCATAAGCCATGACTTAAAACAGTTTTAAATTGATTAAAAATCATCAAAAATTATAATGTGATATAAATACAAATAAATAATAATTATAATTACAAAAGTTCAAAATTACCCTCATTTAGAAAATTGGGTGTTACAGATACTGTGATCGAATGATGAGTATTGGTAGGGACGGTCAAGGAAGCAGCAAGACCGGCTAAAGCATCTGCTTTTATATTCTGTAATCGAGGTACATGCTCGATGAAGAATCCAACGAAAGTAGAAGCCAATTCAATTGTCGCTTTGCGATCTAGGATGAGGTCTTCGTGATGAACTTCATAATCCCCTCGGACCAGACTAATTATTAGCTTAGAATCGTCGTAGGCTTCTAGATAGCCAACTCCCAATTGTTTTGCCAGTTGAAGGCCGATCAGTAGGGCATTATATTCGGCCACATTATTAGTACAAGGTTCTACGAGAGAATATGTACAGTGTATAACCAGATGGTGGGGTGACACAAGCACGATGCCTACTCCGGCCACGATATTTTCTTTAGGTCCTGTTCTTGATGCACCGTCAAAGAACATTCGCCAAATGGGGATTTCCTCAGTTGCGATGTTAGACTCCACTACTTCATCGGGGATTTTATTGTAAAGTTTGGAAGATTCTGACACCGGATGAGCTGCTAGAAAATTAGCTAAGCTTGGCCTTTTACTGCCTTCTGATGGACGAATAACATATCGTATGAAGTCAACAGCATTGCCTATATAGCTAAACAGGAATTATAAGAACCCGATTTAGTCATGAGTATTCTGAGAGGATTGACTTTAGATATGATGTGGATAGTCTGCCCAGACACATAGTGGCATGTCTTCTAGATAGCAAATACCAGTACGAGACATTACTTTTCTACAGGTGTGTATTTGTGCTCGGCACCCACCATCGTGCGGCTGGGGTAGTAGATTGTCTGTTCGTGGCCGCCTTCATTCTTCTAAGCTAATAGGGCACCAAGGGAATGGTCCATAGCGCGAACATGTAGTAAGAAGGGCTTCCCTATTATTGGAGCCACCAATACTGGAGGGCTTGTGAGATACTTCTTGATGTCGTCAAATGAGCGTTGACATTGTTCAGTCCACACGAAAGATACTCCTTTCTTCATGAGCTAAGTAAATGGTTGACACCTTCCAGAAAGGTTTGAGATGAATCGTCTGATATAGGCGAGCCTTCCTTGAAGTCCGCATAGCTCTTTGAGATTTCTTGGGAGATGCATATCGAGGATAGCTTTCACTTTCTCCGGGTCAAGATGTATACCCTTTGAAGTGATAACAAAACTAAGGAATTTGTCGCTGGAGACTCCCAGAAAAGACTTGGTTGGATTCATCTTGAGTTGGTGTGCATGCATTAGTTTTAATACCGTTCTCAAATCTTGGAGGTGGTTACCCTTGAGACGAATTTTAATTGTGATATCATCTACGTAGCATTCTGCTGTTTTGCGCAAATGATCGCAAAAAATTATGTTCATAGCTCGCTGGTACGTCGCCCCTGTATTTTTTAATCCGAAGGGCATCACCGTATAGTAGTATACCCCCAAAGGTGTTCGAAAAGATGTGTGTTTCTTATCGTCGGAGAACATCTTGATCTGGTTGTAGCCTGAGAACCCATCCATGAAGGACATCCGCTCGAAGCTGTAAGTATTGTCGATCATTACGTCGATGATCGGTAGAGGGAACTCATCTTTCGGGCATACAGATTTCAAATTGTGGTATTCGATATAGACTCGAATTTTACCATTCTTTTTCATGACCAGCACAATGTTAGCGACCCAGTCAGGGTGTTGTTCTTTGCAAATGAACCCGCTTGAAATAGGCTTCTTGACTTCACTCTCGATGGCTTCCATGATATCTGGTCGGAATCGTCGTTGTTGCTGCTTCATTGGCATAGCTTTGGACGAGATATTTAGGCGGTGCATAGCAACTTTAGGGTCCAAGCCTGGCATATCTTTATAGCTTCATGCAAAGACGTCAATTATTTTCTTATAAGCTGTATAAGAGATTGATGTTCTTCGCCCGACAAACTTTTGCTGATGAAGATTGGTTTAAGAGATGATTCATCTCCTAAATTAACTTGGACGACTTCTTCTTCAATAGGTGGTTCACGTTGTTCGAAACTTAACTCCCATCTAGTATCCATCTTTTCAGCCCATTGCTCAAGCTCGATCGATTGGACATCGTCTGCAATTTGGTCAACCGACACTATATTGACGGACAAAGTTGATTTGAACATGTCTCCAATGCTGGAGTCTGAATTCCAGAGACAGGAATCAGAAAAATAAGAACAACAATCTGCTTCGACGTCTGATCGTTAAGGAATTGTTGGAGGAGTAACGTAACCCAAACCAACACCTTTTTGTTGATAATAGTTCTCTGGTTTGTCGGGAGGAGCAAAGTGACGTATTGGCAATCGTCGTCCTTTACCCTAGTTTAGACCCTGGTCGCTTTTATATCATATCCCATGTTCTGGGTTATATTCTTGGCTTGCCAACTATATCGGTAAAGTTACATTTTTCTAGAGTCATAGTCAGCTTCAGTGTTGTGAATGGGAGAAGTAAAGTCCAGAACGAACTTTCTTTTGCCAATTATTCGACCAAAGATGATCAATTCTTCGCCCTTCTTTCTAGCTGGAAAGATGAAGTAGTGGATATCTTCTGGCCATACTTTTTTCCCGTAGACGAGGCATCGTAACCGACATGTAGAGATTTGGTCCTATGCCGTGCTCTAGGGCTTATATCATATATACGTATTGGTTTACAGATTGGTAGACATCAGAGTAATTCAAAGATAAACCTTTACTTAGAAAATATGCAAGTTCTTCTTCAGGGATAACATCATCTACTGAAGGTACATTATTTTGAGTATTGATATACTCATTGAGAGGATAATTGTATGGAACAGGAGCCACAGACTTGGCCAAGTTCGCTACATAGGATAACTCTTCAGGATTGTGAGGACGGACTTCAGCAGGTTCTACCCGAGGTATTTTACGGAGAGTGATGGTCAAGAGTTTGACCTTATCAGAATTCTTCTTTTTAACCCAGATTGTGACAGGCTTTGGAGTACATTTTGGTGTAGTACATCCTTTGACTCGGATAATCAGGGGACCGTCACTGTTGGATGAATTAACTTTAGCTTCATCGTCAGCTTCGTTGCCATCGTCTTTGGGAGGCTGAGATTAATAAAGTACCAAATCTCTGTAGTAGGCTTCAATGCCCTTAAAGGATCGATATCGGTAAACTCCGTCTTTACGATGCCATCACGGTTGACATACTTAAAGCAGTGGTAAAGTTTAGAAGGAAAGATCATATTCTCGTATATCCATGGACGTCCCAATAATACGTTGTAGGATACATTGGCGTCAATTACATAGCAAGAAACCTTTGTTCGGAGATCGCCACTCTAGCACTTGAGACAAATCTTGTCCAGCGGGTGGCTTCTCCCAGCATTAAAAGCCATGATAGTTATATTGGATACAGATAGCTTGTACAGATGGATGCCTAAAATTTGGAGTAAACTTATAGGAATGATGCTGAAGGAGGAACCTATATCGATATGCATCCGATCCACCTTAATTGTACGATATACCCTGTATAGTACAGAGGTCTATCATGACGATTATTTTTTAGTAGCATGTCCATCTGTGAAAAGGTGATGTTGGGCACTACTTCCATAGTACAGTGGCAGTGAGGACAGGAGACGGGATCTTCAGCGGGGGCTTTGACTTCAATGTGATAAGAGTCGGTATATAGCAATGCCTCACTTAAGGCCTTATGTATTTCTTTGGAGAGTCGCAATAGATCGAACAAAGATAACCTGGCAGGTGTATTGGCCATATGTGCCAGTATGTCAAAGTTGTAAGGCCGATCCATGCCTTCGGAAGTTGGTGCCTTCAAAGACTTATCAAATCGCGTCTCCTTCTGATTGGCTTTGTCGGTAGTTGAGGGCTTAGATGGACCGGCTTCTGAACTTATGGAGGCAGTAGGAGCTTGAGAAGGTACTGCTTCTTCTTGTGCGAGGTCATAAGTCCGTAGGTAAGCCTTCCCAAATCGCGTCTCGCCAGATAGAACTTCGTAAATGGTAGAAGACACCATATGACATGATTTATATTTCTTGCCCCTCTTTACTTTGGAAGATACCACCTCCTGCATCATTTCTTGCATAAGGTCCGAATGGACCCACATGATCTCACCATGTTCAGTCGTGAGTGGCACCAAGGTTGAGTTGCGAGCTGGCGACAGGTTGACGACTTTCATTATTGCCTTAGGGATCGGGACTATGACATCTGGGACTGCTACGGGAGAAAAGTCACCAAATTAAAGAGAGATCATATTAGAAGATACGACCTTGTCTTCAGCTTCGAGGTTGATCACTTGGCTGTCGATAAGCTGTTGTATCCTTTTTTTCAGGACGATGCAATCCTTGGTAGAGTGGTGCACATACTGATGATAAAGACAGTACTTGGGATCGTTGAGTTGGTTCACCTCCGCAAGACATCGTGGTGGAGGCAATATCAGTTTATTACCTTTCATCAATGTGTGAAAAATGGTAATAGCATCATCTTCGTCAAAGGAGAAAGTCTCCTTAGTTTTGTCAGGAGCGCCCTGAGAATTAGAAGCTTCCTTGGAAGTGTCGACCTTCAAGACTTCTTTCCTTTTACCCCTACGGACTGGGATAGTTTGAGGGTGCTTGCCTTTGTCTTCAGATTTGGGTGTCTTCAACCCCAGTAATTCTAGATTAGGGACGTCTTTTTCAACAACATCAGCGGCCCCAATGAAAGTAGGCCATGTATCATACTTATGTATACCCAGACAAAACATTAATGTAGGAAGGAAGTTATGTCGACAAGTATCCATAAGTTCTGAGTATGGTATACCGAAGGAAATCTTTAATGCTAGTCGTCTGAAGCGTTCGATGAAAGAAATAACAGTCTCAGTCCTACTTTGCTTGGTCTCGATGAGGGTGGACATACTAACATGCATGCCACTCTCATAAATCCTGTTGAAGAATAACCTCTCCAAATATTTAAAGGAATTAATACAACCGTCAGGCAAACTGCATAACCATTTAAAAGCTACCCCCTGCAAGGTGATAATAAACAGCTTTGACAACAACGGATCGTCCCTGGGTAAGTGTAGAGTCTGTGTGTTGAAGTATGTCATGTGTTGGCGAGGAGAAGTCATCCCGTCAAATGAATTTAGCGTCACTGGCTTGTAGTTAGGAGGGCAAGTAGCATTCTCCCATTCAGGAGGATAAGGTTGAGATATCCCCATCTTCTGAAGCTCATCTTTGTGTAAGATGGTATCGAGATGGGAAACAAGAGAATCAATTGCATCCTATTGTTAAGCAAATATTGAGAAATGGCTGCTGTACTGTTGTCAGGCGTCGTTGGTGAAGGACTACCCCCAGCACTTGTAATATTTGAAGGAGGCACAATGGAATGATACTCCTTCTGTAGTGAAGGATGGTTGTTGCTATGAGCCGGACTAACGTGAGCTGAGACGTTTTGTTGAGGTGGACGAACAGCCCCAACGATTTGGACTTCTATGATACTGGTAAGCATATCAATGATCTTGGCAAATATTGTTTTAAGACTCTCTAGCCGTTTGTTGGTCTGATCACTGACTTCTTCAGGTCTCTCTCCATCCGCCATGTATGTAGATAACATACGAGAATGAATTAAGGAGACAGTACAACTGGTGTTGATACTGTTTGTCTCTGAGTTGAAAAGTCCTTCATCTTCAGGTACGGGCGGTAGATAGTCACCGTCAGACTCGGAGAGATCATCGTCATCTGGAAGTCTACCCCCGGTGTGAAGGTCATCTGCTTCAGACACTTAGGAAATACTACCCCCAGCTGAAGGATCATCACCTCTAGCTTGGGAGTCCTCGTCATCTATACAGATTCTCATCCTTGACCGAGTACCCATATAGACTCCTTTAGATGTAACAGCTCGCTGGCTATCTATTGGCAGACTTCTTCTTTTTCTGTTTGCAGAACTGAAAGAAAAAGTTGGGTTCGTGGTCCACCTTCTTTGACTGGGGCTTCCGTAAGGAAGATCCCATGATGTCATTTTGGATGAAACACATAGCGACTTTTCATCATCAGAGCGATGCAGTCGTCGAAACACAGACTGCCTCTGAGGCAATCTCATTGCTTTGGAGCAGCAATAGTTGATGACAATACTGGTGCACGGATGTACGCCATGAATTGTCGTATCCTTCCTTGCTTTACGCTTATGATTTATCATGTCTCATAAATCAACGGAAGGGAGTTTTGCCTTAAAACCCATATCACATACATCGTCGAGCTTTGCATATGGGTTTGTAAGGAGAGTTGGCGCATCCGGACTTAGTTCACATGTAGGGGAAACTCCCACATCTAACTTTTGTGATGACTTTGAAGATAGCCCCGTGCTATACGCGTTGGGGCCTGTCTTTTTGCTGTGGGCGCATAGACCCTGGAGTCTGCCTTTGGGTGCATGCTTTCCAGAAGTCTTGGCAGTATGCCTGAGCTTCCTGGATATGGGCCATAGTATGGGTCGGCAGATTTTGGGCGCATAGCCTTAGGCGCATGACCCTGGTCGCATAGTCTGTCGAAGACAGAAGTCTTCTGGCCAGAGTTATGCGCCCACACACCCTCTTGGGCGCATGCTTCGTGAAGCAACGATATTTTCTCCCAGTTTTACCTTCTTCGTTTATGAGCCTCGCTGAGTTTGCCCAGTGCGTCGAACACTTCGATTCTTGGCATCGTAGTATTTTTCTTTGCCAAGTCTCGAGTGTTGAACACTCTGTTGTTGATTGCACAAGAGAGAAGTCGTTGGGCTAGTAGAGTCGGGAACGGTATGTGCCTTCTTCATGTCAGGAACCTCCGTGGCAGAGCTATGCGCCCACAGAGGAGCTCCATGCGCCCACATGGAAGGCATACGCACCCACATGACAGAGTCCTTCGGTTGCATATCTTCTATGACACTGGAAGGACATGCACGACGAGCCTTCGGAAGCCAAGTCTTGCGAGACTTGTTTGGCTTCACTGATTTGGAAGGAGTAGAGCCGTCCCTCGAGAGCATCTCTTCGAACACTTGCTGATCGAACTTCACGATCAACATCTTCTGAGTGCTCCATACTTTATCGGCATCGGATTGCGTCACCACCTTCTCGTCAGAGGAAAAGGTAGTCCCCAGCAGAGTCACCATTTTTGTGGACAAAAAAGAAGAAGAAACGATGTCTTTTCTTATTGGCGCAAGGCACCACAAATCGAGTACGCTTGAGAGATCCTACGCTGAGGATCTCCAAGTACAAAAAGAATTCTGGGGAATGGGATGATGGAGATCGAGCGGCAGTTGCTCCTTTACTCCGTTGACACTCCGATTACAAACATAGGAGAAAACCTAAGAAAATTGTTAACTTTCGACTTACTGACAAGAAGAGCAGCAATTTGGCTCTTGAAATGCTTTTCATTTTGTCCTTTGAAGAGGTATAAGACCCCTTTTTATAGTCGTTTTCGTGCTGGAATAATGTTATGCGCCCATATGAGAAAATATACTGATTTTCATGTGGGCGTATAGTCCAGCTTTGGGTGCATAGAGTATAGGCGCATGCAGACTGTGTGATCCTGGTTGATCGTGGGGTTGACGTTGCCGCATGGTTCGGTGCACGACTACTCGTGGAGACTGATGTAGCTATATGCTTCGGTGAACGATTGATCGTGGGTTTGACTGAATCGGAGGCTGTCCTGACTTGGGCGCATAGCCTGAAACAGGGCTATGCGCCCCTTCTGGAGGAGTCCAGAGTGGGCGCATAGGGGATGTATGCCATCAACATGGGCGCATAGCTTGCTCTGGTGACTTGGGCGCATGTGGGCTATCTTGGCTTGGGCGCATATGTCTTCCTGGCTTGGGCGCATATGACCCCCTGGCTTGGGCGCATGGTTGTCAAGAATGTTAAAATTTTTATGCTTCTACAGCGACCAACTTCAGACTCTGTTTCACCTCCAATTTTTTAAATCTATCTTTTATTTTCTATAATTATTTACTTGAATTTTTGGAAATTTATTTTAGTGTCGGTTGTCCGAAAATTGACGTGTCACAATATTTTTAGGATTCTAGGTGATCCTGAACTCCGATTTATGATCCTTTAAAGTTTTGGAAAGCTGATATAGAGACATACAACATATAACTTTTCTAGAAATTTAAAAATTCATCTAATATTTTATTTAATTTGTAAAATCACAGATGGTCGATGATTCACCGAATTAGTAGCGGTTAGCCATAATTATAACAACTTTCAACTAAATCAAGATTGTGTCGCACACGTACTGCAACTTAACTTGAGACAAGTTCACTATTGCTTTATGTGCTTATTACATTATAATGCTATCTTTTATTGTGTTTCATTTAGTATCATGTTGAGACACGATTGTGACACGATAGGCTTGATTGTATCACTACTCATTTATTGACTGTTTAGTGAGTTGGATGGCAAAATGCTCAGTATGTATGTGAACAAAGCCCAATGATTGTTATTGTGGATAGCTAAGTCATAGACCTGACGTATAGATTAGTTGTACCTTTTTGTTGTGGAAAAGTATTTCAAACACAATGTGTGTTTTATTGTATATGTTCATTGCAAGTTGTCTTATTCATTCGTGTTCTTGCTAGTTGTTTCTTGCACATGGTTATTGTTTCCAGTTCATCTACATGTTCTTTTATTGTTCTACTGCATCTCTACTGTCTAGCTTAAGTTACATGAAATGCAATATGGTTGTACATTGCTATTTTCTTGACTGGATCATTGCAGGTGACTTGGCATGCTTCCTGTTTTTGTGCTATGGACATGAGAAGATAGAGACCATGGAGACCGACTTTAGAGTCTAGATTGATTAGACACTTTTTATATTTATTTACTTTAGCACGCTTTTGTATTATTGGATTTGAATATAAAATAATTATTTTGAATGAGCAGTTAGATTTGTTTTATTGAATTTGAGATTAGCATTGTGACCTAAACAGCGTAATACCATCGATGCTATGATGTAGGCTGGACTTGCTACATATTTGTGTCCTGAAAAACGAGACTAGGTCGTGACACAAAGTCTTTAGTTATCGAGCCCCACAAAGTAGCATGAATTAAGGAGGCTTTGACACAAAATGGCCCCAAAAAAAGTGCAGCAGTTCAGTGCTCCAAAAGTGCAGCACCTTGGAAGACGCAAAAGCGTAGTGCCTAAAACACAGTACTTATTTTTGGCCATCACTTCAGCATTAATGGCATGCTGACACAAGTGTCAGAAGACAGCTATTAATTGACATCTATCAATTGTCAGCTATCAAAGCAACAAATGTCAGATGGCAGGGGATGTTGTCAAGCACAGATTCCAATGTGGCCATTTTGATGCTCCAAGAAGTGCAGCCTCAATGATGTCTAGAAGTGCTATCCTTAGGACATCCCAGAAGCACAGTCTTAGTAAGATACATAAGTGTAGTCTATCTTACGCGCAGCTCTCTCACAGTATGACACTTTTGAAACATGCCACATGGCCAGTAAGGCAACCGTATCTCTATAAATACATTCAAATCCATTCTACTAAAACAAAACAAGATCTTTAAGCAATGTGCACACGACACGTGTCATTGACTCAGGCATGTTTATGAACTGGGCCAACCACCCAAGATCTTAGGAATAAGGGAATTCTCATCTCATCAGCAGCCCCCACAGTTCACTTATAATAGATTATCGGATATCCTCGTGCATGCTGTGCTCCTGTGCACCAAAATCTTCTGTGCACATCGCATATGTGCCTGCCTATAAGTAGAAGAAGTCTTCCTTCATTCAGGATCTATGACTGCTTCTTGATTGGCAAACCCAGATCATTCATTTACAGGCATTCAGAGAGTCAGAGCAAGTTCTTTTTGTCGTCAGATCGTCAGTGGAGTAAAGGAGCTTCTACAGTGTTCGATTTTCATCGTCACACTTTTCCAGAATCATCTTGTAGTTAGATTTTCTGTTTAGGATCTCTCATGTACTCTTCTCGTTTGTAACACAAAAGTTCGTTCAACTTTTTGTTCATGGCAAAATGTCCTGTGGGCTTGCTCCAGTCACTACTTTGGGCATTGGAATATTAGCTACTTTCAGGGGTCCTCCTCCTCCAGTTCAAAGGATGGTCCCCAAGGTTTTGTGGGTGTTCCTCCTCTTCCAGTACAGCAAATGTTCCATCTGTTCCAGTGGATCTTCCTCCTCCACCTCCAGTGCCTACTAATATGGCACATATATTTGCCATATTTAGGGAAATGCTATAGTCCTAGAGGGCTCAGTCTGAAGCGCACCAGAGGTAGATGGACATGATACGTGTAAACCACCTAAATTTTTACTATATTTTTTAAAATTAATTATTTTATTTTGGTATTGTTTTTCATTTTTGGTATTTATACGTCGAGAGCGGATACATATATGCGAGATATATATATATTTTTTTTTGCTTAAAAAGTTTTATTATAGATTTCTTCCATAGAGAAAAAAAAAAGTATACTTTTCAAAGGTAAATATTTTTACTTAAAGTTATAAAATGTGCCGCGACTGCCAAAATATTATTTTATTTTATTTATTATAAGAAGCTATTTTATTTGTTGTAAAAATATATGTTATAATTTAGGAAATAATATTTTGTAAATAATATGTCATATTTGCATGGGAGGTACATGAAACTAAATTCATGTATATTTTGACTATCAAAAACTAATTGATATTATTTTATTTATTTGCTTAAAGGTATTTCAAATATTTAAATATTTGTTGTGATTTTTGAAATTATTTATTATTATTTTTATTATTTGAAAAAAGATAGGGAATTTGTTGATTTAATGTTTAAATCATTTATGGTAATTTAAACTGAGGTTTAATTTATTGATTTTGATTTTTAAATAGTTTTAAATTATAGATAAATGTTATGTAGATTTAAATTTGGATTTGGACTGGATTGAATTGGTTTTTAAATCTATTTAAATTAAATGGTAAATTATTTAATGGGGATTTAGGGCCTGTTTGGACCTTTTTTTTAAACTCAGCTTTCTGAGTGCAATTGCAAAAGTGAACAAAACTATGTTTGGATAATGAACTGTGAAAGTTCCTTCCGAAATTTTTATGGGAGACTATTATTAAAATACAGCTTTCACAAAGCACCCCAGACCACGTTTCCCAAATTTATTTCATAAAAAAATGGCAGGCCCCATTTTCATGCTGCTCTCACCTCTCTCATCCTCTCTTTCTCTCTCTTTTTCACCACCTACTAACAAAATTTTGGGTTCTCAAAAGCATGGAGCCGATGAGAGATATATGGAGCTTGTCGACGAGGCCGTAGAGGAGGCCTCGAGGTTGACGATGAACTGGAGACGGGAGCCCATAACGAGGCCACAGAACGCGGTGTCAGTGTCTCCGTCATGACCTAGCCCGGGGTCTTCGCCGTTGACGCGGGTCTCATCTCCTCCTTTTCTATCGTTGGCTCTCGAGCTTTGGGATCAAAGTATAACGGACCAGATCAGAGGAGCTCCGGTCGAGGTCAATGCCAGTTCATCATCTTCTCCCTCAATCGGAGAAATTATTAGGTGCTCTCGGCTCACCACTGGACGTGCTGAGTGGTGAGCCCGGTCCAATAAACAATTGACATTTGGAATAACCAATTAATTTCATATTTTTCACATCATAATCAGATATATAAAGATAACAAAAAATGCTAACAAAAATAATAATATTAATATTAACATTAACATTAATATTAAGATTAATATTAATATTAACAGTAAAATTAATATTAACAATAATATTAATATTAATATTAACATTAACATTAAAATTAATATTAATATTAACACTGAAATTAATATTAATATTAATATTAACATTAATATTAAATATAACAAAAATACTAACAAAATCAATAATATTAATATTATCATTAAAATTAATATTAAGATTAACATTAATATTAACAGTAAAATTAATATTAACAATAATATTAATATTAATATTAATATTAATATTAACATTAAAATTAATATTAGTGTTAATGTTAATCTTAGTATTCATGTTAATATTAATGTTAACATTGATATTAAAATTAACATTAATATTAACATTAATATTAATATTAACATTAATATTAACATTAATACTAAGATTAACATTAACATTAATATTAATATCAAAATTAATATTAATATTAAGCTAACTTATGAATTGTCCGGTTATGATGTGGAAAATATGGAATTAATTGATTATTCCAAGTGTCAATTGTTTATTGGGCCGGGCTCACCACTCAGCACGTCCAGTGGTGAGCCAGGAGCACCTAATAATTTCTCCCTCAATCGGAGGAGCACGAGTAGATGCCAGCCCCTCCAGATCGAAGGAGCTCCGGTCCGATAGGACAAAATAGACAGGGGAAAGATTTGTTTGGGGGCATATACTGGACATGGGCATAATTTTGTTGGACACATGAACATATATATTGGGGATACAACTAAAAATTTATTTTCTGAAAATATGTTGCCAAACATAATTCTAACTATTTTTATTTTAAAAAATATTTTTCAGATAAAAGTAACCAAACGCAAACTCAGAAACTGTACATCCAAAAAATAATTTTATAACATCTTTTCCGAAAACAGCTTTCAAAAATATTCAAAAAATATATCCAAACGGACCCCTAAACTTCATAATACTTAACTAACTAGGAGTTTCCACCCCCTAAATATAGAGGACACTTATTGTTATTTTTCTCTACAAAATTATTCCATAATTTTCTCCACCACAAACGTGAATGCATCATGTCGGTGTATAATTTATTTTTTATCGTTGTGACGGCCTCGGGTTTGATCGCTAGTGTCTTTCAACTATAATGTAATTTTACATATATATTATCATTCCCATGTCCGACGCACTGGACACATCCAATCTGTCCTGGTTTTCGTGTCCGACACATAGATACCAATCTCAATCCCTAAGCCTAAGCCTAAGCCTAAGCCTAACCCTAACCCTAGTGTGCCACGTCTCCTGGCCCTGCTCGCTGCCACCACAGCCAAGCACTGCCACCCTAGCTGTTGCCTCCTGTCACCATCCACCGTTCACCGCTCGCACCGCTCCACCAACAAATGTTAGCCAGAGCACTACTGCCACTACAGGCGTAATTGCCACCAAATTGTACCAAACCCACCACCAACGTCTCCACAAAATTTTGGCCAAAACCTTAACCCTAGATCAGCGTAACCACCATCATCACCACCCATCACTACGAAAACCACCACTGCGGTGACCCCCGACTAGCATCGTCGCGGCCACAGCCACCATCAACCCATAAAGAAAGCAGAAAAAACAAATGCCCGACCACCAGACTCACCTGCCATAGTGCCTCGTCGCGACACGTGCACCTAGCTTCGTCGTGCCGTGGCCGAGATCCCATTAGTCCTTCGACACGCCAGCCCCCAACAGCCACAACCATGCTCCATTGGCGGGCATGCCAGCATCCGACGACCTTCCAGTATTCCAGATCCGGCATCGCACTCCTCCACGAGCCAACCCGTCATCCCTTACAGAGTCGTTCCCCATCAAAACTCGGCATGCGCGCCTCCTCCGCCAAGTTGGAAGCCCCGGTAATCCTCCGTTCCCCACTCCTCACCTTCTCACCATCTCTATCTCTCCCTCTCCGATTATTCCCTGTCCTCCTATGTCCGCTCTCCTCTTCCCCCTCTCCCTTCTGCTCGACCTATTCTCTGAACCCACTCTTCTCTCTCACTTCCTTACCCCTCTACTTCATCTCTCTCCTTATGTTTCTTTTTTTAATAACTCCTCTCTCGAACCCAGAGGAGAGCAACAACTATACTCAGCTGTTGTAAGTTAAAGTAGTAGTAGTAGTAGTAGTATTATTATTATTATTATTATTATTAATTGTTACATAATACATAAGTATTTAGATTAGTATCACTATTATTATTATTATTACTATTATTATTTTTTTCATCATTACTATCATTGGTTTACTACTTTAAATATTGTTATATATTATTAATAAATGTATTAATATATCTCCTAATTATTTTATTTTATTATTTTGGGGTATTTTAAATAAGGGTTTGGACTCAAAAAATATTATTATAATTCTTTTTAGCTATTTTTCAAAAATATTTTTCACCCCAAAAAATTATACTTTGACAAAATTAATTTTTGTCCTAAATTAGTTTTCTTGATTTTATATTTTTAAAATATTTTGTACACGACAAATTTTAGCCTTCTCAAATATTTTTTCTGATTAATAAAAAATTTAGTTTTCCACCTACAAAATCCGACTTTCGATAAACTTAGAGTTTTAGCCAAAAATAAATTTTTTTGGCCTTAAGTATTTTTCTATAATTATTTTGAATCATAAAAACTAGTTTTCAAGTATTATAAATAGTTTCTAAAATCATATAAATATTACTTATCCAATTTCCATCGATTATCCTCCTGTCCATGACTAGTTCCATTATTCCTATTCCCTTACCAGTTATGTACGTCCTTATGTCAACCCTAACTAATTAAACTATTCTGGACCCGATGGAATAGTCCATGCCAAAATCAGAAGCCGTCTTGCTTAATTGTAACACCGAAGTCATATTCTGTGCCACTTTGATCGTGGTATCACACCAGACATCACTACCAGGCACGATAGCTTGCCATCCACTGTTTATTTACGTTGCTCACCTATTTCATGCATTTTTATTATTTCTTATAAAATAAAATTATGCTATATAATGATATTGAGATGCAAATTTAACTTTCTAGTTCTATTTCCAGCTATTAATTATTTTATGCACATTAAACCTAGACTTAAGAAGTCCATCCTTGGTTGTGCTACTGTTAGGGTTATATACTAAAAGCATCACTTTTGTAGTAACCTTATTTCCTTAAATTTTGAATGAGAATCATATGGGCAAATGTTTGCATATTGTATTGTTGCAAGTGTTAATACAAATGTCTGATATTCTATATTGTAGATAATATGGTGTGTGGTGTCATACAGAAGATCATATTATCAGTTTCCTATGGAGTATATAAATAGTTCACAACCTAGATGGACTTGGACAATCTATTGGAAAGGTTGTAGTGTAATCTGGTATTAGTCTATCTTGACTATAGGTTTACACTAGCACACTTTGTGCGTATTGAACAGGACCACTTGAGGTTGTTCTCTTTGTACTGACTACATAAGAGAACAAACACCTCTGTTATTATGGATGCTTGTACTCTTAATCCGGATATAATAACGGACATGTATATGCAATGTGCATTACTTTGACTCATAAAAGAGTGAGATTCATTATGGATCAACAACCTCTATGAATTGGGTAATAACATTGAATGTATGATGGGTTGTTGATTATAAATAGAATTCATGTCCCGATACATCGGGTTGATGATGTCCTCTTAAGGAGCTCATAAGAATTGTCATGTAAACCCTGCAGGTAGATTATATCCGACATGACAAATAAAGTTGAGCGGTACTACTTAAGGATAAAAGATGTCGAATCAATATAGTTGTCAGTAACTTAAATTGATCGACGGACATACGATATCTTAACATGGAGAGCCAAACGAGCATATAATAAAAGGAGCCCACAAACATAATTTGGGATTAGGGAGGTAGTGCAACAATAGCTCATTAGTGGACCGAGCTATTGTTAATGGGCCTGGATTGTGTGTTCGGACTGAACACGGGATATCCAGATCCGTTAGGAGGCCTAACCCTAATTTCTCCTCATGGTCCCTGCCATAGCCTATATATATCCTCTATTCTCTGGCCGCCAAATTACGGATCATAAAATCTAAAACTTTCTCTAAATTCGTGATTTACGTAAGGAGAGAAAGAGAAGGCTGCCAAGGAGAAGAAAAGGTTGGGAGATCGTCGCCCACACGACGTCCAACTCGAGAAAGGAATACGTGCAGAAGATCTTGGGGTCGTCCGCTCGAGGTTGCCAGGAATTACTTGTCTCCTTTCTGCTGCAGGTATAATTCGTGAACCCTAGTTTCCGCCTATGAAGGGTTAGAACACGTATTAGATCTGTTTAACTTTCTATCGATCAATACGCACACCAAAGGAAGGGTCCTGGGAATCCCCAGTTCCATCAATTGGTATCAGAGCCACTTTGGATCTACATATTGATTGATACGTCCATGTTGTCCAATAAAACCTGCACTGTGTAATAGTCGGTAGATGTAGATCTGTTCTAACTCGGTTTTGCAGGCATCTTAGATCCAACTATTATGGTCCAATGCATGTTTTTGATTGTGTTGTTTAAACCACGGACATGTCGTGGATGTTTTTGTTGCTGTGGATGTAATTAAAATCATGAGGGTTGATCGTGCTTATTAATTTAATTTTTCAATCTAGATTATGTGTGAACTCCTTCGGGAGGCATAGGATTGATGTAATTTTAATTATTTTTGATCAATCGTGATGGCGGTGGTGGCTGTTTCTGACGCCGGACGAGACACTGGTTTTGAGCAATCCAGAGGCAGACAGATGATTTTCGATGAAGGAATCGACAGCCAAAATTTTGGATTCGGATAGTTGAGGAAGGAATCGACAGCCAAAATTTTCGATGAAGGAATCGCGCTGCCCCGAACCCCGCGACCTGACCGGGCAGGTCGAACCCCATATAGATCTGCACAGCGCCAGATTTTGGATTCGGATAGTTGAGGACGGAGCAGCAAAGATGACCATAATAGTTGGATATTTTCTCTTATTTTTGTCATTTTGCTTTTTCTAATTATGCATGTTTATTATTGTATGGTTATTTTTTTTGAAAAACCAAGCCTACATTAATAATGGACAACATGGACATAAATATCAACTAGTAGAAAAACCCTCATTGTTAAATAACTAAGTGGGAGAGAATTTTTATTTAGTATAAATTCTATGGTCTCCATTACTGGTTTGTAGGTGATGTAATTATACTTGTGTGTTGGCTTTAGTGCTTTCCTCCATATCGGATGAGTATAATTATGGATCACCAGTACAAACTTCCTTAGGGATAATTGTAGAAAGTTACCTAGTATGTGTTCACTTCTCCATCTGAAGGAACTCATTACAAGGTAATGGACTTAGTATTAAGTAATGGTATATACTTAGATACAAATAATGGTATCCTCCCCATCGGAGTCACTGCTATTATTTGTATGACCAGAGCAAGACTAGCATATTAATTTTATTTGTCATAAAGTTATATTGACAAGATAGTAAAATTAATAAGAAAAATCTACTTGAACAAAGTTGAATTTGTATACGTCCACACTATCGTGGCAAGCTAAATTCATGGTGTTCAAGGTGTTGGTGAATTTCTTATTATTGTTTTGAGGAAATCAATATTTAGTTAATTCAAAAAAAAGTTTTTTTTGCCCTACATAATTTTATTTATGTGATTCTCAGGATTTCAAAAATGGGTTCTTTCAGTCCACTTATGGTGATTCTTAAAGAAAACAAACTTACTGGACCTAATTATATTGACTGGAAACGTAATTTGGACATTGTTCTGACTGCTGAGGAGTACAAATATGTACTTGTTGAGGAATGCCCACCTAAGCCTGATGCTAACTCTGATGAAGAGGTCAAAGAGGCTTAAAAGAAGTGGAAAAGGACAGATGAGATAACGCGGTGTTACATTCTGGCATCTATGTCAAATGTATTACAACATCAGCATCAGGCCATGGCCACAGCTTATGACATGATGTATAACCTCAAGAAACTCTTCGGACATCAGAGTTGAGCAGCTAGGCAGTTTGCTATGAAATGTTTGATGAATACAAAAATAGCTGAGGGCACACCAGTGAGGGATCATGTCCTCAAGATGATGGGTCATCTGAATGAGATGGAGATCCTTGGAGCTGAAATCGAAGGAGAAACCCAGGTCGATATCATTCTCGGGACTCTGCCTAAAAGTTTTGACAATTTCTGCCTTAATTACAACATGATCAAAAGGTTGTATAGTTTGGCAGAACTTGCAAAAGTGCTACAGGATGTTAAATCTCTCTTTAGGCAGAGTGGTCATGTTTTTGTTTCTGAAAAGGCTTCTACTTCTAAGCTAAAAGGCGGTAAGAAGAAGAATAATATTCAGAAACAGGCAAACTTAGCAAAGAAGGGCATGGGACCTCAAGGCGCGGTAAAAAAGCCGAAAGGCAAATGTTTCAAGTGCAAAGGGTCAGGACATTGGAAGACTGATTGTCCACTTCTCAAACAAGGGAACAAAGAAGGTATATCTCATTTACTAGTAGTTGAAACATGTTTAGCGGTGTTATCTACCGGCACCTGGTGTGTAGATACAGGAGCCACTAATCATGTCTGCATTATATTGCAGGGGTTCCAGGAAACCAGACGGCTCAGTGATGGAGAGATATGCTTGTTCATGGATGATGCTACAAAAGTATCGGTCGTTGCATTAGGAGATGTTACTTTATCTTTTGGTAGAAATACGTCATTGACATTGAAAGATTGTCTTTATGCACCTTCACTTAGAAGGAATTTAGTTTCTGTTTCTATGTTAGTTAAGGGTGGATATTCAGTTTATTTTAATGACAATATTGTTATTAGAAAGAATAAACATTTTATCTGTTCTGGTGCATTGGTTGATAATTTGTATGTCATTAATCCTATTTTGCCCACAATGCAACTTATGGAAATGAATAATATGTCATCTAACTTAAATAAGAGAAAAGAACCTTCTTGTATGAACCAAACATATCTTTGGCACTTACGATTGGGGTATATTAACCTAAAAAGGATTCAAAGACTGGTTGAAGATGGACCTTTGAGTTCATTGGAAGTGGAGGCACTACCAGTTTGTAAATCATGCTTGGAAAGTAAAATGACCAAAAGGCCTTTAACGGCAAAGGGGTATAGGGCCAAAGATGTGTTGGAATTGGTTCATTCTGATTTGTGTGGACCCATGACTATCCAAGCTAGAGGTGGCTTTGAATATTTTGTCACATTTATTGACGATTATTCAAGGTATGGATACATTTATTTGATGCACCGTAAGTCTGAGTGCTTTGAGAAATTCAAAGAGTACAAGGCTGAAACGGAGAAACGTCATAGAAAATGTATCAAGTCATTACGATCAGATCGTAGTGGCGAGTACCTCTTTGGAGAGTTTAGAGTTATTTATCAGAGGCTGGGATTGCATCCCAATTGACTGCACCTGGAACCCCCCAACAGAATGGTGTAGCCGAAAAAAGGAACAGAACTCTTATGGAGATGGTTAGATCAATGATGAGTTATTCGGATTTGCCAGATTTGTTTTGGGGATATGCCTTAGAGACTGCAGCTTATATTTTGAACTTGGTTCCTTCTAAGTCAGTACCTCTTACTCCAACAGAGCTGTGGATTGGGCGTAAGCATAGTCTGAAACATGTTCGTATTTGGGGTAGTCCAGCACATATGCTGAATGGAAAAGCAGATAAGTTGGAATCTCGTACAGAAGTATGCTTGTTTATAGGCTATCCAAAAGGAACGAAAGGAGATTTATTTTATAGTCATAAGGATTAGAAGGTCATTGTTAGCACCAATGCCCGATTCTTAGAGGAAGACTATGTGATGAACCATAAACCCACAAGTAGAGTTGTTCTAGAAGAACTGAGACGTGAGACACCAAGTACTTCAGTACCAACAGTACAAGAGGATGAACCACAAATAACTGCACAACGTGTCACAAATGTTACACCACAACCGATAGTGCCTCGTCGTAGTAGGAGGGTTGTGATACAACCTGATAGATATATGTTCTTGGGAGAGTCGTCAGACTTCATCCCTGAGGAACAAGATTATGATCCCTGTACCTACAATGAAGCACTCCAAGATAAAGATGCAGAGTCTTGGCAAAAAGCAATAATATCTGAAATAGAATCTATGGATTCTAATCAGGTCTGGGAGCTTGTAGAACCACCCGTTGGTGTAAAAGCCATTGGATGCAAGCGGGTCTGTAAGAGAAAAAGAGGATCAGACTGTAAGGTTGAAACCTTTAAAGCTCGGCTTATAGCAAAAGGTTTTACTCAAAGAGAGGGTATCGATTATGAGGAAACATTTTCTCCAGTAGCCATGCTTAAGTCTATTCGGATTCTTTTATCTATTGCAGCTCATCTCGATTATGAGATTTGGCAAATGGATGTCAAGACAGCTTTCCTTAATGGAAGTCTTGAGGAAGACATCTATATGAAGCAACCAGACGGGTTCATTGAAAAGGGCCAGGAGCATCTTGTTTGTAAGCTCAAAAAGTCTATTTATGGACTTAAGCAAGCTTCCAGATCTTGGAACATCTGTTTTGATCAGGTGATAAAATCCTATGGATTTGATCAATGTCAGGATGAATCATGTGTATAAGAAAGTGTGACGGAAACGTGGTGGTGTTCCTAGTACTTTATGTGGATGACATCTTGCTCATTGGAAACAATGTGAAGGTATTATCTGATGTAAGGGTATGGTTATCCAAACAGTTTGATATGAAGGACTTGGGAGAAGTAGGTCACATCCTTGGGATCAAAGTTCTACGAGATCGTAAAAAAAAGATGTTGGGCTTATCCCAAGCTTCCTATATCGATACTGTACTAACTCATTTTAGTATGCAAAATTCTAAGAAATATTTCTTACCTTTTAGATATGGAATTGCTCTATCAAAGGAGCAGTGTCCGAGGACACCTAAAGAGATAGAGAACATGAAGGCAGTTTCTTATGCTTCAGCAGTAGGAAGCTTAATGTATGCAATGCTATATACGAGACCAGACATCTGCTTTGCCGTAGGCATGGTCAGCAGATATCAGTCTAACCCAGGACAAGAGCACTGGACTGCCGTAAAGCATATTTTGAAGTACCTGAAAAGGACTAAAGAGTATATGCTAGTTTACCAGGTAGATAGTTTAGTTTCCTTGGGGTATACAGACTCAGATTTTCAGTCAGATAGGGATTCCAAGAAATCTACCTCAGGTTATATGTTTACTTTGGGAGGTGGAGCCATTGTGTGGAGGAGTATCAAGCAAAAATGTATTGCTGATTCCACCATGGAAGCCGAGTATGTGGCTGCCTCTGAGGCAGCCAAAGAAGCGGTTTGGCTCAGAAACTTTCTGTTGGACTTAGATGTGGTACCTAGTTTGCCTAAGTCTATTACACTTTATTGTGATAATAGTGGTGCAGTTGCAAACTCGAAGAAACCACGAGCCCATAAGACAGGCAAACACATTGAGCGCAAGTACCACCTGATACGAGATTTCGTAAAGAAAGGAAAAGTTGCTGTGATCAAGATAGCATCAGCCGACAACCTAGCTGATCCCTTTACAAAGAGCTTACCAGCTAAGGCTTTTGACAGTCATGTTGAGGGAATGGGAGTCAGATGTGTAGCAGCATGGCTTTAAGTATAAGTGGGAGATTTGTAACAGTATACTGAAAAGCAATGCTTTGAGTATAAGTGGAAGATTGTTAGGGTTATATACTAAAAGCATCACTTTTGTAGTAACCTTATTTCCTTAAATTTTGAATGAGAATCATATGGGCAAATGTTTGCATATTGTATTATTGCAAGTATTAATGCAAATGTCTGATATTCTATATTGTAGATAATATGGTGTGTGGTGTCACACAGAAGATCATATTATCAGTTTCCTATGGAGTATATAAATAGTTCACAACCTAGATGGACTTGGGCAATCTATTGGAAAGGTTGTAGTGTAATCTGGTATTAGTTTATCTTGACTATAGGTTTACACTAGTACACTTTGTGTGTATTGAACAGGACCACTTGAGGTTGTTCTCTTTGTACCGACTACATAAGAGAACAAACACCTCTGTTATTATGGATGCTTGTACTCTTAATCCGGATATAATAACGAACATGTATATGCAATGTGCATTACTTTGACTCATAAAAGAGTGAGATTCATTATGGATCAACAACCTCTATGAATTGGGTAATAATATTGTATGTATGATGGGCTGTTGATTATAAATGGAATCCATGTCCCGATACATCGGGTTGATGATGTCCTCTTAAGGAGCTCATAAGGATTGTCATGTAAACCATGCAGGTGGATTATATCTGACATGACAAATAAAGTTGAGCGGTACTACTTAAGGATAAAAGATGTCGAATCAATATAGTTGTCAGTAACTTAAATTGATCGACGGACATACGATATCTTAACATGGAGAGCCAAACGAGCATATAATAAAAGGAGCCCACAAACATAATTTGAGATTAGGGAGGTAGTGCAACAATAGCTCATTAGTGGACCGAGCTATTGTTAATGGGCCTGGATTGTGTGTTCGGGCTGAACACGGGATATCCAGATCCGTTAGGAGGCCTAACCCTAATTTCTCCTCATGGTCCCTACCGTAGCCTATATATATCCTCTATTCTTTGGCCGCCAAATTATGGATCATAAAATCTGAAACTTTCTCTAAATTCGTGATTTACGTAAGAAGAGAAAGAGAGGGCTGCCAAGAAGAAGAAAAGGTTGGGAGATCGTCACCCATACGACGTCCAAATCGAGGAAGGAATACATGCAGAAGATCTTGGGGTCGTCCGCTCGAGGTTGCCAGGAATTACTTGTCTCCTTTCTGCTGCAGGTATAATTCGTGAACCCTAGTTTCCACCTATGAAGGATTAGAACACGTATTAGATCTGTTTAACTTTCTATCGATCAATACACACACCAAAGGAAGGGTCCTAGGAATCCCCAGTTCCATCAGCTACATCCATAGGCCTTGATACATTTGGGCCAAGAAGTTGTGAGTCGCATATAGAACTCGGACATGCGTAGCTGGCTGGCCACCGGTACGTATAAGTCGTGTGATAGGATTAATCGCCAATTGTATTGCATGATTAGCTTGACTTAGCGGTTAATAGAGGTTATGTTTTGTGAAGACTGATGGAAGTGGGGATTCCCAGGACCCTTCCTTTGGTGTGCATATTGATCGATAGAAAGTTAAACAGATCTAATACGTGTTCTAACCCTTCATAGGCGAAAACTAAGGTTCACAAATTATACATGCGACGGAAAGGAGACAAGTAATTCCTGGCAATCTCGAGCGGACGACCCCAAGATCTTCTATACATATTCCTTCCTCGAGTTGGACGTCGTGTGGGCAACGATCTCCCAACCTTTTCTTCTCCTTGGCAGTCATCTCTTTCTCTCCTTACGTGAATCACGAATTTAGAGAAAGTTTCATATTTTTTTATCAGTAATCTGGCGGCCAGAGAATAGAGGATATATATATAGGCTACGGCAGGGACCATGAGGAGAAATTAGGGTTAGGCCTCCTAACGGATCTAGATATCCCGTGTTCAGCCCGAACACACAATCCAGGCCCATTAAAAATAGCTCGGTCCACTAATGAGCTATTGTTGCTCTACATCCCTAATCCTAAATTATGTTTGTGGGCTCTTTTTATTATATGCTCGTTTGGCTCCCTATGTTAAGATATCGTATGTCCGTCGATCAAATTAAGTTACTGACAACTATATTGATTCGACATCTTTTATCCTTAAGTAGTACCGCTCAACTTTATTTGTCATGTCGGATATAATCCACCTGCAGGGTTTACATGACAATCCTTATGAGCTCCTTAAGGGGACATCATCAACCCGATGTATCGGGACATGGATTCTATTTATAATCAACAGTCCATCATACATACAGTGTTATTACCCAATTCATAGAGGTTGTTGATCCATAATGATTCTCACTCTTTTATCAGTCAAAGTAATGCACACTGCATATATATGTCCATTATTATATCCGGATTAAGAGCACAAGCATCCATAATAACAGAGGTGTTTGTTCTCTTATGTAGTCAGTACAAAGAGAACAACCTCAAGTGGTCATGTTCAATACACACAAAGTGTACTAGTGTAAACCTATAGTCAAGATAGACTAATACCAGATTACACTACAACCTTTCCAAAAGATTGTCCAAGTCCATCTAGGTTGTGAACTATTTATATAATCCATAGGGAACCGATAATATGATCTTCTGTATGACACCACACACCATATTATCTACAATATAGAATATCAGACATTTGTATTAACACTTGCAACAAATACAATATGCAAACATTTGCCCATATGATTCTTATTCAAAATTTAAGGAAATAAGGTTACTATAAAAGTGATGCTTTTAATATATAACCCTAACAATCTTCCACTTATACTCAAAGCATTGCTTTTCAGTATACTTTTACAAATCTCCCACTTATACTTAAAGCCATGATGCTACACATCTGACTCTCATTCCCTCAATATGACTGTCAAAAGCCTTAGCTGGTAAGCTCTTTGTAATGGGATCAGCTAGGTTGTCGGCTGATGCTATCTTGATCACAGCAACTTTTCTTTTTTTTAACGAAATCTCGTATCAGGTGGTACTTGTGCTCAATGTGTTTGCATGTCTTATGGGCTTGTGGTTCCTTCGAGTTTGCAACTGCACTACTATTATCATAATAAAGTGTAATAGACTTAGGCAAACTAGGTACCACATCTAAATCCAACAGAAAGTTTCTGAGCCAAACCGCTTCTTTGGCTGCCTCAGAGGCTGCCACATATTCGGCTTCCATGATGGAATCAGTAATACATTTTTGCTTGATACTCCTCCACACAATGGATCCACCTCCCAAAGTAAACATATAACCTGAGGTAGATTTCCTAGAATCCCTATTTGACTGAAAATCTGAGTCTGTATACCCCAAGGGAACTAAACTATCTGCCTGGTAAACTAGCATATACTCTTTAGTCCTTTTTAGGTACTTCAAAATATGCTTTACAGCAGTCCAGTACTCTTGTCTTAGATTAGACTGATATTTGCTGACCATGTCCACGGCAAAGCAGATGTCTGGTCTCGTACATAGCATTGCATACATTAAGCTTCCTACTACTGAAGCATAAGGAACTGCATTCATGTTCTCTACCTCTTTAGGTGTCCTCGGACACTGCTCCTTTGATAGAGCAATTCTATGTCTAAAAGGTAATAAACCTTTCTTAGAATTTTGCATACTAAAACGAGTTAGTACAGTATCGATATAGGAAGCTTGGGATAAGCCCAACATCCTTTTCTTGCAATCTCATACAGCTTTGATCCCAAGGATGTGACCTACTTCTTCCAAGTCCTTCATATCAAACTATTTGGATGACCATACCCTTACATCAGATAACACCTTCATATTGTTTCCAATGAGCAAGATGTCATCCACATAAAGTACGAGGAATGCCACCACGTTTCCGTCACACTTTCTGTATACACATGATTCATCCTGACATTGATCAAATCTATAGGATTTTATCACCTGATCAAAACATATGTTCTAAGATCTGGAAGCTTGCTTAAGTCCATAAATGGACTTCTTGAGCTTACAAACAAGATGCTCCTGGCGCTTTTTAATGAACCTGTCTGGTTGCTTCATATAGATGTCTTCCTCAAGACTTCCATTAAGGAAAGTTGTCTTGACATCCATTTGCCAAATCTCATAATCGAGATAAACTGCAATAGATAAAAGAATTCGGATAGACTTAAGCATGGCTACAGGAGAAAAGGTTTCCTCATAATCGATACCCTCTCTTTGAGTAAAACCTTTTGCTACAAACCGAGCTTTAAAGGTTTCAACCTTACCGTCTGATCCTCTTTTTCTCTTATAGACCCACTTGCATCCAATGGCTTTTACACCAACGGGTGGTTCTACAAGCTCCCAGACCTTATTAGAATCCATAGATTCTATTTCAGATATCATTGCTTTTTTCCAAGACTCTGCATCTTTATCCTGAGTACTTCATTGTAGGTACAGGGATCATAATCTTGTTCCTCAGGGACGAAGTCTGACGACTCTCCCAAGAACATATACTTATCAGGTTGTATCACAACCCTCCCACTACGACGAGGCACTATCGCTTGTGGTATAATATTTGTGATACGTTGTGCAGTTATTTGTGTTTCATCCTCTTGTACTGTTGGTACTGAAGTACTTGGTGTCTCCCGTCTCAGTTCTTCTAGAATAACTCTACTTGTGGGTTTATGTTCATCACATAGTCTTTCTCTAAGAATCGGGCATTGGTGCTGACAATGACCTTCTGATCCTTAGGACTATAAAATAAACCTCCTTTCGTTCCTCTTGGATAGCCTACAAATAAGCGTACTTCTGTAACACCCAGTTTTCTAGATGGAGGTAATTTTAAAAATTTATAATTATAATTATTATTTATTGATAATTATTTTATATTATGATTTTTGGTGATTTTTAATCATTTTTAAACTATTTAAAATTATGACTTGTTATTTAAAATTATGACTTGTGATTTTGACATTTTGCTATTGTTCGGTTTTAATTTCGAGGAATTTCTCACCCCCAGTTTTCAGGAACATGGGTATTTTTGTTATTTTGTATTTTTAAAATAATTTTGAAATTTATTTTATTATTTATGATATTGTTTTGGGATTATTTGAGTCGGGTTCGAATTTCAGCTCAATCCGACTTGAAACGAGGACCCGGGTTTAGTGTTGACTTTAGTGGACCCACACATTAGTTAGCCATGGCCCACATGATAGAAATATTTTAGTTAGAGATTAGACTAATTATTATGGATAAGGTTAGTGTGATTAGAGACTTTAGAATGACTAATTTAGCCCCAACCAATTAGCCCTTTCCTAATACTAATAGAATAGGTTAGTGGGGGCATTTTGGACCTTACCATAATAGGACAAATAGCCATATATGGCCAGCCACTTTGGGAGAGGATAGGCTCAAGTTCATTTCATTATTCTCATCCACACTCTCTCTTTTGTTCTTCCCCAAATTTCTAGAGAGCAATCCCTAGCAATTTCTCCACCAAATCCTTCCATTTTGCCACCAAATCTTCTTCTTTCCTTCTTCATTCTAGCCAAGGAGGAAGCTACCCAAGTTTGGGAGGATTCGGAGCTCGTTCGTGTCCTTTTGGAATCTCTACGTGTCAGTGTCGCTCCGGGAAGGCTTTTCTTCGATTCGATCTACCGGGAGGTATAAATTCCTTCTCTTTTTCATTTCCTCATGCATATAGGTCTATTTTGAACCCATAGGAATGACCCCCATGGTTGTATCTCCATTTGTGTCTATTTCGTGTCTATTTGGAGGTCATAGGAGTGTCCTTTGTGTTGTGGTTGTGTCCATGTGGGAAAACCCCAAATTTGGACACACTATGTGTTGTTGTTATGTATGAATGAATTATTACATGTTTAATCTCATATTTTTGTATTGGAGATGTGTTCTATAGTGTCTTATATATATAGTGTAGCGGGTGAGTTCTTGATATATTATGTTATATACTTGTGTTTTTTGGTCTCAAACTACCCAAATTCGTCATAATTTTTATCCACGTTTTTAGTAGCAATAGCAACTTAGAAATGTCATAACTTTGAGCTTAAAACTCCGATTTATCTCCCGTTTTTTAAAAGAACCGTATCGAAGTTAGATTTCCAAATATATATTTTAATAAGCCAAATTCTTTCTGTAACTTTCTGTAGAATTATTTGAGTGTCAGCTGTACGAAAGACGAACGCGTTTCGGTATTTTCGCGATTCCGGGAGCTTCCGGACACGAAAATGCGATCCGTTTGAAGTTTCGGAAAGCTAACATGAATACAAAATACTTTAATCCTAGAATTTAGTAAATGCCCAATTGGTACAGTATTGGTTTTAAGTAAAAGAGTGACTATATGATATATGCATTTTGTGTAACCTATGAGCCTATGTAGTATGGATATTAAATAAATATAGAGTATGTAATGCATGATATGTTAGATGAATGAAATGATATATATATGATATATATCCTCTTTACATTAATGTATATATATGGTTGAATGCAAGCATGTAGGAATGCAATTAATGTAATATATGTAAGCAATGCATAAATGCATGAATGAAAGAATGATATACAATGCATGCATGAAAGTATATAATGAATGCTAGATATAAATACAAGGTATATATGTAATGATAGATATGAATGCATAATGTATAAATATTGTAAATGCAATATCAGATTTCATATGTAGACATAGAACCAATGCATAGCTGATATTTAGAATGAATGTTAGTTCATTTTAGGTTGTTCGAACACTGAACTGTCCATGTAAGCATATATACCTTCCTTTTCCTATTGCCAAGCCAATTTCAGTTTTCAATATAGTGGAATGTCTATGAATGTAATGTTAACCTTCAACCCCTTAATTCGAAATATTAGTTAATTTCAGTATTAGACAATGCGCGCTGTATGCATATGGGATGTTGGCTTAATGGCAGATTTCAGATAACATGGTTCATTTTATGTGGTTAGTTACACCAGTTTATGGGATAGCTCACTTTAGTTTATAAGTAAATGTGGAACTAAACTGAGAATGAACTTCACTCTCTGTACAAGGACACCCCACTCTATATCAACCACCATGCCATGTAACCCTTCTCTAAATGATTGCTATAATATATATAGATTTATGTAAAGTATAGATGCATGTTAGTTATAACTTAATTAGTCTCTACTCTAATGTATATAGATGTATACTTGTAGCCATGCATGTTAAGTATAATACATGTGTAATGTAGATGGGTTAGCATTGTGCCATGTGCAGTGTAAACTCATAACTAGTGTTGATTTCTCTTTTCATGTACACCTCCATGTTCACACACACACACATAGCTTTACATGTTAGTTCTTTTCTCTTATATATATATATATATATATATATATATATATATATATATATATATAATATTGAATATGCATGAATGTGATGTATCTTGATATGTGACTTGTGTTGGCTTGTATAGCCTTGGATTTGTATGGTGTGTACTAGCTAGGGTAGACTGGTTAGGCCTAGTGAGACTTCATTGAGTCTATGTTGACCCAGTTGACCTAGCTTTGACTAGATAGTTGACTAGAGTTGACCAAGTGTTGACTTTAGCTTAGTTTGACCTAGACAGCATGTAGATGCATTGTAGCAGTCTATTTTCTTATTTTAGACATGTTGTAACTTGTGTTGCTCTGATTAGGAGACAGACACCTCTCATCAGGCAGTACATTTACTTCAGACATTCAGATACGAGGCGAGTACATTCTCTGACCGTTTTATACTTGCCTGGATTTACCTTCTTGCTCTAGATTACTGTACTTGATGCTGACACGATTGTTATCACGGATTGGTACTATAAGGATCTTCTTTTGGGATGTTATCCCCTTGTATTCACTAGATACATATTGTGATGTGCGTTTCACTTCCATATTGTATTTACTGAATACCTATATCCTTGTACACTCATTGTACATATTGTACTCTCATTATTACATGAGTTCCAGGGATAGACCATTGTACACTATTGTATAACATTGTACAACTATGTATAACATTGTACACCTATTGTATAATATTGTACATCTATTGTATAACATTGTACACTATTGTGCAAGATAACGTAACTGGAGTGGATCCTTGTGTATTGATTGGGGAGGGGGAGTAGAATTGGTTATGTAATCAAATCCTATTGTACAAGATTATATAACTATTGTATATGTCTATTGTACACCCACGTACAATGGAGTTACCATTGCATTTTCCTAGACCGTTTACATAACCATATTGTACTCTAAATCACAGTAGGCTTACAGTTCTTACTTATCATATTTAGATATTTCCTGTTATCAAATCTCTACTATTTTTCATACACCTCTTTCTTTCAGCGTTTCATGTACCTTACTCTATTGCATGCTTTATATTTCCTAACATGATATGAACTGCGTGAGATGTTTTGTGCTCGCTCCCGTCCTGACTGGACCTGTCGAAAATTTTACAGAGGATGATGAGGAACCTTGCACCCTTACTTGGAGTTTGCCTAGTTGACACTCGCGACCTGGACCCCTGGGGAGGTTCAGGAAGCTGCTCAGGATGATACCTTGTATAGTGTAGATAGCTTAGATTGTTCCTTCTTTTTATGCTTAGATGTTGTCTTTATTTTCAGAGTTGTATATTTTAGAGATGATGAGACTTGTATTCCATTTCTGCTGTACCTCAGTTGAGGATTTCTTATCTATTTCCATCGTGCTATATTCTACCTTAGATTATGATTGAGTTGTACCTCGGTGTTGGCCTCCTTCTGGAGAGTATATTTCATGTTATGTAGTTATAGTTCATGACCTAGAACAGTATTCTACCGCCGACACTGCGGCGTAGGCTGGGCGTTGTTACGTTCTCGTACCCTCACGGTGGGTGTGGGTTGTGACACATTTTTAGTGGTGGCCCATGCAGGTCGAGTTTATGTAGTGGTATTCGAACTAGAGTATCACTACAGCCTGCAGTAGGATTAGGATATTTTTGGAGGTACTCAATCACATTAGGAAAAACTCTTAATCTGATTCCTTTTGTCTAAAATTGTTGCTTATTGACTTCCCTTGAATATAAATTGTTCTTCTTTGAATTTTCGCTTCATTCTCAGAAGTTGCTTCTTGTTTTGATCTGTCTTCATGATGGTTATGAAGACACGATCTCATCGCTTCGGTTCGGAGGATACTATCGAGAGGCTGGCCATCTCTCGTCCTGTTCATCAGGGCCTCGAGACCGCAGCTTCTGTTGTGCCGACTCAGGTTGGCATTTCTGCTACATTGGAGGTGCACCTCTATCTGTACAGAGATTTTCTCCCGTCATTTCTAATTTCTCTTAGCATCGGTGATTCATGCAGCATCAGCAGCAGACCAGGGAAAACTAGCAGGGCAAGCTATCGCCAGGACAGTCAAGGATGCGTAGACCATTGAAGATCTTGTTGGAAGTTCCGTTCTTCTCAATTCCATTCCCGCAATTGTCTTTTATAATTACCTTGAAATCCGATTCCATCTGTTCCTTGTTGATTGATTAATTTTGTCATGTTACTCTTTTGTTGTGTTTGTTTTTTCTTCTGAGAAAATCAAATGGGCTAGGTCGCCTAAATCATGGGATCTAGAATCCTCGATAGTCGTGTTAGTTGGCATAGTGAGGACATGTAGTCAGATTTTGGATGTATTCTCGGGTATGGAAATTTAAGGTTTTCGCCGTCGCATGCGGCAGTACGAAAATTTTAAATACCATGAACCTAGAGGTACGTACCTTAGTCAAGGACTCTATGATTATCGTAGCCTTACTCACTATCATGATGAAGACTCTGGACAACATGATTTTGGACAGACGAATATGATTAACAGATTGTATCTTGAGAAGGTTTAAACATCATACCCTTTTGATTGTTATAAATGACTTAGGAGTAGGGATATTTAGTTTTGTAGAGCTTATTCATAGGTAGTTCCTTCATAGTATAATGGTATGATGACTTGTAGAGTGTCTGTACCCTAGAGGTGATAGTTAGCATTGGTGTTAGAATAGTAACCCATTGCAGATAATTTTCCTGTTATCTATAATACTAACCAGTTGCACATAGGATGTTAGTATGCCTTACATCCTTGATGATTATTACTACTTTCCCTTACCTTTTCCAGTGAGGCACCCATGACCAGAGCCTGCCTTTGAGTATAGTTGTAGTTTCACCTAAGACCGAGAGGTCTATTTGCATAAATAGATTGCAGATGAAATTGGCATATGGGATATAGGTTAGTTGGTATCTATAGGCCATTGTTGTATAGGGTTATAAACATGTTGTTTAGCCTATACTTGGTTCAGTTTTCCATTTTAGTTAAGTTCGCTTCGTGTTGAGTTCCTTTGTGTTGATCACCTTTATAGGCAGTGTGCAGACCCTTCACTAGATACCGTGTCCCCTTGATTCAGACCATTCATCCTTAGCCTAGTTCTAAGCATTGTTTCAGACTCTTATAAGTTTAGTCTGCCTTAACCCTTGGTTGATCAGTCATGTATATATATAGATGATATACTTAGGATATATGTGATGGTTTGTTGTTCTTAAGCATATATATATATATATATATATATATATATATATATATATATATATATATATATATATATATATATATATATATATGTGGTATTTGGTATTCATGTGCTTAGCTTGTAGGTATTTAGTTATAGGTGACTTGATAGGATTGGGAAGTTAAGAGCTAGTCTATTATAGAGTTTCTCTTTTGCTAAATTCTGGTTGCCAACACCTAAATAGCTAGCATAGGTAAAACCCTAAGAAGTTGACAAGTTGATGACCAAGTACTTGGATGTTGAGAAATTGACTAGTGATTGACCCTTGACTATGTTTGACCTAGAAGGGGGTGCGATCATCTTAATTTCGAGGACAAAATTTTTATAAGGTGGGTAGGATTGTAACACCCAGTTTTCCAGATGAGGGTAATTTTGAAATTTTATAATTATAATTATTATTTATTGATAATTATTTCATATTATGATTTTTGGTGATTTTTAATCATTTTTAAACTATTTAAAATTATGACTTGTTATTTAAAATTATGACTTGTGATTTTGACATTTTACTATTGTTTGGTTTTAATTTCGAGGAATTTCTCACCCCCAGTTTTTAGGAACAGGGGTATTTTTGTCATTTTGTATTTTTAAAATATTTTTGAAATTTATTTTATTATTTATGATATTGTTTTGGGATTATTTGAGTCGGGTTCGAATTTCAGCTCAATCCGACTTAAAACGAGGACCCGGGGGTAGTGTTGACTTTAGTGGACCCACACATTAGTTAGCCATGGCCCACATGATAGAAATATTTTAGTTAGAGGTTAGACTAATTATTATGGATAAGGTTAGTGTGGTTAGAGACTTTAGAATGACTAATTTAGCCCCAACCAATTAGCCCTTTCCTAATACTAATAGAATAGGTTAGTGGTAGCATTTTGGACCTTACCATAATAGGACAAATAGCCCTATATGGCCAGCACTTTGGGAGAGGATAGACTCAAGTTTATTTCATTATTCTCATCCACACTCTCTCTCTTGTTCTTCTCCAAATTTCTAGAGAGCAATCCTTAGCAATTTCTCTACCAAATCCTTCCATTTTGCCACCAAATCTTCTTCTTTTCTTCTCCATTCTAGCCAAGGAGGAAGCTACCCAAGTTTGGGAGGATTCGGAGCTCGTTAGTGTCCTTTTGGAATCTCTACGTGTCGGTGTCGCTCCGGGAAGGCTTTTCTTCGATTCGATCTACCGGGAGGTATAAATCCCTTCTCCTTTTCATTTCCTCATGCATATAGGTCTATTTTGAACCCATAGGAATGACCCCCATGATTGTATCTCCATTTGTGTCCATTTCGTGTCCATTTTGTGTCCATTTGGAGGTCATAGGAGTGTCCTTTGTGTTGTGGTTGTGTCCATATGGGAAAACCCCAAATTTGGACACACTATGTGTTGTTGTTATGTATGAATGAATTATTACATGTTTAATCTCATATTTTTGTATTGGAGATGTGTTCTATAGTGTCTCATATATATATATTAGTGTAGCGAGTGAGTTCTTGATATATTATGTTATATACTTGTGTTCTTTTGTCTCAAACTATCAAAATTCGTCATAATTTTTATCCACGTTTTTAGAAGCAATAGCAACTTAGAAATGTCATAACTTTTAGCTTAAAACTTCGATTTATCTCCCATTTTTTTTAAAAGAACCGTATCGAAGTTAGCTTTCTAAATATATATTTTAATAAGCCAAATTCTTTCTGTAACTTTCTGTAGAATTATTTGAGTGTCAGCTGTATGAAAGACGAACACGTTTCGGTATTTTCGCGATTTCGGGAGCTTTCGGACACGAAAATGCGATCTTTTGAAGTTTCAGGAAGCTAACATGAAGTACTACAACATACTTTAATCCTAGAATTTAGTGAATGCCCAATTGGTACAGTATTGGTTTTAAGTAAAAGAGTGACTATACGATATATGCATTTTGTGTAACCTATGAGCCTATGTAGTATGGATATTAAATGAATATAGAGTATGTAATGCATGATATGTTAGATGAATGAAATGATATATATCCTCTTTACATTAATGTATATATATGGTTTAATGCAAGCATGTAGGAATGCAATTAATGTAATATATGTAAGCAATGCATAAATGCATGAGTGAAAGAATGATATACAATGCATGCATGAAAGTATATAATGAATGCTAGATATAAATACAAGGTATATATGTAATGAGATATATGAATGCATAATGTATAAATATTATAAATGCAATATCAGATTTCATATATAGACATAGAACCAATGCATAACTGATATTTAGAATGAATGTTAGTTCATTTTAGGTTGTTCGAACACTGAACTGTCCATGTAAGCATATATACCTTCCTTTTCCTATTGCCAAGCCAATTTCAGTTTTCAATATAGTAGAATGTCTATGAACGTAATGTTAACCTTCAACCCCTTAATTCGAAATACTAGTTAATTTCAGTATTAGACAATGCATGAGCTGTATGCATATGGGATGCTGGCTTAATGGCAGATTTCAGATAACATGGTTCATTTTATGTGGTTAGTTACACCAATTTATGGGATAGCTCACTTTAGTTTATATGTAAATGTGGAACTAAACTGAGAATGAACTTCACCCTCTGCACAAGGACACCCCACTCTATATCAACCACCATGCCATGTAACCCTTCTCTAAATGATTGCTATAATATATATAGATTTATGTAAAGTATAGATGCATGTTAGTTATAACTTAAATAGTCTATACTCTAATGTATATAGATGTATACTTGTAGCCATGCATGTTAAGTATAATACATGTGTAATGTAGATGGATTAGCTTTGTGCCATGTGTAGTGTAAACTCATAACTAGTGTTGATTTCTCTTTTCATGTACACCTCCATGTTCACACACACACACATAGCTTTACATGTTAGTTCTTTTCTCTTATATATATATATATATATATATATATATATATATATATATATATATATATAATATTGAATATGCATGAATGTGATGTATCTTGATATGTGACTTGTGTTGGCTTGTATAGCCTTGGATTTATATGGTGTGTACTAGCTAGGGTAGACTTGTTAGGCCTAGTGAGACTTCATTGAGTCTATGTTGACCCAGTTGACCTAGCTTTGACTAGATAGTTGACTAGGGCTGCAAATGAGCCAAGTCGTTCGCGAGCTGCTCGAAGCTTGGCTCGATAAAAGCTCGTTTGATCTCGGTTCGTTTAATAAAGAAGTTGAGCTCAAGCTTTATTTTTGAGCTCGTTTAATAAACGAGCCAAGCTCAAGCTTTGAAGTACTCGGCTCGATTGAGCTCGCGAGCTGGCTCGTTTATGAGCTTGCGAGCTGACTCGTTTAGAAGCTCGTTTGTTTATATATATATATATATATATATATATATATATATATATATATATATATATATATATTATATATATATATATATATATATATATATATATATATATATGGGTGCGTGTATTATATATTTATGTCCTTAATAAGTGATATAAAGGAACCTTTTTAATTAATTTTTTATAAATAAATTGTTAATATTTCATATACCTGAATTCAAACTTAACTAGCTTGAAATCAAGCTCGTTAAGCTTGAAATCAAGCTTAATGAGCTTGAATTAAAGTTGAGTAACAAGCTTGATTTCAAGTTTATCAAGCTTGAATCAAGCTTCTTTATCAAGCCAAGCTCGAGCTCAAACCAAGCCAAGCTCAAGCTTAATGTAAACAAGCTCAAGCTTCAAAATAAAAAACTTATCAAGCTCGAGCTCGAGCTTGAGCTCGAATAATTCTAGTCAAGCCAAGCTCAAGCTGACAAAAGCTTGGCTTGGCTCGGCTCGTTTGCAGCCCTATAGTTGACCAAGTGTTGACTTTAGCTTAATTTGACCTAGACAGCATGTAGATGCATTGTAGCTGTCTATTTCCTTATTTTAGACATGTTGTAACTTTTGTTGCTCTGATTTGGAGACAGACACCTCTCATCAGGCAGTACATTTACTTCAGACATTCAGATACGAGGCGAGTACATTCTCTGACCGTTTCATACTTTCCTGGATTTACATTCTTGCTCTAGATTACTGTACTTGATGCTGACACGATTGTTATCACGGATTGGTACTATAAGGATCTTCTTTTGGGATGTTATCCCCTTGTATTCACTAGATACATATTGTGATGTACGTTTCACTTCCATATTGTATTTACTGAATACCTATATCCTTGTACACTCATTGTGCATATTGTACTCTCATTATCATATGAGTTCCAGGAATAGACCATTGTACACTATTGTATAACATTGTATAACTATTGTATAACATTGTACACCTATTGTATAATATTGTACATCCATTGTATAACATTGTACACTATTGTACAAGATAACGTAACTGGAGTGGATCCTTGTGTATTGATTGGGGAGGAGGTGTAGAATTGGTTATGTAATCAAAACCTATTGTACAAGATTGTATAACTATTGTATATGTCTATTGTACACCCACGTACAATGGAGTTACCACTGTATTTTCCTAGACCGTTTACATAACTATATTGTACTCTAAATCACAGTAGTCTTACAATTCTTACTTATCATATTTAGATATTTTCTGTTATCAAATCTCTACTGTTTTTCATACACTTCTTTCTTTCAGCGTTTCATGTACCTTACTCTATTGCATGCTTTATATTTCCTAACAAGATATGAACTGCGCGAGATGTTTTGTGCTCGCTCCCGTCCTGACAGGACCTGTTGAAAATTTTACAGAGGATGATGAGGAACCCTGCACCCTTACTTGGAGTTTGCCTAGTTGACACTCGCGACCTGGACCCCTGGGGAGGTTCAGGCAGCTGCTCAGGATGATACCTTGTATAGTGTAGATAGCTTAGATTGTTCCTTCTTTTCATGCTTAGCTGTTATCTTTATTTTCAGAGTTGTATATTTTAGAGATGATGAGACTTGTATTCCATTTCTGCTGTACCTCAGTTGAGGATTTCTTATCTATTTCCATCGTGCTACATTCTACCTTAGATTGTGATTGAGTTGTACCTCGGTGTTGGCCTCCTTCTGGAGAGTATATTTCATGTTATGTAGTTATAGTTCATGACCTAGAATAGCGTTCTACCACCGACACTGCAGCGTAGGCTGGGCGTTGTTACGTTCTCGTACCCTCACGGTGGGTACGGGTCGTGACAACTTCTGTACGAGATTCCAACTTATCTGCTTTTCCATTCAGCATATGTGCTGGACTACCCCAAATGCGAACATGTTTTAGACTAGGCTTACGCCCAATCCACAGCTCTGTGGGAGTAAGAGGTACTGACTTAGAAGGAACCAAGTTCAAAATATAAGTTGCAGTCTCTAAGGCATATCCCCAAAACGAATCTGGCAAATCTGAATAACTCATCATTGATCAAACCATCTCCATAAGAGTTCTATTCCTTCTTTCGGCTACACCATTCTGTTGGGGTATTCCAAGTGCAGTCAATTGGTATGCAATCCCAGCCTCTGATAAATAATCCCTAAACTTTCCAAAGAGGTACTCGCCAACACGATCTGATCGTAACTACTTGATACATTTTCTTTGACGTTTTTCCGTTTAAGCCTTGTACTCTTTGAATTTCTCAAAGCACTCAGACTTACGGCGCATCAAATAAATGTATCCATACCTTGAATAATCGTCAATAAATGTGACAAAATATTCAAAGCCACCTCTAGCTTGGATAGTCATGGGTCCACACAAATCAGAATAAACCAATTCCAACACATCTTTGGCCCTATACCCCATTGCCGTAAATGGCATTTTGGTCATTTTACCTTTCAAGCAGGATTCACAAACTGGTAGTGCCTCCACTTTCAATGAACTCAAAGGTCCATCTTCAACCAGTCTTTGAATCCTTCTTAGGTTAATATGCCCCAATCGCAAGTGCCAAAGATATGTTTGGTTCATACAAGAAGGTTCTTTTCTCTTATTTAAGTTAGATGACATTATTCATTTTCATAAGTTGCATTATGGGCAAAATAGGATTAATGACATACAAATTATCAACCAATGCACCAGAACAGATAAAATGTTTATTCTTTCTAATAACAATATTGTCATTAAAATAAACTGAATATCCATCCTTAACTAATATAGAAACAGAAACTAAATTTCTTCTAAGTAAAGGTGCATAAAGACAATCTCTCAATGTCAAAGACTTATTTCTACCAAAAGATGAAGTAACATCTCCTAATACAACGACCGATACTTTTGTAGCGTCACCCATGAAAACGCATATCTCTCCATCACTGAGCTGTCTGGTTTTCTGGAACCCCTGCAATGTATTGCAGACATGATTAGTGGCTCCTGTATCTACACACCAGGTGCCGGTAGATAACACCGCTAAACATGTTTCAACTACTAGTAAATGAGATATAACTTCTTTGTTCCCTTGTTTGAGAAGTGGACAATCAGTCTTCCGATGTCCTGACCCTTTGCACTTAAAATATTTGCCTTTCGACTTTTTTTACCGCGCCTTGAGGTCCCATGCCCTTCTTTGCAGAGTTTGCTTGTTTCTGAATGTTATTCTTTTTTTACCGCCTTTTGGCTTAGAAGTAGAAGCATTTTCAGAAACAAAAATGTGACCACTCAGCCTAAAGAGAGATTCAGCATCCTGTAGCTCTTTTACAAGTTCTGCCAAACTATACAACCTTTTGTTCATGTTTTAATTAAGGCAAAAATTGTCAAAACTTTTAGGCAGAGTTCCGAGAATGATATCGACCTGGAATTCCCCCATCGATTTCAGCTCCAAGGATCTCCATCTCATTCAGATGACCCATCATCTTGAGAACATGATCCCTTACTAGTGTACCCTCAGTCATTTTTGTATTCATCAAATATTTTATAGCAAACTGCCTATTTGCTCTACTCTGATGTCCGAAGAGTTCCTTGAGGTTATATATCATGTCATAAGCAGTGGCCATGGCCTGATGTTAATGTTGCAGTACATTTGACATAGATGCCAGAATGTAACACCGCGCCATCTCATCTATCTTTTTTCACTTCTTATAAGCCTCTTTGACCTCTTCATAAAAGTTAGCATCAGGCTTAGGTGGGCATTCTTTAACAAGTACATATTTATACTCCTCAGCAGTCAGAACAATGTCCAAATTACGTTTCCAGTCAATATAATTAGGTCCAGTAAGTTTGTTTTCTTTAAGAATCACCATAAGTGGACTGAAAGAACCCATTTTTTAAAATCCTGAGAATCACATAAATAAAATTATGTAGGGCAAATTTTTTTTGAATTAACTAAATATTGATTCCCTCAAAACAATAATAAGAAATTCACCAACACCTTGAATACCATGAATTTAGTATGCCACGATAGTGTGGACGTATACAAATTTAACTTTGTTCAAGTAGGTTTTTCTTATTAATTTTACTATCATGTCAACATAACTTTATGACAAATAAAATTAATATGCTGGTCTTGCTCTGGTCATACAAATAATAGCAGTAACTCCGATGGGGAGGTTACCATTATTTGTATCTAAGTGTATACCATTACTTAATAATAAGTCCAATACCTTGTAATGAGTTCCTTCAGATGGAGAAGTGAAAACATACTAGGTAACTTTCTACAATTATCCCTAAGGAAGTTTGTACTGGTGATCCATAATTATACTCATCTGATATGGAGAAAATTACTAAAGCCAACACGCAAGTATAATTATATCACCTACAAACAAGTAATGGAGACCATAGGATTTATACTAAATAAATATCCTCTTTCATTTAGTTATTTAACAAAAAGAATTTTTCTACTAGTTGATATTATGTCCGTATTGTCCATTATTAATGTAGGCTTGGTTTTTCAAAAAAAATAACCACACAATAATAATCATGCTTAATCAGAAAAAGCAAAATGACAAAAATAAGAGAAAATATCCAACTATTATGGTCATCTTTGCTGCTCCGTCCTTAACTATCCGAATCCAAAATCTACCGCTGCATAGATCTATTCGGGGTTTGACCTTCATCGAAAATCATCTGTCGGCCTATCTCTAGACTGCTTAAAACCAGCATCTCGTCCGACGTCAAAAACAGCCACTATCGCCATCACGATTGATAAAAAATAATTAAAATTACATCAATCCTATGCCTCCCGAAGGAGTTCACACATAATCTAGATTGAAAAATTAAAATAATAAGCACGATCAACCCTCATGATTTTAATTACATCCACAGCAACAACAACATCCACGACATGTCCGTGGTTTAAACAACACAATCAAAAACATGCATTGGACCATAATAGTTGGATCTAAGATGCCTGTAAAACCGAGTTAGAACAGATCTACATCTACCGACTATTACACAACGCAGGTTTTATTGGACAACATATACGTATCAATCAATACGTAGATCCAACCTGGCTCTGATACCAATTAATGGAACTGGGGATTCCCAGGACCCTTCCTTTGGTGTGCGTATTGATCGATAGAAAGTTAAACAGATCTAATACGTGTTCTAACCCTTCATAGGCAAAAACTAGGGTTCATGAATTATACATACGGCGAAAAGGAGACAAGTAATTCCTGGCAATCTCGAACGGACGACCCCAAGATCTTCTGTACGTATTCCTTACTCGAGTTGGACGTCGTGTGGACGACGATCTCCCAAGCTTTTCTTCTCCTTGGCAGCCCTCTCTTTCTCTCCTTACGTGAATCACGAATTTAGAGAAAGTTTTAGATTTTTTGATCAGTAATCTGGCGGCCCGAGAATAGAGGATATATATAGGCTACGACAGGGACCATGAAGAGAAATTAGGGTTAGGCCTCTTAATAGATCTGGATATCCCATGTTCAGCCCGAAAACACATTCCAGGCCCATTAACAATAGCTCAGTCCACTAATGAGCTATTGTTGCACTACATCCCTAATCCCAAATTATTTTTATGGGCTCCTTTTATTAAATGCTCGTTTGGCTCCCCATGTTAAGATATCGTATGTCCATCGATCAAATTAAGTTATTGACAACTATATTGATTCGACATCTTTTATCCTTAAGTAGTACCGCTCAACTTTATTTGTCATGTCGGATATAATCCACCTGCAGGGTTTATATGACAATCCTTACGAGCTCCTTAAGGGGATATCATCAACCCGATGTATCGGGACATGGATTCCATTTATAATCAACAGCCCATCATACATACAATATTATTACCCAATTCATAGAGGATGTTGATCCATAGTGAATCTCACTCTTTTATGAGTTAAAGTAATACACACTGCATATACATGTCCATTATTATATCCGGATTAAGAGCACAAGCATCCATAATAACAGAGGTGTTTGTTCCCTTATGTAGTCAGTACAAAGAGAACAACCTCAAGTGGTCATGTTCAATACACACAAAGTATACTAGTGTAAACCTATAGTCAAGGTAGACTAATACCAGATTACACTACAACATTTTCAATAGATTGTCCAAGTCTATCTAGGTTGTGAACTATTTATATCCTCAATAGGGAACTGATAATATGATCTTCTGTGTGACACCACACACCATATTATCTACAATATAGAATATCAAACATTTGCATTAACACTTGCAATAAATACAATATATAAATATTTACCCATATGATTCTCATTCAAAATTTAAGGAAATAAGGTTACTACAAAAGTGATGCTTTTAGTATATAACCCTAACAATGACAACATATAGGCATAGGGAGGGGAGGACATATCCTTAGCGTATGGGCTACCATGCATATTACTTTTGTAACATGTAAGCTTCGCAGGAAATGCGGATGAGATTACCTATTGTTACTGATGGCTATTGACGTTCTGTGAAATGTTATGCTCTTATATTGTTACTAACGATCATTGTCGCTTCACTGAACGTTATGCTCTTATGTCCCTGGTGCCTAGAGAGGGATCTATGCTAATTCTATTTTAGCCAGAGGGCCCATGCGCTGGAGGTTTATTCTTAAACTGCATTAACTTAGAACAGTTAGGCTACCTTATCCGTTAGGTATATGTACTTTTGGTTTGTGTAATTATACCTTATCGCAGCTTAGAACAGTAACTTGTTGCTGATTAGTTTGCCACACCTTATCCTTGTTTGGTTGTAGATGTGGTTCACTACTTCGATGAGAAGGTACTAAACCTTGTTGTAGTCCAGATACTATATTGGATTCATGACATAGAAAGATACTTCATCGTGGATTAGGGTGCCATCTCATGTCCTTGTTTTGGGGAATGGTACACTAATTCAAGGGTGGAATATTGGACAATGTTATGATCCAATTTTACTTATTATTGAGTAGTTTATATTCATTTTTATGAATATTTTTATGTATCTTGTTACGTCCCTCTGAAGAACTGGTGATTTCTTCATGTGTGTATTTTCTTTACTATCTATAGGTATTCTAGCGATGGTCGTGATATTCTTTATTCCTTCGAAGATGACTTTCTCTTAGATCGTCCTTTGCTACTTTAGACAAATTATTTTATTATTTATCTATTACTCCTCATTTAAAATATTTGGTAGTGGATTTGTCTTCGCCCAACTACATGTACAATGACAAATTCTTACTTGATTCTATAAAGACTTTATCTTTATTTTGTGTATGAGATTTGTTGTCATGGCTTTACTGTATTTTACAGCTTACTTATATTTATTTTACGGTTGGTATGTCTACGTACCTAGTCCTACGTATTTTGGGACTGTAGCGTCACATATTTTTGTGGTGGCCCGTGCAGGTCAAAAAAAATGTTTGCTTACTTTATAGTACCAAACAAACCTGCGTATAGGATTAGAGTTTACGGTCTCATCAACATACTTGATCTCCTTCCTTGACTCCATTATTGAACTATCGTTTGACTACCTTGATGTTGCTTCTTGCTTGATTCCTTCTACCGTAAATTCTTATATTCTTTCGTGCTTAATAGAGGTTAGGAAGTTGTCTTGTACTAGATTTTATACATTTCAATTGCACTACTACTTTAACTCTTATAAGTTGGGTAGAATACCTGACGACCTAGCATCCCATTGTCTTTATGACCCATTAAGAAAATACAGTTGAATAACACTGCTAGGCTTACCTAGCTATAAATCTTTAGAGGACCATATCTAAATTGGTCGACCAAAGCCTTAGACAAGGAGACAGTAGGACGACTATATAGGCACCAACACTAGACAAGAATTAAGGAGCTTGAACTAATTCTACTTTCATTCAATCATAATCTCACGTACTTATGTTTTTACCATCTTGACCAATGTTGCTACTATAGCCTAATTTTGCAAGCTTATCCTTTTATCGAGCTTGTTCACGACGTATGTTATTTGGGCTTGCGCCTACTAATGTATTGTCTAATCAGAACTGGTGCATGGTGGTCTGATCAACCTAATGCACTTGGTTTGCGCTTCTTATGATTATTCTATATGGATTAAGATATAGTTAATAAATATACTTGTCCTCTAGGAGCTTATCTGCAACCGCATTAACAACTCTCGTTTGAACTATTTAATCGCTTTAAAACCTGCATTTGTATTCAATCGTATTGCGTCGTTGAACTCTTTATTGTTTTCGTCCTTTACCATTTTATTAAGACAAATGCTTGTACTTGATAGATAAATGCATATCACCTTTACTTGCCCAATCATCTATGGCCAAGAAAGTTGTATATACGCAAGTGTAGTAGCGATTACCAACCCATGTGACTACATCCTCTTCTTGAGTTACTCGACCTTCCTTCGACTATAGATCTATTATCATGACCTTCTCATCATTGAAACTTTGAAATAATTAGAATCGTACCCTTAATCATACCCCCAACCTATACGACTATCACACAATCTTCTCTAAGGAACCGTATCTCCAAAGTCTCTAAGTTATTCTGTTAATCTACTCAATTCCTCCTTCTTTATTTTGTGAAATCTTGATTTACTCAAACCCTAATCGTTTATTTATTTATTTTCATAAATTAGCGACCCTCATTCAATACCCAAACCATAACCGTGATTTTATTTTCCAAGATATCGAAGTTATGATTTCCTAAATTGCCTATTTTATTGTACGTCATTTCCCTTTGAAATGCCTTGTTCACATTTTCTTATAAGGAAACCCTTGTACCTCTCAACCATACCTACCCTAGTTATTTCTTAATTTTGAGGACAAAATTCTTGAAAGTTTGGTAGGACGTAAATCCCCTAAATTTGTACTATATTTTTTAATTTATTTATTTATTTTGGTATTGGTTTTTATTTTTGGCATTTGTACATCGTGTGCGAATACGTATATGCGAGCTATATAATTTTTATATAAAAAGTTTTATTATAGATATTTTCATAGAGAAAATAAGTATACTTTTCAAAATAGTATAAGGTAAATTTTTTACTTAAAGTTATCAAATGTGCCGCGATAGCCAAAACTTTATTTTATTTTATTTATTATAAGAAGCTATTTCCTTTTTTGTAAAAGTATATGTGATAATAGAGGAAATAATATTTTGTAAGTAATATGTTATATTTGCATGCGTGGTACATGAAATTAAATTCATGTATATTTTGATTTTCAAAAATTAATTAATATTGTTTTACTTATCTGCAAAAAGGTATTTCAAATATTTAAATATTTATTATGATTTTTGAAATTATTTATTATTATTTTTATTATTTATAAAAAGATAAGAAATATGTTGATTTAATGTTTAAATCATTTATGGTAATTTAAATTAAAGTTTGATTTATTGATTTTAATTTTTAAATAGTTTTAAATTATAGATAAGATTTATCTTGATCTAAATTTGGATTGGATTGAATTGGTTTTTAAATCTATTTAAATTAAATGGTGAATTATCTAATGGGGATTTAAACTTCCAAATCTACAATTAACTAGGAGTTTCTACCCACTATATATAGGGAAGACCACATATTATTTTTCTCTATTAAATTATTCTACATTCCCTCCACCACAAAAGTGAGTACATCGTATCCATGTCCAGTTTTTTTCGTGTCAGTCGTGACGACCTCGGATCCGACCCCGGGTGTCCATACACTATAATATATTTTTACATATACATTACCCTTCTCGTGTCCAACACACAGGACACATCCAATCTGTCCTGATTTTTGTGTCCGACACATGGACACCAATCTCAATCCCTAAACCTTACCCTAACCCTAGTATAACCCGTCTCCTAGCCCTGCTCGCCTCCACCACAGCCAAGCACTGCCGCCCTAGCCGTCGCCTCCAGCCATCGTCCACCGTTCACCTACACCACCGCCACTACCAACAAAAGCTAGCCAGAGCACCGCCGTCACCACATGCGTAAATGCCCCTACACTGTACCAAACCCGCCACCACAGGTTTTTGGCCAAAACCCCAAACTTGGATCAGTGCAACCACCATTATTACTACCCCACCACTATGAGAACCACCACCGCGGTGACCCTCGACCAGCATCAATATCACTACCATATTTCCAGAATAGAGGTATTCTTGTTATTTTATATTATTTATATAATAGGTATTTTTTTTATTAATTAAATATAATGGTTGTATTTATTAGTAGACTAGTCTATTAATTGAACCCTTGGTTAGTGAATCTATTTGGAGTATATAACAACCTAGGACTATGTTTTAGGTTGAACACAACTAGACACATTTAAGTCATGTTGAGTCAAGACTAGGAATGGAATTAACCCAACACATAGACTAGAAATGACCCCCCATTAAGTTAAGTGTTCATAAAAACTTGAGGGGTGTTTTGTACATTTCAAATTGGGTTCTTGGGCACATTTATGGCAGCTATATGGAGAGGGTTCTCTAACTCTTCTTCACTTCATTTCGGCCTCCAAGAAATCCTAGTTGTTCTCTCTACAAGCCCCCTCTATTTCCCACATTTTCCTCCACCAAAACTCTTCCAAAATCCCTTAAAACTTTACCTAATCTTCATCCTAGAAGGCTTAGAGCTTAGAGACCAAGGGAATCCATCTTCCAATAGATAAACAACATGTCAATTATCTTAGTTTAGGCATTGTTTTCACGCATGGCACTATTATAAACACACCCAAGGACTAGAGGTACCCATAGGGAGAAGAGCAAGGCGCTAACCATCATTTTGGTAGAAGTTATATAGAGTTTTTGTGTCATTTTTGGAGAAATTCGAGGACGGCACACCAAATGTTTGTCAAAATAACAAATTGACCATTTTAGTTTTGCTTCTAGTTTTATACGTATATGTAGCTTGGTTAGCTCGTAGGATAGGTTTATGCAAGTTCCAAGTATCTATACATATAGGTATATGTTTGTGTGTGTCAATGAGATAGTGTCTTGAGTGTCTCATGTGAAGTTCCTATGTAGTGGACTGTCAAGTGTGCCAAATTCCTGTGACAGTGAAGCAGGAGACTACCTTTGTAACAGTAGTTTTAGAAGTGTGTGTTAGCCTAGGTAATGTATTGAGTTTCTAGGTGTATCAGTATTATGTGCATAGGAGTGTACCTGTCAAGTTGACAATGAAGGGAGTGGTTAGCTATGAGTGTAAACATAGAGCATGTGTTAAGTGTCAATGACTTGAGCGTACTATTTGTGAGTGAGTGCATCGGGAGTCCTTTCCTGTGTTGCACAGGTGGGAATTTGGCAAAAGGAAATTACACCGCTGTTACATTGGTTTTGGGAAGAACCTGTCCTAGTAACAGTGAAAAGTGTGTGTATATGTATCCAAGTGAGTGTGTTAGCCTGTAAGATATATGATAACATGTGTGTGAGAGTGTTTTGATTTATATGTATGTGTATGCATAGGGAGGATGTGAAGGATGAGGTATATGTATATAGCCGATGTAGGGAGACCTGTCTACAGAGTAATGAGAGTAGTATGTGTGTGCATTCACAGATTCCGTGATATGCCTTAGGCTTTGTATCAGTTAGAGAGAGGGGCTTGATATCAAAGAGGGTAACAGGAGGTCCGTATAGGGGGCTCAAAAAGAGGCATGTGTGCTGCCCTGATGAGTAGAGGGCTTGGGGGCAGGCCCTGTAGCAGAAAGAAGAGGCCATAGGATACGGTGGCCTGTGCACCAAGTGCACAGAGCCTGTGTTGCTTCACAGAAGAGGGGCTTAGCCACCTAACATTATAGCAGGCTTATTAGCCTTGGAATGCCGACAAGCCATAGGACAATGTGAGAATGTACTGACATACAGGTGAATAGGGGCATATTTGTTTGCCATAAAAATCAACGACAGGTATTAACGAATACTGGAATTGATTGCAAACTTGCTTGTACAAAGAAGAGACTAGAAAGAAAGCCTAGGAAATAATCTAAGTACAATATTTACTTTTGATTCTGGGGGGTGACGGTGGAGGCTCAGGAAAGTGCTATCAACTCTGCCTTACTCCGTGGACTATCTGATGCAGTCTCTAGCTCGTAAAAATATTGCTTTTTTAAGGTTGCCAGCCTTTTGCAGGGGTGTGGTACCCTGCTATTTATAACAAGATATATTTTGAGCCACATAGACGGCTTGCGGCTACGTGGCTGATTAGCACGCAAAGACCCGCTCTTGGGCTGCCATCTGTCGATTTGTTGGGATTTTGTTGCAGCAAATCTGGGTGGTTAAGAAATTGGTCAGATTACCACGTATTCCGTTGTATATAGCTTTCTCAGTCTTCGATCATGCGGAGTCGGATGAGACTCATGCATGCGGCTTGGATTACAATTACTCCTGGTTGCATGAAGTTTTAGAAACTTTGGGGCCGCATAATCTGCACCGCATAAGTTTCATGCGGCTTAGATGACACTCTTCTGGCCGCATGGAGGTGTACGAACCCTGCTTTTGGGCGATGTCTCACGTCTTATCTTTCTTATCGAAGTATCAGAACTGTCATATTTTTTCAGGACTTGTCAGCTTTATCAGTCGAACTGCTCCTCTTTGGTCGTATATTTCCCTTCTACAGCTTTTTGTTGACGGGCTGCATATGTCTTTGAACAGTCATGCGACATTCCATCATGCGGACCTGTTTGGCCCAAGATACCTATGCGATAATTTGTAATCCGCATGAACCCTATATTTTTATGCTTCTACAAGACCCCCTTCAAAGTTTTCAAATTGCAAATTTGGAATACTTTGAGTAAGAAGCATGAAAATATGTCAAGCCATAGGGAGTCTTCAAGTTTGCAGGAAGTTTTTTCAAACTGCAGAGATATCTTGAGTCACAGAGAAATATTGAGCCGCAGGGAGATCCTGAGTCACAGAATAAATCTTGAGTTGCAGGGATGCTTCGAGCCGCAGAGAGTATACCAGCCATCACAGTTGCATTTAAAGTTCTTGATTCGATTTCGGATTTGGGTTCACATTTTCGAGATAAAGCTGACAGTTACTAGGGATAAAAATCCCAAAACGTCATCATTATCTTTAATGGTCTCGAGAATCGAAGCGGCACTCTTCTTGGAAATAATATAAATAGGAGTTATTTTGAAGAAAAAACTTTCTTCTTTTTACCTTCTTCTCTTTCATCTTCGTCTTCCTGTCTTCTTGTCTGTTAATGGCTCCAAAAGCTTCCAAGTCGACTGCGGCCAAAAGAAAGGGGCTTGCGTCTCCGTCGAGAACGGCGGACTCTCCCTCCATCCATTTCGACGTGCACCCTCCCATCAAAGGTAAGGACTGAGTGAGAAGACGATGGCCATGTCGTATATTTTTATTTGCAGGCCCGTGCTATATCATTTTTTGTGCAATAGGCTTGGTTGATGCATGCCCTATCTCAGTTGGACCATATTTGTTCTGTATGATAGGGACTTATAAGCTGAGTTGCATAAGCGCTTCATAAATGATAGTTGTGCCGCATAGGTGTCTCCTGATTGAGCCGCATGGGTGTTTCACATCTCGAGTTGCAGGAGCACTTTGAGTCCAAGCCGCATCATTGCTTCATTACTGAGTTGCATGAATACTTTGTGACTGAGCCACATGAGCACTGTGCCGCATGAGCATATGACCTAACCGCATGCGTCTTATGTTTTTAAGCCGCTATGCCGCATAGATTTTGTTTTGGCATGGTTTGAAGGGATAAACTTATAAACTTTACCTCTTTTTTGTCTTTTGCAGTAAACTTGCCCCTAGCTCCCTCGGGGGAACTCTTGATAGGGTATGCTCAATCTTCGTTGGGTGTGAGACTTGACCAAATAGTCGAACGTTTGTCGACTCAGATTACCCAAGATCAACCCGAAGATCGGCTGAGGAAGATCAGAAACCAGTCTTTCTTTTTCTTACTTAGCATGATGAACTCCAGGCAACTGAATGGCATTCAACCGAAGCCTATCTTTTTATTCGGGGATGCCTTGGCTATTTCAGATCCGAGCATCATAGGGACTCTTGAGAGTTGGGACTTCTATTTTCAGGGGGAAGGAATTCACGTACCCTTAATGGAGCGCCACTTTCCCTTATCCGATTTCAATATAGTATCTTTTGAGAGGAAAGATGTCGAGTTCTCTAACTCTGGATCAACAGGGGATTTTTGTGGGCCATATCCGTTTTAATAACCCTACGAGGTCAGTGGTCGCAATAAAGGAATCAATGAGTTAATCCGTTATTGGGCTGGCTCCTGGCAGTCTCATCAACGAGCTAAAGCCCAATATGTTTTTCACTGAAGCTGGCACCTTTTTGAATCAGATTGCTCACAAAGGGTCATACCCTGTAGGGAGATTGTCCTTACTGAACTAGCAACATCGTTTCCCTCCATGGGTTAACCTGACTTCTTGGATCCTTGCGAAGTATGAGGGTACCCTTCGATAGAATGGCCTCTATTACGCCATCAGAGGTTCCTGCTATGACTTGTTTATGAACCCGAAGTTATTTATGGCTTTGCTTGAGATGTACAACTGCCAGACGGGGACCTTTTTTACTCCAGGTGGAGAGATAGGGCACGCTCTCCACGAAATACATAGTGTATCCAGATTGCCCTGGGGTGATGAAGATTACGAAGAGTATACCCCGACAAACAAAGAATTCGAAGAATTAAAATGACGGTATCCTGGGTTCCTAGCTGTATATCAGGAATTGCTATGTCATCATAGCACCTGTCAACAAATATCCAAGAAAAAGGATGATAGTTCAGAAGGGAACCTTCCTCATATCACGGCTTGGACTGGCTATCTTTTTAGCCTTAGCGCGTTCGGTCGAGTTGCTGTTAGGAGTCCCCAATCTCTGAAGCAGGTGGATGCTCAGGTGCGAAGTACTAAGAGGTCCCGTGCTACTAGTGACAGGTTTGGGAGCCTGAGTGACACCTTTAGCTATTTTTATCATGATACTCAACCTCTGTCTGCTAAGGCTATCTTGGCCGGATACCTGATGATATGGATGAGGGTTTGCGTTATTTCGGCGAGTTCTGGCACGATCGAGAGGATTAGCCGCAACCTGATCCTTTCAGCGGTGAAGCTAGTTTTTGGGGGCAAGTTGGCTCTGCTTCCTGCTATGGTATACAACATCCATAGGGGTCTTCGTTCCTTTATGTCAAAAGTCATCGCTCGTGATCTTATGAAACACTTCAACAGAATCGAACTACCGTATCATTATTTAATAGGGGTGGTTATTGATGTATTACCCCACTCTGATGCGACCTGGTACCGGAAGGCAATACGACAAGTGATGATGCCTTCATCTACCATTATTGCAACAAGCCTTGGAACTGTACCAGCTTTCTTGATTGCCGAGTCGCTCTCGCAGCGAGTAGATAGATATTATTTTTTTGTGTCTGTCCCGCCTTTTACCGAGGAGAAGATAGGACGCGTTCACCTTTATAGTACTGTTGCGCCCGAGTCTTTATCTGAAAAATTATTTCGCTGGTTGCAGAGTATCCGTCCCTCTTATCTGGTGTACCGCAACCGCAATGTTGTATACCTAGAGCCATACTTACATAGCCGGTACTCTCAGCAATTTGGGTATAGCCAATTATATTTGGATATTCCTGACCCTTGCTTGGGTTTCGAGGGGAGTGTACTTGGATGGTATCCGAGCATGGCACTATTATTCGGTGATTCATACTCAGGCCAGCTTCATCTTACCTAATGTCGAGACTTCGGGGCACATCACATACATGGCAGCTCTTCGTCACGTATCTGTGAATGTGTCTCCCAACGATTTTGATCCTCGTACCAGTTTTATTGTTGGTACAAAATTGAAGCAGCGACTGAGGGACTCTCGAAAAAGGACGAGGAAGGAAAATAGTAAAGCTTCTGATTCTGACTCCGACAGCACGGAGGAGAAGGAAGATGACTCTGAAGGTCTCCATCCCTCTACAAGTCCTTTGGCTATATGTGTGCCTTCGCCTGTGTCGCACCCTTCCGTGCACACAAAACAGAATCGAACCTCTTATTTCTGATAGACCTCATTCTCAGAAGTGAGTTGCGGCTAGGTTCCGTAGGCTTGGTATCGAGGAAACGGATAGTGGTACCGAAGGTTGATAATGGGGGTAAGTTCTTTCACGACAAGCCCTAATATTGTCCTTGAGATGTTATCTGAAGGTTCTCCTTTACAGGCATCGGAGGAGACAAACCTTTTATCTCCAGATGTCACCCATGTGGTTTCCTCTTCTGGTCCCGACCCTGGAGTTACGAGATTCTTCGTAAACTGGTGTTGATATCAATACGTCTCTGCCCAGTGCAATAGAGACGAAAAAGACAGACATTGATGGTTCAGGCAGCCGTCGCTGACCTCGCTGGGGTTGTAGAAGCGGTGGAAGGGGCTGAGACAACTTCGGCTGAGCCTTAGCCTTTTCCATTTACCTCGGGTAAGCTATGTCGCTTTCTTTTAACTCCATCTTCTTTGTGTCAAGCTGATTGCTGGTTGTGCTGGACCTATAGGACCTGCCTCTCTGCTATCGGTGGTAGATGTTGCCATAGAGGAGGAAATAGCAGAGGATCTAGGGGCTGATCTGGTACAAGTAAGGAACATTCCTTCTCCCTTATCAGGCTCGAGTTAAGGGGCCTTCTACCGTGTTAACATAAGCATTTCGGCTGCTTCCCATGCAGGATCGACTGGAACTGTCTCTACCCCGGGACTTGAACCTTCTGTCATGTCCAGCCTTCAGCTCCTCCAAGCTGCAGAAAAGGAGATTGCTACTGTACAGGAAGGCTCGTCGCTCGGAGTTTGCTTCCCTTATAATAGGATATTCGAGCTCAAGTGTGCCTCCTTCCTAGAAGCCTTCAGCTCCCCTAGGTGCTATCCTGTCGACGCCGTCCTCTCTAGAGAACTTGGACGAGTCATCAAGGGACGTTATCGAGAGCTTTTACCGCCATTTTAAATGGGGGGTCGAGGATGCTTTAAGGAGAGGGACTCTATTTGCTGTGGCCTACCACTGCGTCCAAGGCCAGATTGCCCTACTGAAGACGCTTCTGGGTGGGAAGGGGCGGCCGTGGAAAAGGTGAAGGTTGTTCAAGAGACGACCAAGCTCGCCTTGGAGAAGGACCTCCGGAGTTGACCCTCAAATATGACAAACTGAGCCGGGAAGGAGAGATTTGCTTGACTCGTGAGAAGACCATCACTCGTGCTATGGCCGAAACTAACGAGCAGCTCCTTCAGCTCCAAGCTAGGCTAACCTCTCTAGGGACTGAGCTCTGAGCCACTCGTCAGGAGAGTAAGAAGATCCGGAAGGAGGCTGATGAAGTTACGCGAGCCTCTACTGCTTTTGAGGGAGCAGTAAAGAAATTAGAAGAAAACTGGCAGGCTCATGCGCATCTAGAGGACGCCGAGAGGTTATCGCAGGAAGCTGAACGCCGGGTCAAACTGAGAATTGAGCGCTCAACTGCACAGCAGGAGGGCATCTTCGCAAGTTGTGTGTGGCTAATGACTAGTGGACTTTGCTCTCTCTCTTTTTCTCTTCTTTTTTTTGGTAGAGCAGAATATATTCACTCCAGCTCTGATGAGCTTCTAATGGGATTTTGATTGAATGATATCCCGTAGGGGAATTTTTTATGGACCTATTGCCCTTTGGTGCATTTTTTTTGAAAATGCGAGCAAATAGTTTGAAAGATATTTTGTGGACCTACTACTCTTTGATACACCAATTGTGCGAGTAATAGATTAGGATAATTTTTGGGGACTTATTACCATTTTTGTGTACTGGAGAGTCGAGTATTGATAATAAGTGAAGAGAAGATCGACATATTTACTCAGAGGTAATAAGGACGTGGTAAATATGGGTCTGAAGTATAGCCTTCCTACTCAGAGGTAATGAGAACGTGGTAGGAGTACGCCAGATGGGGATACACAGAACAACTCAGAGGTGCTATCAACGTGGAAGTTCTTAAGTATTGGGTGATTTGTCAATGATGGGTGGAAAAACAATTCAGAGGTAACTATGGACGTGGTTGTTTTTCTCGTTGGAGGAATTTTTGTGGACCTATTACCTTTTTGTGCACTGATGGTGAGAGCAATAGATTAGGATAAGTTTTATGGACCTATTACCCTTATGTGCACTGGTGGTGCGGGTAATAGATTTTGAAACGGAACACCACAGGGGTGATATGGTCGTGATATATGGTGGTCGAAACATCAGAGCAAAAGTTCAGAGGTATCAATACACATGACTTGTCACTCGTAGAGATGCAATGCGAGTCCCCTCGGGAGAGGGGAGAACAGAGTGTAAGTTCAGGGGTACCTGATGTACATAACTCGACACTCTAGGTAGTATTTCTTTTTTACCGACAGTCTTTTATTGATGAGATAAGGAACTCCGTACATGGGGATTATATCATCAAGAAAGGTACCATCCGTCTGTGCCACGAGGTATTCGACGAGTTCTACGTCCTCTTCGGCTACCCTCTGCGATCCCAAAGGTTGGGATGCCATCTTGGGCAACTTGACCACCAAGGGTCGAACTTCAAATATTGGCTTGCTTGAGCATGTCAGATCGACTTTTAGTTGCCAACTCGTCTTGGGAAGCTCGGCAAGGGATTCTGTGTCTTCCGATGGTCTTCCGATGGATTTTGGTAACTGGATCACCATCGGCCCTATAATGGGCTTTGGCTTTTGAATTTGGGAGTCGGCTGACCATTGGTTTCGACTCCGCAACTTGAACGAGAGAACCAGGCACCTCTTCATGCAGGGTTGCGACAAGGGGTGCTGCTTTGCCTGATTTACTAGTCTAGAGGTTAATTATTAAGGGTTCCTTTGGCCCTGTGATGGTGTCCAGTTTATTAATGATGTACTTCTTGTATTCTTCAGTATAAACAAGCCTCCGAAGAATAATAAGACTCAACCCCTTTGAAGGGATCGATGTCGATGAATTCGGTCCTCGCAAAGCCGTGTCTATTGACATACTTGAAGCACTGGTGGAAGGTGGATGGCACGATCATATGGTCATGTATCCACTAGGCATCCTAAGAGGATATTGTAAGGTATGTCTACCTCTATGACGTAACAGGTAACTTCCGTCTTCAGGTCACCAATCTGGCACTTCAACCGGATCTTCCCTAGGGGATAGCTTCTCCCTGAGTTAAAATCGCTAATGACAGTGTTGGTTGCTGCTAGCCGATGCATAGGGATGCCAAGAAGTTGGAGCACGATTTTCGTGATGATGCTTATAGACGAGCCCGGGTCGATATGTATCCTGTCCACCTTGATGTCACCTATGTATCTAGTGTAGTACAAGGGGCGATCATGCAAGTTGGTCTTAATCAACATGTCCTGCAGAGTAAATACGATGTTGGGCATTATATCTGTGCTATTGTCGCCTTGTAAATCTGCTGGCGGGTCTTTCCCTGGAGGCTTGACCTGAGCTAAGCAGGCATCTGCATTCTGGAGTACTTCGCTTAAGGCGACACGAAGATCCTTGGAGAGCCTTAGGAGCTCGTATAGCGACAACTTTGCTGGCGTATTAGCTAATTGTGCTAATATGTCAAAGTTGCAAGGTCTCTCCAGTCCCTGAGGTATATCACTGCGGAGTGGCCTGTCGAAGGAGATCTCCCTTGTCTTGGACTTATCCTGCCAGTGGAGGCTGAGATGGCCTTGGAACATCGAAGGAAGGCAACATTGCTGGCTGAGGATCTTCGGCTTGACTATCCCGTACGGGCTGGACTTGTGCTCCAGGCCGGGTAACAACATCTGCAGCTTCTTCAGCTTCAGCTGAAATTGTATGGCAGGCTCTAGACTTCCTGCCATTTTCTTGTTGGTAGGAGATGACACCCCCTGGATAACTTCGGGCACCAAGTCTGAATGCACCCACATTATCTCTTCTCGTGATGTGGTGAGGGGTACCAATCCAGATGTCTAGGCTCCGGGCGGATGGAAGATTAGTAACCTCCATCGTTGCACGGGGGACAGGTATTACCCCATCTGGAGTGCTTGTTGGAGGGAAGTCGCCGAACTGAATAGATACTATGTTCGTCGCAATAGTGACCTCTTCAAAGACTATCGACAGAGCTTTGGAGTCGATAAGTCCCTGAATGTACCGCTTCAATTGGAAGCAATACTGGGTGGCATGATGGACATAGCGGTAGAAGTGACAGTACTTTGGGTCCTACATTTCTGCTGCTCGGGGATTGCACCTTGATGGCGGGAGCTGGATCCTACCCCCTTGCAAGAGCATATCGAAGATAGGTTTGACATGACTATCTTCAAATGAGTAGTTGATCTTGGGCCACTTATCCTTTCGCCTATTTTTGTTCGGGCTTCTGAGTCGCATCAGTGACCATGGCCTGTTTGCCCTTATTGTCCCGGTTGGTGGTGGCGCCACTATTGTTGTTTCTGGAGGTAGGACCAGGATTTCTGCCCTTATCTTCTCCGTCTGGGATGTGTAATCCCAGCTGGCGAGCCTTCTTCAATTTTGTATCCACGTTGGTAGCACTTATGATGAAGGTCAGTCCAATCTCTGAACTGATCGTCACCCATCCAGAGGCTAATTGCAGGGAGCAGCTTCTTCTAGCAGATTTCAATCAAGGAGCTCTCGGGATTGCCTTGGGGCAATCTCATTGCGGTTTGGCAGAACCGTTCGATATAGTTCCTTGTCAGCTCCCTCTCTCCCTGAAAGACGTCCATGAGAGATGACATCGTGACATTATGCCCCACTTCATAGAATCTCTCCAGGAACATGTGTTTGAAGCCGTCAAAAGAATGGATACAGTTATCGGAAAGGTTGCGGTACCAGTCGAACGCGATCCCCTCCAATGCTTCGATGAATAATCGTGTGAGGATGGCATCACTATGCGAAAAGTAGTCAGTGGTGACTTCAAAGTAAGTCATGTACCGACTTGCAGAGTTCTTCCCTATCATAAGAATCGATATGGAATAGCTTGTACCGTGGTAGAAAAGGTACGTCCCTCCATGCGACGAGATATGGCTGCCGTATTCTGAGATCTCGAGAGGAGTCCCGGGCATTGAACATTGCTCGAAGCTTCTGGACTTCCCTTCCTTGCCTCCTTGGCCTCATCTGCAGCTGAAGGAACGGATGGTGCTACGAGATCATCACCCAAAGGAAGGGCGATCGTGTTGGAGTCCGTGTTGACCGCGGGTCCCAAGCTTGTTTGTCCCGGGCATCCTTGCTGGTTGAGCTGGCAAGGCAGCTTTGATCTCAGTCCACCGACTTAACCAAGGACAGGAGCATGGCTTCCAGCACTTCTAGCCATGTCGGTCGGAAGGTGCTTCATGATCGTCGTTAGTCATGAAGACTTGTCCGTCACGTGGGTAGAGGTGGAAAGGATTGTGGCAGAGGTACTCTCGGTGCCGTACCCTTGCATAGAGAAATCGTCAAAAAATATCGGAATATCATCTTCGTCAGACTCGGAAGGGGTGCTATCCCCTGTGCAGGAAGCCATGTCGTCTTGGCAAGGGTGGTGGCCCTCAGGAAAATTCGAATCTGTTGCAGAGTTCTGGTACTCTTGGTACACCGAGTTGTCGCATACATTGAGGGGGCTGCTACCCCCAGCTTCATCTACTCTCAAGGAGGCCGAAGGTGCACCCCTGGGTGCTGGAAGCCTCTTTTTGTATCGAGTACCTAGATAGACACCCCATATGGTTGATGGAAACCCCCCAGATGATGGTCACCTTGTAGTACAGGCCGAGATGGCCGGGCTGGAAGAGCCTATCTTCTTTCCTCCTTTGCCAGGGCAGACTATTTAAGTTGAATTACATGAGGCCAAAGGAAACTCTTCATCCCCTAGAATTTTCACCTGTCGGACAGGTGCTGGCTGTTGTAGTCGTTGGAAAACGGACTACCGATCTTCAGGTGCTACCAATTTGTCGCAGTAGCAGTTGATGATGACTTGGGTGCAACGATGCCCCGAGAGGGACTTATTTCTTGCGAATGCTGCCGTCTCGCGTATGTGAGTAATCACGTCACGTAAGTCGGTAGGAGGCTGCTCTACCTTTGCACCAAACTTGTGAACTCGGGAATACCGAGTGCACGGGTGCTTAGGCATCATGTTTGCTCCATGATCTGTGGCTAATAAAAGCACTTGCTCTGGATCTTTAGAGGGAGACTTTAAAGACCCACCCTGTCCGTTAGCCCTAGGGAACTGGACGCGGATGGTTCTGTACAACTTTCCGCCAGGAGCCCATGTAACAGTCAACGGGGCCCGCTGATAGTCAGCAACTTAGACAGTTGACTGGGCTGGTTGAGCCCGTACTGCCCTCGACTTTTTTAACTTAGCTCCCAAAGGTGCATAATAAAAAGTGTCCAGACTGATACATCCCGCATCTTTAGTGGGACGCATGGCGTCGGGCCTGCATGAGAGGCGGTCGAACACAGAGCTTCTAACAGGGCCGCAGGAGACGTCCTGTCTATGGGCATGATTGGTCGTCACATGGACCATCTTCTTGCAGCTAGAGCTGGCTGCCGCATGGATCATCTTCCTACGGCGAGAGTTGGCTGCTGCATGAGTTGTCTGCCTACGGCCGGAGTTGGCCTTGCATGGGCAGACTGCCCATCTCCTCTCTGCGGCCTCTTCTTTGTCCGCATGGAGTTCCCTTGTGCCCCAAAAAACTCAGCATCGTAGTGTTTTCCTCTGCTGGATTTGGGGACAGTGGGGCTCCTCTACGGTCGGAAACAAAGCCATAGAAGAGTTTTGGTCACCGTCTTCGGTTACAGAAGGAGCTTCTTCGATGACTTGGTCGGGGGCAACAGTTTTGCACATCGATGCCTTGCGAGTCCTCCTCGGGTTGGCTTGCTTCTAAGACGGGCTGGCGCTCCCTTCAGAGAGCAATTCTTTGAAGGATTGTTGGTCAAAGTTAACCACAAGCATCTGCTGTGTAGAGCCGAGCTTGGACGCGTCAGATTGCGTCACCAAATTCTTATCGAAAGAAAAGGATGTCCCCAGTAGAGTCGCCATCGTGTTTGCCATAAAAATCAACGACAGGTATTAACGAACACTGGAATTGATTGCAAACTCGCTTGTACAAAGAAGAGCCTAGAAAGAAAGCCTAGGAAATAATCTAAGTACAATTGTTTAGTTTTGATTCTGGAGGGATGACGGTGGAGGCTCGGGAGTGTGCTATCAACTCTGTCTTACTCCGTGGACTATATGATACAGTCTCTAGCTCGTGAAGATATTGTTTTTTTCTTAAAGGTTGCCAGCCTTTTACAGGGGTGTAGTACCCTACTATTTATAATAAGATGTATTTTGAGCCACATAGACGGCTTGCGGCCACGTGGCTGATTAGCACACGAAGACCCACTCTTGGACTGCCATCTGTCGATTTGTGGGATTTTGTTAGCAGTAAATCTGGGTAGTTAAGGAATTGGTCAGATTGCCACGTATTCCGTTGCGTATAGCTTTCTCAGTCTTCGATCATGCGGAGTCGCATGAGACTCATGCATGTGGCTTGGATCACAATTACTCTTAGCTGCATGAAGTTTTGGAAACTTTGGGGCCGTATAATCTGCGCTGCATAAGTTTCATGCTGCTTAGATGACACTCTTCTGGCCGCATGGAGGCGTACGAACCCTGCTTTTGGACGACATCTCGAGTCAGGGATAGCCGTCACAACAGCCTTTTAAGATTATCATGTCATGTCAGGTTACTTGTTACTTGTCAAGATTACTTGTTAGGAGTGCGCCTCGACGGGCTACTATCAAGATTATACATGTTATGTCAAGTTGCTTATCATGTCAAGAGTGCTTGTCAAGAGTGCGCCTCGACGGGCCACTATCAAGATTATCAAGAAGGGTTCATGTTAACATGTCATGCTCATGCTATAAGTACTTGTCATATCAAGAATTACTGGTCAAGAGTACACCACGACAGGCAACCAAAGGAGTTATCATGTCGTGTTCATGTCAAGTTCAGATCATAGCCTAGAATTATCAAATTGAAGTCCAAGTCAAAGCTTAAGTGCAGTCAAGTTCATGTTAAAGCCAAGTCAGGTCATGCTCAGGTCGGGTCAATACTCAGGACACATGTATATAACAAAACATGTAGACAACTGCAAGAACAAGAAAGTTGGAGGGGGTTAGGTGCATCACAATGGGCGCCTAACGATGGATAGGCACCTAGGCAAGCATGGGCGCCTGGGCATACACGGACACCAGGGTCCGGATGGCGCATGGCCGAGGTAGGCGCATGGCCAGGGAGGCGCTCGACCATCATGGGTGCATTGCCAGATATAGACGCATGACCAAAGAGGTGCATAGCCTGATATAGGCACATGGCCAGATATAAGCGCATGGCCAAAGAGGCGCTAGACCATCATGGGCGCATGACCAAAGAGACGCATAGCCAAAAAGGAGCTGGACCATCATGGGCGCATGGCCAACGAGGCGTATAGCCAGATAGAGGCACATGGTCGGATATAGGTGCATCACAATGGAAGACTCACGATGCGTCTTCAGTACATACACGTATGGAACCTACGCGCATGACACGCTCGAAGTTAAAAGATGCGTTGTCGGAACTTTACGGCGCACGGCCTCCCGGGCGCATGGGGGTTTCCGCACATGGGTTTCGTCGTCCCCAAACAGCAAGTTCAGCATAGAAGTTCCAAAAAATTGTCATGACCATAACTTCCTCAAAACAAGTCCGAATTGAGACTTTCAAGGGTCTAAACTGCATAGAACAAGATTTCCTACAGCCTGGGATGACTGGTTTTAGGAAATACCAAGGTTTACTAGATCAAAACCAAGAAAAAAAAATCAAAACTTAGATCTACAAAATCTATCCATCAAAACCAAAAATGCCAAGTTCTAAAGAGGCTTACAATCAAGTGGAAAAGAGAATGAAAAAATAAAAATGGAAGATCCATCATGAAGCAAGTTGCACTTGCCTAGGGTTTCTTGGGTGGGTGTGAGGAGTAATGGAGAAGAAGTAAATGAAGAAGAGTAATAAAGAGAGAGAGAGAAAGAGAGAGAGAGAATAGTTGACTTATATAGCAACCCCTCTCATCTCAAACCAAAATAAACTAAACCAAGGCAAGCCAAGCCAAGATGAACCAAAATAAACCAAGTCAAGCCAAGTCAATTCAAGTCATGTCAAGTCATGTTGAACCAAACCAAATAAACCAAGGCAAGATTAAACCAGGATCAAGCTAAATAGGACAAGTCAAAACACGGGCCACCTGACAATTGTTAGAAATTCGTATACGTATACAGAAAATATGTATAATAGGAAATGCGAGTGACAACTCTATCCACCTTAAAAAAAATTTGTCTTCAGGGCAAGCTATATTAACACTAGCAATCTATGACTTGCAGTCAATCAGACAATCATTCATGCAAGCAAGAAATTAAAGGCATAAGGAAGACATTATACCTTATGAGTCAAACATGTGTGGATATCACTGACCGGGTATGATCCTCACGTTCCCACTGTTGACTCACCCAAAGAGTGATGACTCCAAGCAACACAGACTAACTTAATAGTCTTGTTCTTGAGTACCTTCTCTTTTCGGTCCAATACGGATACAGGCCTTTTCTCATACGAAAGGTCGATACCAACAACCAATTTCGAATGATCAAGGATATAGGCTCAGATCCGAGATGTACCAGTCATAATTGGGATATATGGAATACGTCATGTACCTAACGTAACGACGACAGAAGAGTGGGATGATAGGACACATTGCCTACTCACTCGAGAATATCAAACAGTCCTATATACCTAGGACTAAGCTTTTCTCGTACACCGAATCGAATGATGCTACGGGTTGGCGAGATCCTAAGAAATACGTGGTCGTCGATAGAAAACTCAAGAGGATGCCAATGAGAATCGGCCCTAATGATGCTGACGATCTTGGGCAACACGAAGATGATATCTAACGTTTGGACCACCTCGATAGTCCGAGTAACCATTTCTGGACCAAATATCTGCCTCTCGTCGACATCGTTCCTGGCTAAAGGTGATCTACACTTCCTTCCATACAGTGGCTCGAATGGTGCCATCTGGATACTGGCCTGGAAACTATTATTGTAGGAGAACTATACGAGATATAGGTGATCTTTCCAGGAACCATCGAAGTCAAGTGTACAGGATCGCAATATATCCTCAAGAGTTTGAATTGTGCTCTTTGACTGACTATCTGTCTGTGGATGATAAGCTGAACTAAACTTGATATGAGTTCCCAAACTCTCCTGAAGACTTCGCCAAAAGTGCAAGGTAAATCTTGAATCTCTATCCGATATGATACTGACTGGCACTCCATGCAATCTGACTATCTATCTGAGATACATCTCTGCAAGCTGATCTGTCGACTGACCAATTCTAAAAGAGAGAAAATGAGCTACTTTCGTGAGTCGGTCAACTATAACCCAGATAGAATCTCTCCCAGTTGGGGATTTTGGTAACCTAGTTACAAAATCTATGGTAATGTGCTCTCATTTCCATTCTGGGATCGATAAAGGTTGAAAAAGTCCAGCTAGGTCTCTGATGTTTATCTTTAACTTGCTGATAAACGAAACAACGAGAGACAAACCGGACTATCTCCCTCTTCATGCCATTCCACCAAAAATGCTGGTGAATATCACGATACATCTTCATGCCACCGAAATGAATTGAATACTATGAACTGTGAGCCCCTGCCATAATTTTCCTGTCTGATATCACCGCTGGGTACACAAAGATGCCTTCTATGCCGGAGAGTACCATCTTTATGAATACATAACTCTGTTCTCCTTCTTGTTTCACATCCTGCCATAAGCTGCTGAATCTTAGAATCCGTTGACTAAGCTGCCTTGATCCTCTCAACTATACTGGACTGAACTTGCATGCTGGCCATCAAGGCCACGTTGGTAAGGAGAACTACCTCTATACCTATCTTCTGAAGATCTGCTAATAACTTGGGCTGTGCTGTTAGGAAATAAGCGCATGCTCTTCTACTCAATACATCTCCAACAATATTGGCCTTCCCAAGATGATACTGCAGGTTGATGTCATAATCCATCAATAGCTCTAGCCATCTTCTCTGACACATGTTAAGATCCTTCTGGGTAAATATATTCTTGAGACTCTTATGGTCGGTGAAAATATCCACCATGTCTCCATACAAATAATGCCTCCAAAGATTGAGGGCAAAAACCATCGTTGCTAACTCCAAGTCATGTGTTGGATAATTTTTTTCGTGATAACGAAGCTGACGTGATGCATAAGCTACTACCTTACCATACTGTATTAGGACGCATCCTAATCCTTTATCTGAAGTATCACAATAGACTGAAAATCCTCCAGTCCCATCCGAAAGTGTGAGAATGGGTGTCATCATCAATCCTTGCTTCAACTTCTCAAATTAACTCTGACATTCTACTATCCAAGCAAACTGTACATCCTTACGGGTCAACCGCGTCAATGGCGCTAAAATTCGAGCAAAGTCTGACATAAATCGACGGTATTAGCCTGCCAATCCTAGAAAACTGCGAAACTCTGCTACGGAACTCGGTACTGGCTATATCTCTATGGCTACTATATTCTGGGGGTCCACTTCCACACCACCTCTGGTGATGATATGACCTAAGTGCGAAATGCGATCAAGCCAAAATTTGCACTTACTGAACTTCGCGTACAACTGATGCTCTCTGAGAATCTGAAGGACAACTCGAAAGTGTTGCTCATACTCCACTTCACTCTTGCTATAGACTAAGATGTCATCTATAAACACTATCACAAACTGATCCAAATAGGGCATAAAAACATGATTCATGAGATCCAGCAATACCGCTAGCGTATTGGTCGCTATAAATGGCATAATAAGAAACTCCCAATGCCCATACCTCGATCTGAATGCCGTCTTCGGAATGTCTTGCTGTCTAACTCTGATCTGATGGTACCCTGACCGCAAGTCAATCTTCGAGAATTCTGCCGCTCCACTGAGTTGGTCGAACAAATCATCTATCCTTGGCAAGGGATATCTGTTCATGATTGTTATATAATTTAAGGTACAATAATCAACACATAATCTTGACATACCATCCTTTTTTTTACAAGAAGCTTCGGGACTCTCCAAGGCGATCCACTAGCACGGATGAATCCCTTGGTCCTATATTCTTCAATCATCTTGTACAGGATCTCCAATTCTGATGGTGCCATTCTGTAGAATCTCTCTGATATTGGTGTCGTCCCTGGAATCAAATTAATGGTGAACTCAATCTCTCTCTGGGGGCATAACTGGAAGCTCTTCGGGGAATACGTCAGGAAACTCTGCTACTACTCTAGGAAACTGAACTGCTATTGCTACTACCATCCACAAGACTAGGGGAGAAGGCTCTACTTTGCCTTTGGAAAACAAAAGTTCTCTTTGCCGGGAATACCAAAAATTATCCTGCTAGCATGGCAGTCTATTCTTGTATATTGATCCTTCAACCAATCCATTCCTAAGACCACATCATAGTCGGCCATCGATAATTCTATCAATCTAGCAGGAAACTCTCTACCGCTATCTATGATTCGACACGAGAAAAATATCTTATCTACTCCCACAAGACCGTTACCAGTAAGGATATTTAGTCTTACTGATAATGACTCGGGCTTCAGTCCTATCCGTGTCGTAAATCGTGCAGATATAAATAAGTACGATGCACCTGAATCAAATAATGCTAATGCTGGAAAAGAGTTGACGAGAATGGTACCTGCCACCACCTCACCTGATGCCAATTCTTCTTCTACCGATAAGGCCATGACTTGACCCCGTCCTCATGGTGCTGGTCCCATCTGCTGGTAACCTCTCTGCCTGTTCTAAACCTGGACCTGAGCATACTGTTGAGTCCTCTCCTACTGGAATGCTTGAGCCTGAGGCGGTAAGGGCCTCGGAGGCTGGTACTGCTGCTGTACTGGTCCCCTAACTGATAGACTGGTTAGGGTTGATGAAGATGAACTGGCTCTATGTGGGCAGGACCCTATCATGTGATCCGGTGCCCCACAAGCCAAGCTTAACCCCTGTGCTATGCGAAACTCTGAGGCTACGTGTCCTGGCTTTCCACAATGAGTGCAGCCCATTACGGAAGACTGCTTCTGCTTCTGTTACCGAGGGTACGTTGGTGTCGAGTGCTGAACTGACGAAACTGTGGTTCTCTCCTAGGAGCTCCAATAGTCAAAGCCCTAGCTGTCGGGGCTGGTGTTGACGACTGAGATAACTGACCATGAGGCCTCTTCTGACCCCCTACACGGTCTACTATCCTCTGGAAGGTTTACTCATGCCTCCTAGCTGCTGTTGGAACCGCTGGGCTCGGTCTAATTCGGTCTCTACCAAGGTAGGAACAAACCAACTCAGCCTTAAAAACTCGGCGGCATATCCATCGACCGTCCTTTCCATCTGCTTGAGATTGCTGAATCTGGTCTGCAGATCATATCAAGCTACTGCATCAAAATACTTCGCCTGAAACTTGTCGCTAAATACCGATCATAAGATAGGTGTCACCAAACCAACTGCTTATATCGTCCACTAGCTGTGGGCTAAGTCCAATAACTGCAGGCGCACTACGGCCTACCTTCTCATCCTCTGAAATTTGAGCGGCCTCCAGAATAACTCTATATACCTGAAGCCAAGCATCAGCAGCAATCGCATCTTCACTGCCGTCAAAGAAGGGAGGGTTTAAGTGCTTGAAACTGTTGGTCATATTGGTTCTCTTGATAACTAACTCTGTCTATAGCATCCTGTACTGTTTGCTGTCAGGCATCGCCCCGACGATCTTGAGATGAAAGCAATTCCCTGATGAGTCCAACCTATGACTCTATTGCCAGATTCTGCAGGCTGGACTGGCTGAACCGGTGGCTCTAGACCTCCGAAAGGCATAGCTCGGAAGGTTGCCCCCGAGTGCTAGGGTTAGTCCCCAGGTTGCTGCCGGTTCATTGGAGGTGCTCCTTCTGGCTGATCGGTAGGACCAGGAACAATGCCACTGAAAAAATGACATAAAGAACAATAAGGAAGGATTGAGATAGATCAGGGATATAAGCATGTGATCAGGTCAAGATTCAGGAAGATTAGAAGGCAAGTAGTAGAAATCAAGGGCGAGTGCAGATTGAGACAACTATTCAGTAAACCTTCACACATCTTGATTTACAAGACCTGCATGGGCCACCACTTAAATCGTGTCATGCCCCAGAACCAGAATACAAGAGAACGGAGGACAGACACAGCCAGCTACGTACATTAAAGTGCAACCTACCTTGCAATATTGTCACGGCTGTCTAAATGCATGAGGGTTTAACTACAAGCCAGCAGTTGTTTGCCATTAAAATCTTTTGATTATAATTTTAATTACAAACAGAACAGTGCTACAATGTAGGACTTAGATGTAGTCCTAGGTGTACACTTTTGTTTATCTGGGTCCTGTGTCGATAGAGCGAGTGGTAATGCGTTGACTTCGTTGACGATCTGACGACAGTTTTCAGTTCTCTGAAGGTCTGAATTGCTCTGGATGCTGGAGCTTGCGGAGAGGAAGAAGATGTTGAGTGTCTCTGTATATGTCTGTCCTACCCTGTGTGTAAGAAGGAGATGATCCCTCTATTTATAAGCAGCAGGTTGGACTGCTCATGCGCGCATATGTAGGATACGCATGTACGTGGGGACGCCACGTAGTTGGAGCTGCAGGAAGCGTATGGATGATGCACCATCATCTGTGGGTTGACTCCTTCATGCTGCATTTGTGGGCTGGCACATAACAGGGGAGAGGATCTTTCAGTTGCTGAGATCTTGGGTGATTAGCACCCCTTCATAGGCTGAACTGAGTCAAAGGACACATGGCGCATGTTCATAACTCAAAGATCTCAAATTTGGTGGAGGGTAATCTGATAGGATGTGCCTGGGATCGGGCGCACGAGAAGACTTTGGCTTGCAACCTTCAGGAGTTACGAACCAGCTGGGCGCATGGATTTTGAGGCACATGTGAATCTTTAGGCGCATGGCTGCTAAGGCGCATGCGAGTGGTTAGTCAGCCACGTGGGTTGTAACCGTCGAAGAAAAGTAATGATGATGTTGACATCAGCGATGCTTCATTTTCTATAAAAGCTACCAACTGTTCAGTCCTCGAGGGACGTGCTGCCAACTCTGTCACTTTGGCATTAATTGCTTGGTAGGAAACGAGCCAAAGTGGGTGCATCAATTTGTCCCCCACTAGGCACACAAGTCCATGTTGATTAGGACGCATGGATCTATGCTTTGTTGGGTGCATCCATATAGGGTGCTTGGTACTGACGGGCACGTCTGTACGATGTGCGGTACGTGACCGACGCATCCGTTTGTATGATGCATCTTTATTGGTCTGACTGTTGAGTTCATCAAGTGCTTTAAATAGCCGTTTTGACTTAGCTAAATTCAAGAAGTCAGGTTCCTCACCATAAATGCAAATTTATTGCATGGGATTCGAAGAGCCCGCCACTTAGCGCATGGGTTTGATTTTCTCGGCCTATAAATAGCAGCAAGGAGAGAGTTTGCTTCTCGTTCTCTCACGTCTTCCCGAATGAACTTATTTGCTCGAGTATATTCTGTTGACAAGATGCTTCCGAGGGTGAAGATGCGATAAGTTATCTTTGTTCATGTATTTGAAGGTGACTGTTACATCCAAAAGTCGAGGTCACAGGCTTCTGAGGTAGGCGGAAGGTGCCTGTTGCATCCAAAGATCGGGATGCTCGAGTCCCATCTCAGTTATGTTGGAAGAGCTGCAGATCAGAATTATGGTGCCCCCATCTTCCTTGGGCTTTGGAGAGCTCTTCCTCCAGCTAGAGTGGGTTTGGCTGCCCACTCTGGTTCTGCTCAAAGCTGCTCCTTTAGTCGAAGCACTTGATCGGATCGAAGTGGAACGCATATGCTGAGACTTCATGATGCGCATAACTGAGACGCTGAAGAGACGCGCCTAACTGAGGTGCTGAAGACATGCGTCTAACTGAGACGCTGAAGAGATGCGCCTGACTGATGATGCGCCTGGCGGGAGGTGCATGGCAGTTTGCTGTGCTTGGCTGTAGGCTTAGGATATTTCTTTTTGTAGAAGTTCTCCTTTATAAAACCTTTCTTTTAGACATGTAATAGACTTTTATATGAAATAAAAATATTCTTTTGATGTCTATACTTTTGTTGTTCTTTGCTGTACCAAGTACTTCGTTAGATCTTCCTGGCGCATATAGTATTAAGTGCATAGGAATTCTGGCCTGTAGATGCGCCTGAAATTCTATGCTTCTACAAGACCCCCTTCAAAGTTTTCAAAACTTTTTGTCAAGTTTTGGAATACCTTGAATAAGAAGCATGGTGTTGACTTTAATGGGGTGCATTACTGTTCGGGGCGCATGATTGCTTCACGTATCTGTGATGAGGCGCATGCTCCTCTTCAGTTGCAAATGATAATGCTTCGAAATAAACAAAAGATTAATGATGATCTTTTTGTATATCTACTGTTATCACTTTGTAGAACCCCAAGCGGCGGCTGACGTCATCCTTCATCGGTTCACGCGTGTGACCAAGCCTATAAATAGGCGTCTGATGGAGAGAGAGAGAGAGAGTTCTTCCTCTCTTTGCTTTCTTCTTCTTTAGAGTTCTTCTTCCAAAACCCTAACTTTTTTTTACGAAATGGCTCCCAAGACTCCTTGCAGTGGTGCTGGCCGGGGGCGAGGCAAAGGAAAAGAGCCTGCAGAGGCCGATGTTAATGCTGTCTCCAGGACGCCCATTGACGTTCGGCCGACGGTGATTGGTGGGTTTGTCATCCTTGTCGTACCTTTCGTATTTTGAGGAACAAAAAATCTTTTTATAACTCACATACGCTAACGCACACGGACCTAGAGTCCTGATGATGTGCTGAAGCTTCTTGCCGACGCACATGGACTTCGAGTCCTGATGATGCGCCGAAGCCTCTTTGCTGGCGCGCATGGACTTCGAGTCCTGATGATGCGTCGAAGCTTCTTACCGATGTGCATGGACTTCGATCCCTGATGATGCGTCGAAGCTTCTGCTGATGCGTATGGACTTCGAGTCCTGATGATAGACTGAAGCTTCTACTGATGCGCATGGACTTCGAGTCCTAATGATGCGCTGAAGCTTCCTGCTAATATGTATGGACTTCGAGTCCTGATGATGCGCAGAAGCTTTCTTTCAGATTCGCCTGATCTTGGGTTCAGTGTATGCGCTTCTGATGAGAACTCGGCTCAGATATATAATTTTTTGTTATTTTAACATATCTGAGTTTTTATCATCTTTCCCTGACCGCCAGTTTCGATGACCGTCCTGCTTTTGAACGAAGTACTTCTGGACGCTGCTCTTTGTCAGATAGAAGTTGATTATAACGAGGAGAGGATAAATCCTGCCCGAGCTGCCATCATGCTGGACCAGCCTCCCGAGAGAATGACCCAAATCGGGGAACAATATTATGTATTCCTCCAACGAATGATGGAATGTGGCAGTTTGTAATCTGCCATTCCTGGTAATGAGACTTTCCTGAAGCCCGAGTTCCTGTTTGGGGATCGCCTCACTTCTACTGAAGCGAAGGTGTTGAGGATCAAGGAAGATTAGTTCTTCTCAGCCAAAGGGGTGCACATGTTCATGAAGCAGCTCGATCGTCAATAGCCTTTGACGACTTTCTGCTGTCTTGCTTCCAAGAGGAGGATGACATGGGAGCTAACCCCGTCTCAGAGGGGAGCGGTGGCGGGCACCATCGAGATCGATGCTACCTCGAACCAGAGGGATACTTTGGTCGCCGTGCGGGCTGGGTCTTCTTTCACCTGGCGAACTCTGCATCCAGGGAGTATTTATAGTGACGTCCCTGCCGACACTTTCACTTTTGGTGCTCCGACTTTTGTTAATCATATGATGTCATCGAAGCGATAATACCCGAAGGGTAATTTCGAGTAGAGGGTTGATGTCATTATATATCCAACTGGGACAAGCTGACACTCTGGGTTTTGACGAAGTTCCGAACCGAGCTCCGAGAGATTGGGTTGACTGCCGCTATCCATGCTACCCAGGTGGGCGACGACATCAACAGGCATATGTTTCTTGCGCTCCTGGAGATGTTTAATACCCAGACAGGGACCTTCTTCACTCCGGTAGGGGAACTAGGACTTGCACTTCATGAAATGTATGAGGTGTCAAGGCTTCCTTGGGGATCAGAACCCTATGAGGAGTACTTCCCGACTAACGAGGAGTTCCAAGTCCTGGGGGACAAAGAAGAAGAGATGATGGCTGTCTTCAAAGAAGTGGCGAGTCACCACTATTATATGCAGAAGAAGGACAAGGGTGGGGCGCAGTCCCACGTAACTGCTTCGAGGGGATTACGTCTTTGAGTAAGACAAGGAGGATCCCTTTCAGTTCATGACTCCGTCAGCTCTTTCCAGTACTAAGGTGCTCTATGAAATGAGCAGACTTAATGAGAAGAGTCCCCAGGAAAATACAGTACCGAGAATCGGACGAGCGCTCCTATAGCTATTTCTGGCACCTCACACATCGGATATCGTTCAAAGCAGTGTTGGCTGCTTATCTGATGATCTAGCTCTGGGATTACGTCTTTTTAGGTGGGTCAGGCTCTGTGAAGAGGGTGACCCAGAACCTGATCCTGCCAGCTGTTAAGTTTGTTTTTGGCCATCAGTTGGCTCTACTCTCCGCGATGGTATGCAACCTGCTGCGAGGTCTACGAGAATTCGCAGGTGATGTTGTTCACGAACGAGGTAAGAACGACAACTTTTCTCATGCCGAACTGCCGTTTCACTATCTGATGGGGTGGTTGATTTTGCACCATCCCAACGTGATGAGTCCGAGCCAGAAAGAAGATCATATGGCCGGAGATGCATTCCTCCGTCGTTTCTACCAGAGGAAATGGCTGCATACGGGCGTTCCTGTTTGTAGGAAAGTTTTATCCTACCTTCAGCGATGGAAGATCACTAAAGTTGGTCCCATTTTTACCGGCTTCGAAGCAAATGAAGATTTAGCTTATTCGGGTGAAGAAGCAACAACTCTGTTTCCGTGGGGATTCCGTTGGTTGCAAAGCATCCGGCCGTCTCATTTGGTGTACAGGAACAAAAAATACTTTTACTTGGAGCCGTATTTGCCGAGCCATTTTGTACGACAATTCCGCTATGCCCAGTTGATGTTGGGGAACCCCAGTACTAGCCGGGGGTATACTAGGAGTCTACTGGACGGGGTACGAGCTTGGCATTACTACAATGCCGGATGCACCGGAGCTCGCTTTACAATGCCAGTTCAGAATCCACAGCTGCCGATTCTTTTCTCAGCCGCCAAATTTTATTGCACGATGAATATCGTATCCCCTGGATATGATAGGGAGACCAGTTTCATCGCCGGCATCCAATTGAAGGCAACTGGGAATATGTTGGCGAAGGCTCGATCGTACCGCCCGCCAGAGGTTGGTTATCGAGATACCCCTCTCGTATCCTTGGGGGTACTCATGCGGAGCCCTCGGCTGATCACCCAAAGAGATGTGCCGACACGGAGGCTGGTTCTTCTGTGCCGAAGAGACAGAGGAAAGCAGCGTCACCGGTAGTGTCAACAGAATCAGCTCCTGTAGAGGTAAGGACGTTCTAGATAGTCTGGTTTATTCTGCCATTCTTGTGACATATGCCTTCTTTTTGTAGGAGCCCCCGAGCTTTGAAACCAGGTGCTGGCAGACCCAAGTTGGTGGCAGGCTCATTTGATGAGCGCATTCCACCGATTGTGATGTCTCCCGTGGAGGAGAACCCTGATGACGTGACTTTCGTGGAGATTCTAGTATCTCCAGATGATGTTGAAGGGGAAGTTGAAGGTGCAGCTGTTCCCGGAGTAGTGCAAGCTGTCGTGGGAGCTTATGGTGAGGTCCCGGCAGGAGCTGTGCTCCCGGATGAGGAAGAGGAATGAAGTTCGTCTTCATCGGATGACGTTTCTCCAGAAGTCCCCGAGCCTGTAGTAGGTGTAACAGGCGCGGTTGTAACAGAGGAGAGGGTTGAATATTCTTCTCGTCATGATGAAGGGAGGTCGGCTATGCCGTTATTGAGCCCCACCCCAGACCCAGTCGTGGAAGCAGAGCTGGCTATCGCCCAGAAGGTACTGGCAGATTCCACTCCTGCAGAGGGATTTGATGAGGAAGATGGGACTCGTCTGCTGAGCCCGACTCCAAAAGAAATGTCGAGTCAGGAAACGGGTGCTGATCCTGCTGTCTTAACGGAGGATAAAGGCCCTGTGCTAGCTGTAGGTAGCATTCTAGACGTCGACGGTCTTGAAAAGGGTAAGGGTTTATTGGTGCAAGAACCCTCTGTTGTTCCTCCTACTTGGGGGACGATATCGACACCCCGTTCGGCTCCTTCCGTTCTTTTGGCCCTCGGGTTAGCAACGAAGTTCTCCCTGATGAAGGAGGGTCCGCTGAGGTTGAGGTTCCAGCCTCGCAGATTGAGGTCGGTGGGTCTTCTTCAGGTTCGCCGCCCAGAGTAGCTCCTCCAACTCCTGCTATGATGCCTCAAGTGTTGGCGGATGTGGATAAGTACATGAAGTTTGTCATTGAGGCAGTGTACAAGATGCTGCAAAGAGGCGTATCGACAGTAATGAATACAAATGGGAGTTTTACGACGGCAAAAGCCATGGCGCTCCCTTACATTGGTCTGATACGTTCCTACTAGGGCCACGATCATATGGCCGAGATTCTGGAGGCGTCGGTGGCCGAGCTCGACCAGCTTCTTTCCGAGCTTTAGAGTATCCGACAAAATGACTTTTCTGTTCTGATAGAAGCAGAAAAGGATAAATTGATAGCTGAAGTCGAGTCGTCGTATCAGGCCACGGTGACTATCTGGGACCGCGAGGTGGCCGAAGCTGAGGCTGCAGTGGAGAGGCTATCTCAATCCATACAGGAAAAGGTAGAGTTGCGGGCCTCGTTGGAAGTTAGCATAGCGGAGGTCACTGCCAAGATCTGCCTCCTTGAAGACCAGCGGGCCCAACTCTTGTTAGATGTTGAGCGAGTCCAGGCTGAACATGTAGCATCTAAAGAGGAGGAAGCAGCTTTTACCCGCCAGATTCTTTCCCTGACCCACCAGCGGCAACAGCTAGACGAGAAGTATGAGAATGATACTGCTCCTGAAGATGTAGAGGTGATGCGTCAAGAAGCCGAACGCAGGGTCTTAGCGATCGCAGAGACTCGGGCGGAAGATTTGAGGCATTGGATTGAAGAGCTTTCTGCCAATTCCAGTGATGCATAGGGATTGTAGTCTCTCTTTTTTTTGTAGTTTGCAACCTCTGCTGGAGATGTAATCTTTTACTTTGAAATACAAAATAAAGAATTTTTTGGTGTGTTCATCTTTACTGTCATGAACGGATGATTTGTGTGGACCTATTATCTTTTACGCACCTTGGTTTTTAGGTACAGATAATAAGTTTGAGAGAACCGACATGTTTGCTCAGAGGTAATGTGGATGTGACAAATACGGGGTTCAAATGACAGAATCTTTCTACTCGGAGGTGTTATGGACGTGGTAGGAGTGACTCTGGAGGGATACGCAGAACTACTCAGAGGTAATATGGACATGGAAGGTCTGCGATTGATGTACGGCAATGCAGCGGATTGTTTGTACGATGTGTTTACTCAGAGGTAATGTGGACATGGTAAATATGATAAGTAGCACAATCCTACGTAGTGTAAGATTACACTTTGCAGGGCGTAGAGGAGCAACTCAGAGGTAATATGGACGTAGTTGTTCTTCTACCGAGGATAGAATGCCATAGAACAACTGGGTTCCGAAAGCATAGGATTTTGTGAAGGGAGATGTATGTGAGCTCTGATGATCAGGTCCACTGAGTCCCTTGTTAGGTAGAGATGGAAGTACATGTCTTAAAGATGTCATGAGTAGTACTTCTTTAGGAACTTGTCAGTTGATGGGCATCATGAACAAGTCCCTGTTCGGTCGAACGAGGCGGTAAGCACCGTTTGAGTATACCGTCTCTATGATGAAAGGTCCCTCCCACTTGGGCTCGAACTTTCCTGGTGTTTTATGAGTCAACACCATCGGCATCCTGACTGCCAGGACCAGGTCGCCTATTTGAAAAGTCCTCTGCTTGACCTTTTTGTTGAAAGCATGTGATATACGGGCTTGATAAAGTTCAATACGCTGCTGAGCTATGAGGCATTTTTTGTCAAGTGCTTCCAATTTACGCAGACGACGATGCTGGTTGTCTTCTTCTGTCAATTGGTTTGTGATCGCTACACGGAGTGAGGGTATCTGGATCTCAAGAGGCAGTACCGCTTCGCTCCCGTAGACTAAGAAGAATGGTGTATTGCCCGTCGGAGTCCGTACCGTTGTACGGTAGGCCTAAAGGCATTTGTCGAGCTTTTCATTCCAGTCGCGTTTGTTGGATGACACGACCTTTTTGAGTAGCTTGACGATAGTCTTGTTAAAAGCCTCGGCCAATCCGTTCGCTGCCGAATTGTAGGCAGTTGATGTCACGTTTTAAATACGGTTCTTATCACAGAATCTACTGAAAACAGGCTGATGAACTATGGGCCATTATCGTGGATAATCCTTCGAGGTACCCTGAAACGGTAGATGACATGATGCTTGATGAAGCTGATCACCCTAGAGCTTTTTACTTCCGTCAGTGGAACTGCTTCTGTCCATTTGGAGAAGTAGTCGATGATGGCTAGGATGAAGCAGTGTCCCTTCGATAAAGGAGGGGTGATAGGTCCTATAATGTCCATGTCCCAAGCTTCAAAGGGCCAAGAGGCGACCGTAGGATGTAGTGGTTCCGATGGTGTATGGATAAAGTTGGTGTGAAGCTGGCACGCATGGCACTTTTAGCATAGTCGACGACGTCGGCTGCCATGGTTGGCCAGTGGTAGCCCATGTGTCGCAGTCAATCCTGCAACTTTGGGCCAGGTTGATGAGCCCCACAAGTCCCGTCGTGAGCTTTCCGAAGGGCTTCGGCTGCTTCTTCGTTGGATAGACATCGAAGGAGAAGTCCATCGTAGGAACGCCGGTACAGCGTTTTAGTAGCTGTATCGTAAAAAAATCAAAGGAAATGCCTTCTGACTGAGATGGCTTCTTTTGGGTCTTTTGGAAGAATTCCATAGACAACAAAGTCGATGAACGGAACCTTCAGTCTCGTACATCAACACTGGCATTTGTCGTCATGGCATGGGCCATTTGTTTTTAGGACCGACCAAGTCTCGTCCAACTACCGTGACGTAGTGTTGAGTCCCAAGGGGTGCTGCTAATGAAGCTGCGAGGCTGGCCAGAGCGTCAGCCTCCAGGTTTTGTAGCCGAGGTACATGTTCTATGAAGAACTTAGTGAAGGTTGAAATAATATTCAATGCTAACTTCATGGTAAGGAATCAAATCTTCATGGTGAACTTTGTACTGCCCTCGGATTTAATTAACGACGAGTTTTGAGTCGCCATAAGCTTCCAGATGATCCATCCCTAGTTGTTGCGTCAGCTGGAGTCCCATGAAGAGTGCGTTGTACTCGGCAACATTATTGGAGCACGGCTTCGAAAGGGAAGTAAGCACGCTGGATGACCAGCTGATCGGGGGAGACTAGGACTACCCCCACTCCGACAATGATTTGGCCTTTGGGGCCTATTCTTGAAGCGTCATCGAAAAACACCTACCAGACAAAGTTTTCTTCGGTGACGTTTGATTCTTGGACCTTATCCGGGATGTCTTCATAGAGTTTAGAGGGCTCTGGGATGGGGTGTGCAGCTAAAAAGTCAGCTAGAGCTTGACCCTTGACGGCTTTTTATGGAACAAACACCATGTTGTACGACGTCAACAGGATTGCCCATGTAGCTAGTCGGGAGTTCAATGATCCTGACTTCGTCATGATAACCCTGAGTGGATTAACTCGAGAGATGACATAAATTGCCTGGCCCGAAATATAATGGCGAGTCCTCTGGATGGCGAACACCAAAGCCAAACACTCCTTTTCAACGGGGTTGTACCGGTGTTCGGCCCCGATCAGTGTCCTACTGAGGTAGTAGATGGCTTGCTCATAACCTGCATCATTGTTTTAAGCCAACAAAGCGCCGAGGGAATGATCCATGGCACGGACATAGAGAATAAATAGTTTGCCTGCGACGGGTGCCACCAGGACTGGCTGGCTCGTCAGGTAAGCTTTGATATCATCGAAAGCTTTCTGGCATTTCTTCTGTCCAAACATAGGAGACTCCCTTCTTCATGAGCTGGGTGAAGGGTTGGCATTTTTCGGAAAGGTTTGCTATAAACCTTCAGATGTATGCCAGACTCCCCTGCAGGCCTCAAAGTTCTTGGAGGTTCTTCGGAGGGTCCATGTCGAGTATGGCTTTGATTTTTTCGGGATCGACATGAATGCCTTTCGTCGTGATAATGAAGCCCAAGTACGTTTTGCTAGAAACCCTAAGGAAGGATTTAGTGGGGTTCATCTTGAGTTGATGCGCACGCATGAGATCGAAGACTGTCTTTAGGTCTTGCAGGTGGTCACCTTTGAGACGGCTCTTGACTGCGATATCATCAACATAGCATTCAACTGTTTTGCACAGATGTTGACGGAAGATGGTACTCATAGCTCGTTGGTACGTAGCACCAGCGTTCTTCAAGTCAAAGGGCATTACTGTGTAACAGAACACCCCCTTCGGAGTCCTGAATGACATGTATTTTACGTCATCGGGGAACATTTTGATCTGATTGTAGCCTGAATACCCGTCTATAAAAGACATGTGTTCGAAGACACATGTATTGTCGATCATCACGTCAGTGATTGGAAGCGAGAATTCGTCCTTCGGGCAAGTAGTATTGAGATCCCTGAAGTCAATGCAAACTCGTATCTTTCCACTCTTCTTGGTGATGGGGATGACATTGGCCACCCAATCCGGATGTTGCTCTTCACGGATGAACCTGCTGCTCAGGAGTTTGTCCACCTCTTGATCGAGAGCGTTCATGATGTCAGGACGAAAACGTCATTGTTGTTGTTTTACAGGCTTAGTATCAGGCAAGATGTTAAGTCTATGCATCGCGATCTGGGGATCAAGTCCCGACATATCTTCGTAGCTCGAGGCGAAGACCTCGATATATTCTTTGGCCAATTGGACCAAAGACTCCCGGTCTTCTCCTTTTAGGCTCTTGCTGATGAAGATGGGTTTGGAAGGAGGTCCATCCCTAAGGTCAACCTGTTCGACCTCGTCTTCGGTAGGGGGTTCGCGTAATTCAAAACGAGACTCCCACTGTGCTCCTAGGCATTGAGCCTAAGGTTCTTTCTCAAAGAATTTCGGCGTTTGATCATCGCCTTCATCCTCTTGAGATTGTGCAGATGCCATGTTGACTGATAGCACCTTCTTGAGGACTGAGCTCGATACTGGTATTGGAATCCCAAGTTGATGCTTCGGACGAATGAGAGTGTTCCATTTCTTCTGCCTTCGAACTCTCTAGAGTAGCCGACGGCGTGACATAGCATATCCCCCATCGAGTACGATGATAGTAGTCCTGCGGCTTTCCTTTAGGTGTTGGGAGCCGGAGAGAAAAACGTCGGCCTTTGTCGTAGTTCAGGCCTTTGTTGTTTTTCAGGTCGTAACCCATCTTTTGAATAAGGTACTTTGCCTTGTCCGTGTACCGATAGACTTATATTCTGCCGGTATCTGGTTCTGGCTCGAGTGGCGGGAGGTCTTGGTGACGCTCGACTTTGTCAAAGATGATGGGTTCTTCATCCCGATTCTACGATGGGACTATAAAACAGACTCCTTGGGACGGGACTACTCGATTTACATGATTGAAGGTCGTTATTTGTGTTTGTAACGACCGTAGAGCATTATCTAGTGTATACATGGCATTCTAATGTGGAAGACTAGAATAATTGAAAGACACTCTATTATTGATAAAATACGAGATTTTGTCCCGCGGGATTACATTGTCAAGAGAGGGTGCATCTATATCAGCAGATATGTATTCTCCTAACTCTTCATCTATGAGAACTGGGGCTGGTTCGGGAGAGCCCACCGCAGATATGACCTTGGGGTCCAAGAGGGATATGTGGGCCTTCTCTTGCAGCTTGAGTGATTATGGAGGCTTGCCTTTAAGATGCACCTTCAGGGGTGCCTCAACTGGGCCTTCGATGACAGGTGCCTTCCCCTATAGTTTTGCCACAAGGGAAGCCAACGTTTGAGGAGGTTTTCCCTTGAGCCGTATCTTCAAGGGAGCTTCAGTAGGTGCTCTACCTAGAGAAGTCGGTACTTTTCCAGGTAGCTTGATGGTCATGGGAGACAGCATCTGAGGCGATTTCCCTTTGAGTCGAATTTTTAAAGGAGCGTCGGGAATCATCTCTGGCTCCATGTCCGGCTCTGCCGCTGTTTCTGCTTCGTCATCAACATCGTTGGCTTCCCTTTTATCGAGCGACTTATATTAGCTAGCGTCGATGAAATAGGCTTCGACCCCCTTGAAAGGGTCAATGTCTGCAAACTTTGTCTGGATGATGTCGTTGGTGGACACGTACTTCATACATTGGTGGAGTGTAGATGGCACCACCATGTACTCATGTAGCCACGGTCGACCCAGCAGGAGGTTGTAGTTGACTTCGGCGTACACGACATAGTAAGTCACTTCGGTTCGGAGATTACCGATATAACACTTCAGCCGTATTTTGCCCAACGGTTCACTTTTGCTAGCATTAAAACCGCTAATTATAGTGTTGGAAGGCGCCAGGCGGTACATTGGGATCTCCAGTATTGAGAGCAGAGTCCTAGGGATGATGCTGAGGAAAGATCCTGGATCAATCTGAATTCGCTTCACCTTGACGGAACCCACATAACCTGTGTAATACAGTGGCCTGGTGTGCCGGTTATGCTTGAGCAGCATGTCTTGTTGGGTGAAGGTTATGTTGGGGATGACCTCATCCGTATAATGGCAGTGCGCACATGTGGTCGGGATATCCTCAGGCTGCTTGACCTGACTGATGAAGGACTCAGCATCCTTCAAGGCTTCACAGAGAGCTTCTGTTTGTGGCTGTTTTGGGGGGGGGGGGGGGGGGGGGAAACAGCAGCCCCTATCCCCCCTTGCTGCTGTGGTTGCTCTACTTCCTTTCCTCTCCAACTCCCTCTCTATTCTCTTCTATTTACCCTCTATATTCCTCCTCTAATTTCTTCATTTCCTCCTCTAATTTCTTCCTCTAAACTCTTCCTCTCACTCTCGAATATCTCTTAACTCTCTCACACATATCTATATATATATACACACACACTCACATTCATGGATACATACATACATATATAGACACACACATATACATATATATATATATATATATATATATATATATATATATATATATATATATATATATATATATAAATATATATATAAATATATATATATATATATATATATATATATAAATATATATATATATATATATATATATATATATATATATATATAATATATATATATATAGATATATATATATTTATATATATATATATATATATATATATATATATATATATATATATATATATATATATATATATATACATAGACACACACACACACATACATATCTATATATATATACATAGATACACACACATATGGATACCTATATATATGGACACACATACACTACCAACACCACCACTACCACCACACACACACACTACCAATACCACCACTACCACCACACACACACATACACATATACTCCTAAACGACCCAAAACCTTATCCGAATACCCAATTCTTATAATTCTACCCTCTAGAGCCTAGACACGTGCCCCACACGAGAAATCTAACTCGCGCACGCGAGCGGAAACGAGAAACGAGGCCCGAATGGCCAAATGGCTATTTTGGCGACTTCGGGATGTCTGATTCGCGATACCACGTGATACGGACACCAAACCTATCCGGATTTGACCCAAACTCTACCCACGAGTTCTAAATAATGATTAAAACCTATTCTAAGTACTAGCTTGCCGATTCTAGTGTCGGTGCAAAAAGTGACCCGTGTGTTGGAACCCGAAAATCCCAAAAAAGCCTATTTTTATGATTTCTTGCGAAACGACCCCACGTATCCAAATATGGACACGTACCTAGCCTCATCTCACCCAAACTAACCTAATTAGGTCTAGTTAGTTTAGGGGTAACACCCAAACATGTCAATTTAGGATTTTCCCCAAAATTGGCACTAAACCTAGCCCGAAAGTCCCGAATTGAGTCCAATGGGTTCCAAACCTCTTCTAATGGGTTGTCCTATGCCTCGGGTATCCTCTAATATGTAAATAATACTAATTAGGAGCAATTACAAGAGTTAGAGTTAGGGTTTACCTCTTGGGAGTTTCTTTTGGGGTCAAGAGCCAAATCTAAGCCTCCAACCCCTCCATGCTAGGTTCTACTTAGATAAAAATCACAAATAAGAGATAAACAAGGGTTATCACCAAGATTAGAGAGAGATCTAGAGAAATGGAAGATTGGAAGAGATTTGACTTACTTTTGAGCCTAAAATCCAAAGGAGAAGGGAAGAGATCTTTGTAAAATGAGAGAAGGAAGAGAGAGAGGGTTTTTCTTGCAATGAGAACAATGGAGGGATGTTGCTGCTGGCCGGCCATGTATGGGAGGTTTGGGGGCTTTGGCAAATGTCCAAAATGCCCTCCAAGCCTCCTCTAGGTCAAAATTGACTTAAACAATTTTTCGGGGTCGGAAAAACCAAGTTAAAATCTGCAAATTGACCGATTAAGTCACGAAGAAATTGTCTAAAGGTACCAGATTAATTTGTGGGATTTTATGGGCCATATCTAACTTAAGTTTGGGCCCCGATCAGAGTCTAGGCTACCCCGGGTCCCCGATACGAGTCGGAATGAGCTGAAATTTGAACCGGACTCTAGAAATCCCCAAATAACAATAAAATTAAATAAAAAATTCTAAAATTTCTAAAATTGTAAAATTACCATTTTACCCTAAAATTTGAAAACAGGCAGTTACAAGTCTACCCCCCTTAAAATAATTTCGTCCTCGAAATTCAAAACGGTCGTACTCTCCTCTAGGTCAAGCACCCAACAATCAAGGTCTACTAAATTTTATCCTAAGTTATATAACATGTAATCCAGGAAATCAGAACACATGCATGGTTTTAAATCTCCACATTATCATGTTATTGCAGTCTTCATTGGGGTTTTCTATTTAATCTAGCATGATCATCACATATGCAAACTAAAGGTACTAAGAAAGCAATCATCAATCAATGGGCGGAAAGAACAGGTAAAAGAAAGAGCAAGACCTTACCTCCTAATCCAATGCGTGCAGGATCATCAACTGCCATCGCAAAAGTCCCGCCCTGGCGGGGTATATCCCGCTGCTGGTGGAGGGCGTGATGCGGTGCCATAGGTGGCCTACCCTGTGCTCCATGAGCTGCACGGTGATGGTTCGAAAGACAATCCCTCGCCTGATGTCCCTCGGTGCCACAGTATAGGCACACACCCAACCGTCTCCTGCAAACCTTCCAGAGATGTCCGGACCTCTTGCAGTAGTGGCAAGTAGGTGCCTGCTGCATCGGTCCCTACTGCTGCTGCTGCTGGGGCACCTGCTGAACTGGTGCCCTAATCGGAGCAGAAATCTGCTGCGAGCGTTGCAGAATAGAATGATGCTGGAGTTGAGGATGCTTAGCAGCCCCCGCACTGCTAGTAGTCCCCGAAAACAGATCCTGGTCCCTCTTGGGCTTCAGGCCCCACTCCCGCTCCACCTTACGGGCCTCCGCATAGATCTGGGTATAAGTATCATAAAAGGAGGTAATGTGGATCTTGATGTCCCAGATCAGCCCCTCTCTGAAGCGGCTCGCCCTGATCTCCGGGTCACGAACTATGTACTCCGCGTATCGGCTCAGACGACCGAACTCTGCGCCGTACTCCTCCACAGATAAACTGCCCTGCTGCAGATCCTGGAACTGTCGCACCAGGTTGATCTTGTCCGTGGGGGAAAAGAACTTCTCCTTAAAGAGGAGCTTGAACTCTGCCCAAGTATGGCCCTCTCCAGCTAGGGCTGGCTCGTTTCTAAACCAGGTGCGTGCAATGTCTAGCAACTGCAAACCTACCGTCTCGACCTTCAGGTCGTCTGCCAGGCGGGAGGCCCTCATCTGCCGCTCGATATCCTCGAGCCAATCATCTGTATAGACCACACCCTCGGTCCCGCTAAAGTCACGGGACCCGAGCTTCTTGAAGTCCTGGATATCTCTGTACCTCGGACGCGTCCCATGATGCGGAGCCCTCTGCTCCACGGCTGCAAGGGCCAACTGATGGGCATCCTCCATGCCCTGACGCATCGCGTCTGTCTGCCTCTGCTGAGCCTCAGCCTGGGCTCTCTGAGTCTCCAGTATCTGCTGGAGGAAAGTAAGTATTTGTCCCATATTTGTAGGCAGAGGAGGTGGAGGTGGAAGTATGTCTGCAACTAGCGGAGGAATTCGCTGCTGAGGAGGAAGGATGCCCCCGACAACTCCCGTCGTAGCCTCCGGCACTGCGGGAAGAGCACCCGCAACCCCAGGGATGGTCATCGAGAGCATTGGAGGAGTACCCCCGAGAGCCCCAACAGAAGTCCCATCTGCAGGAGAAGTGACCGGAGCCTGTCCGCTAGAGGTAGCAGACCTCTCCGTCTCCCCGTGCTCCTCTCCGGAAGAATGAGTCATAACTATCCTGGAGACAAATTGAGAAAAAGATATCAATATGGCACATGAAGGATTATATCAAAGGAGGACAGCTAGAATGCAGTAAATCAATATCAAAGACGGTAAGCAAGATAAGCAAGGAAAGATCCTACTGTGATTGAGTACTCTTAGCCTATAGCCTATCCTAGATACGTACCGCAGGCTCGTAATAGCACTCTAAGTCGAGCGCCACTACGATATCGCACTAATTGCGACTTCAGGACCTGCGTGGGCCACCACTAAAACGTGTCACGACCCACACCCGCTGTAAGGGCACGTGCACGTAACAACGCCCAGCCCTCAACGTAAAAACGGCGTAGAACGCTGTAGGTTTTCTACTCTAAACAGTTTATATATAATATCAAAACCTGTCGAGAATATGGTCAACTCCGAACGGAGGACAAGCAATGATAATATATGAATACTCAATTACAACTCTAAGATAATAAGTAAAGACTGAAAGATAAAGACAATATGACTATAAAATATAACCTGTCAAGTCCAAACACAAATAATATACAAGTCTAAGTCCAAGTCTCTAATTCAATCCAAAATATAGAATAATAACAAGTAGTAAGCTGGAGACAAGGTCCAATCCAAAATATCTAGTCTAACTAAACTAAGCTAGAGCCTCGTCGGACGGAGCTAAGCCCTGCTGAACTAAGGTCTCCAAGTCTACGCCCACTACGTCAACTGGACCGTAGTAGGTAGGACAATCCTCTTTGCCACAATCTACAAAATTTTGTCAACATATCCAGTCAGGATAGAACGAGCACAAATCTCAAATAACAATTCTAGTTAGACGATATTGAAAATATAGTAGTAAATAGAGAGAATCTACAAAGTAAATAATGTGTACATGAATCATGGTAAGGTATGTCAAGGCTGTAATCTGAATGTAAGAACAGGAAAACAGTATAAATCATGTACAACAATCTGGAACTATATCTATGTAAGTTTAGTATTAGTTTCAACATGTGATCGGCTTAGAACTTGATACAATGTTTGGCCTGGCTAATCATACGTGAGTGTATGATTAACACTATACAATGAGAATACTATAGTGATACAATGATGATACAATATAATACTATGGGGTATTGATCACATATCTAGGCTAACACCCCCATCCCTGACTAATATAGTGGATCCAGTCATGACACGTCATGATACGTATTCTCTGAGGAGGTCGCGAGCCTACGCAGGAATCGTATCTATACAATGAACAATAAACAATGAAGGCTTGCCCAGTGTATACCATATATAAGAGGAATAACATCTTATGACGGGATCCAGACAAATATCAATCCGTGTGAACAATGTGTCAAGAGAACAAGGATAATCTACACTAAATACTAGAAACAAAGACGATATCATAAAACAGAAATATTATCAGAGAATGTACTCACCTGTACTGTAATAAATAAGTCGACTGAGTCCAAGAATAGTGTCGCGAGGACCTATAGATGGAATACTGTATCAATATAATAGTTTGGGAGTGAAATTAAGTTATACTGAGTCAAAATAGGTCAAGACACGTCAAACTAAGTCAATCTAGGTCAAACAAGGTCAAACTAGATTATACAGGATCAATTCTAAGTCATTTTAGGCCTAACAAGGTCATACTAGGTCAAGACAAGTCTAGTTAGGTCAACCTTGGTCATAGGAGAACATTGGAAGTCAATCCGAATCAAACTAGGTCGAAAGTTGACTTACAGTTGACTTTTGATCAACGGGTCAACTCTGGTCAACTCTAGGTCAACCCTAGGTCAATTCTAGGTCAATGGTGACTAATAGTTGACTTTTGGTCAACTGTCCAAGTTTAATAAAATTTGGGACTAAATTGGATAAAGTGTTGACCCATAGTTGACTTTTGGTCTAAAAAGTCAACCGTGGTCAACCGAGATCAAGACTAGGTCTAGACAGCTATTTCTAATCATTACCAACCTCTACAACCCATATCCAAGTCCATCTTGGACTTCGAAACTCAAATCTTGGCCGTAGGCCAATATCCTAATTTACCCTTAAAAATGGTAAAATTCTAACTTAGGCAATTATCAAGTTAGCCTACCTACGCTTGGTATTTTGACCCGTGCTCCCTAGGGTAGTAAGACACTAACCTATACATACGTTACCTACCAAAATACCTAGGTAAAGTGGACATCCAGTCCATCTTACGGCATATGTTGTCGATTTACCCGTTATTTTGGTAATAATCCCTCTTTAGGTTCTAACTCCCACACTAGGCTTCCTCGCTTCATCCTAAGCTTTTCTCCACCCTCTATTATGGTATTTAAACCCTCTTCTAGAACCTCGATACCGTATCACGGTATCTTGATTTCCAAAAGTCGAAAAGGGTAAAATCCTATTATATTGAGTATCGCAAGATACTCAATGATTTCGCGTGATACCCTTCACCTAATCTCCAACGAAACTCTGATTTCAACTTCGGAGCCTACCCACAAAATCTAATTTACATTATCTAAGTCTTATCCAATTTTGGATGCGTTCCGACACTCGGAACTCAAAATCACCCTTCTACTCTATATCCAACTATTCCCCTTTTTTCTCTCTTTAGCTAAACTCTAATCCTCTAATTCTAACTCTCTAATCTCATTCCACAAACCCACTCATAGGCTATTTTAGGGGGGATATATATGGTTATATATAGGAGTATATATGTAGGTATATATATATGTATATATTGGTATATATATAGGGGGTTTTGTGGGGGGTTAAAGGGGGTTTTTGGGCTGCTATTGATGCCATTTCTGCTGCTGCTACTGCTGCCATTTCTGCTGCTATTGCTGCTGTTTGTGGCTGTTTTGGGGGGGAAACAGCAGCCCCTATCCCCCCCTTGCTGCTGTGGTTGCTCTACTTCTTTTCCTCTCCAACTCCCTCTCTATTCTCTTCTATTTACCCTCTATATTCCTCCTCTAATTTCTTCATTTCCTCCTCTAATTTCTTCCTCTAAACTCTTCCTCTCACTCTCTAATATCTCTTAACTCTCTCACACATATCTATATATATATACACACACACTCACATTCATGGATACATACTGTAGAAGCATGGAAAATGCTAAAAGAAATGATTCATGCGGCCAGGAAAGATCCATGCGGCTCAGAAAACGCATGTAGCTCAGGGAGTCATGCGGCACAAGGAGCTATACGGCCTAAAGCATTTCATGTGGCTCAGAAGACACGTAGCTTGATAGTGCTCCCCTCCACCCACGCTGCATTAATTGCTATGATGGCTGACCCCTCTGAAAAGTTGACAGACCTGACACCAAAGCAGGTAATTATGACTCTGTCATGATGATGAATCTCTAGGGAAGAGAAAGAAATCTCTGACACGATCCCCCGAGAGCAACAAAATGCCACGTGGCCCTGCCACGTGGGTGTGCTTATGCGGCTCGAAGTGAAGACTTCCCATGCGGTTCAGAAGTGAAGCTGTCCCATGCGGCTCGAGTGGAATCATCCCTATGCGGCTCAAGAAGATCATGCCCATGCGGCTCAAGCAGACACACCATTATACGGTTCATACGGCTCATCATATGGTTCAAAAGTCTGAAGGAGGGGGCCACTGCCCAGACAGCCCTGACACGTGTCCCAAGTCTTATGCAGCCCAAATTTCATGCGGTCCAAATCTCATGCGGCCCAATCTGCATGCGGTTCCAGTCTCACCATTGGCTCTCAGGACACGTGTCCTCAGCCGATCAATCTCCCAGATTTATGGCAATCCAAGATCGGGTCGAATCACAATGATCTGGGGCACATGGCAGAAGAATAAATTTGATTTATTCGCAGATATTAGAGAATCATTATAAGGAAGATTTATGCCAATCAACATTAATTGCTAATGGGGATTTGGTGTAATCTATCCTTAATGGTTCTGATTCGTCACAATCGGAAACGAACGGCCTTGATTGATCAATCCCCAGGCCGCCGCCATCTCCAAGAGCTAATCATTGGCAACCCTAGTGATCACATCCCACTATTATAAATAGCAAGGTGCCATTCCCTTGTAATAAATAGAGAGATATACAAAAGAAAAAAAACCAGAGAAGAATACGTATACACAGAGAGACTTCCCCCATAGTCAGAGAGAGAATATACACAGAGAGAGAGAAGCCAGGAGAGCAATCAGAGAGAGAGCAAGAAGGCATTTCTTCGTCAACGACCAAGCAGATCTTTCCCGAGTCAAGGCTGCATACCGATCGTCCAAGGAGTAAGGCAGAGCGGCCGTCACTTTCCCGAGCCTCTATCGTCACCCCCCAGAATCTAAAATAAACAATCGTACTTAGACTGCTGTACCTAGGTTTTCGTCCCTAGGCTTTCTTTGTACGAGCGAGTTTGTATTGTGAGTCTAAGTTCAGTCCTCCGATAATTGTTTTGTACTTTTACAATCAATGGCAAACACGATGGCGACTCTGCTGGAGACTAACTTCTCCACGGCTGAGGAGTTGGTGACGCAATCGGACGCAGCCAAACTTGGCTCTACACAACAGAAGATGGTCGTACGCTTCGACCAACAGGCGTTCGAAGAGATGCTCTCTGAAGGTAGCACTGGCCCGGTCCAGAAGCGCACCCGCACCATAAAGGCTCGCAAAGAGTGGAGGCCAAAATCATTTGCTCCTCCGCAAGCCCTTGATGGGGTGCTCTCTATTGCTCAAGATGGCGAGAAAGACTCCCCTGCGGCCCCACTTCAGACCGTAGACAACTCTGCTATCCCCAAGTCCGGCAGAAGAAAATACTATGATACTGGACTTGCAGGGGCAAAGAGGAACTCTACGCGATCCGAGCCGCAGAAGAGTATTAGCCGCAGGGAGAAAGCCCATGCGGCTACAACCGCCGACCGCATAAAGAAAACTCATGCGGCCACATCTGTCAGCTGCATAACTTATGCGGCTATAGTTGCCAACCGCACGGATGAGACACATGCGGCTATTAAAGTCAATCGCTTGCAGAAAACCCATGCGGCCACAGATGCCAACCGCATGCGGTCAGCCTGCACGGTCGTGACTCCTAACCGCATAAAGACTCATCCTACAACAAAAGACAGCCGCATGCAGACAGCCTGCACGGTACCCAATGCTAGCCGCATAGCATCCGTCCCACGCTTCTCTCGATCAGTCTTAGACCGGCTTTCATGCGGTCCTGACTCTGATCATTCTCTGGATGATAATCCAGACTCTGTGGTATTTTACTTAGACTCCTCCTATTACACACCCACAAGTGCTAAAAGAAGGAAGTCTAGGGCAGCGCGGGCTCATCAAGTCAGACGACTGCCCCAACCTCTGACTATTGGGGCGTCCCGCTGATTATCACGCGGGCCTCTGATGGAAAGTTGTATAAAACCACTCAAGTCCAGCCCCCGGCGGCAAACAGACAAAGTGGTTCCTCTGACCTACGTGAGGTTATCCTCCACAAACGCAAGGAAAGAGAAGGAGCTTCGGGGTGTAAAGAGCCCTCACACGGACATCAATGCACCCAGGTCATCGTCAACTGCTGTTGCAGCAACGCGGCGGTGACGGAAGACCGGCCATCCGTCTTCCAAAGACTATATCACCCGAGCTCAGAAGACGAGGCACCTCCTGTTGTCTCCTGCAAGTTCGCACAGAAAGTTCTCGCCAAGGAAAGAGGGAAGAAAACGAGCATCTCCAGCCCAAAGGTGTCAACTACTGCAGCTAAGAAACCGTCGTCTAAAGGGTTATCCTCCACTGGAGTATTTCAACACACCCGTTCGAAGATGAAAACTGCTGCGGTAGGAAGTTCGTCGTCTGCAACATTGGGGGTCATCGGAACTGGGGGTAGCACTCCTCCAAACATCTACGACAATCCGACATTCCAGGAATACGGACCGGAGGAAGCAAATCCTCCGACGGATACAACAGATACCGACGTCCCCAAGGACATCCTAGACGAAGCAAGCTCCGAAGCCGGGGGTAGAGTTCCTTCCGAGTCTGAACCTGAAGAGAACATCCCTACATATCCTGATGATTTCTCGATGCACGGGTACGACTCGGAGGGTACATCCTCCACCACTCCTTCCGTCACTCCTCATGTGAAGACGGTGTTTATGACAGACAGCAATCAAGGCGGTTCCGGTGATCGCCAGCGCATCGTTACTTTGGAGGCCATATTGCACGCCTTGGTCAAGTCTGTAGACGAGATCAAAGCGGCGCTTCCTAATCTGCAGGGGGTAACACCTGGCCAGACAAGCACGGGTCCCCCAATCAACGTAGATTCAAATTCGGCGGCACCGAACCCGGGCAATAATCCTCCCGAAGTAACGGCTCCGACTGCGACAGATGAGACCCGAGAAGTAAAGAGAGAAGTTCAAGAGCTCCGAGCCATGTTCCACGCCAGAGAAAACTCTCAAGACTTCAGAATACGGCAACCATATCCTGCTGAATTGAGGGATGTTCCATTCCCACCAAGATATAAGCCGTTCAATATCAACCCCTATGATGGCAAGACCTCAGCAAGTCGATACATTACTTACTTCGAGGTCACTACCGACCATCTGCCCCATGATGACGCTATCCTGACACGGTTATTCATTGGGGCATTGGAAGGAGTCGCCTTCGATTGGTACCGCAACCTGCTGGACAATTGTATCCATTCCTTCGCTGGCTTCAAATGCCTGTTCTTGGAGAGGTTCTATGAGGTAGGGCAGGACGTCACGATGTCTACCCTCATGGACGTCATTCAAGGAGAGAAAGAGCTGACGAGGAATTACATTGAGCGGTTTTGTCAAACCGCAATAAAGTTACCATCTGGCAACCCGGACTCCTCCTTGATCGAAATTTGCCAAAAGAGACTACTTCCAACAATCAGTCTCTGGATGGGCGAGAGTCAATTCAAGGACGGGAAGGCTTTTATCATTATGCTATAAGTGCCGAAGAACGATTAAAGAAGGCTCGCCAACTGGGATTACATATCTCAGAGGGAGAGAACAAGAGCAAGCGTCCCAGCACCACCAAGGACAATGGGGGTAGCCCCTCCAACAACCGGGACAACAGAGGCAAGCAGGCTATGGTGGCCGATACAGCCCAGAAGCCTGAGTCGCAACCTGCGGACAAACAATGGCCTCAAATCACTTACTCTTTTGAAGACGGTCACGTCAAGCCTATCTTGGACATGCTCATACAAGGAGATAGGATTCAGCTTCCTCCACCAAGACGGGAGCCTCGGTCGGCTGATCTAGAGAACCCAAAGTTCTACCATTACCACCGCTACATCCACCATGCTACGCATGACTGCTACCAACTGAAACGATATATCCAAAACCTCATCGATTCGAACGCTCTGGCCATCGATTTCAAGGAGGTAACCGTGGCAGCCAACATGGTGTCCGTACAATTCGGCAGCTTCCCTCCAACAGAGACTCAGGACGGGGTTATACCCATCCCTCTGGCAACGATAGAGATTGCTAATCTCCTGCCTACTCATGCTGCTGGTCTAGTACCCCTCACCACCTCACGAGGGGAAATCATGTGGGTCTATCCGGACCTAGTCCACGAGGTAACTCAGTCCACTCCATCTTCTAAAAAGAAAAGTGGAAAAGTTAGATCCTACCGTACCACCTCAGCAGATGAAGAGGAAGTCACGGCCGTTGTTACTCGATCCGGAGCACAATCTCAACCTGTGGCTAAAAACTCGACTGATGATCATCCGCCCATTACCACGGATGCTCCGGGACCGGCTCAGCCTTCGACGACCGACAAGCCTAGGCCGAAGGAGACTCGCTTCGACAAATCCCTCCGAAAGGAAATATCTCAGGGGCTGGAGAGGCCCTACAACTTCGATATCTTGGCGCAATTGGCCAATACACCGGCCAAATTGTCCTTATATGAACTCCTGAGGCTTTCAAAGGATGTCCGCACAGCTTTGAGCGATGCACTTCAAAATGCCGACGCGTACCTGGCTCAGGTCAACCTCACGGGAGAAAATCAGCCCGCAGACCTCCAAGATAGTGCCTATACGGGAGCAATGCCCAACATCGTCTTCACTCCACAAGACATGCTCATCAAGACTAATCTACACGATCGCCCATTGTACTATACAGGCTACATCGGCAATATAAAGGTGGACCGGATGCACATTGACCCTGGGTCTTCCATAAGCATCATTCCAAAAGGACTACTGCATCATCTTCGTATCCCGATGCATCGCCTGACCCCTACAAATACCGCCATCAGCGGGTTCAATTCGGGCAGGAGCTACCCAATCGGGAAGATCCGTCTGAAATGTCAGATTGGGGATCTCCAATCAGAAGTTACTTGCTACGTCATAGATGCTGACACTTCATACAACATCCTTTTGGGGCGCCCTTGGATACATGATTACATGATCGTGCCTTCCACGCTACACCAATGCTTCAAATATGTCGACAAGCACGGCTTCGTGAGGACAGAATTTGCTGACATCGATCCCTTCAAAGGGGTCGAATCTTATTACTCGGACTCCTGCCTATACGAAAAGTCGAAGAGGCACCTTGAAGGAGGAAATGAATAAACTGATGTTGAAGCAACCACGGGATCAGAAGAACCTCTGACAATCCACCTCCAGGCTCGCAAGCCAGGCAATTCCGCACCCCTTACGGCCACGCTGCGTAAGGACGCGATCAGCCTCTCGGCACAGGAAGAGCAGTTGAGAATCCGGCTGCCAAGGTCCGGCCAGGTACCGAGACCCACGACAGGGCCACTTACCATCAGATTGCCGAGAGTCGGTCAATCCCAAACAGAGAAGCTCAATCCCTCCGATAGACCTCTGACGATACGCCTGCCTAAGAAAGGTCGTCACCCTGATGCGAGGTCTGACACTTCAAGCGAACCAGCCACCCCTCGCTCCACATCAAGTACCAGATTGGGGGTTGCTAGTCTACCGACAACCCCATGCTCTGCTCCGTCAGTTAAACCTCTGAAGATCAAGCTGACTAGGACGCCCTCTCAATCTTCATTCACACAGGGGGTAGCCGAAGAGGAACCAGAGCTAGCCAAGTATGTGGCTGCCCACACTGACGCTCCCTCCGCAGATGATATAATCCCTCTAGAAAAGATACCTTACTTCATCAATAAAGGGTTATCTTTGAACTACACCGAGCTCAATAAGCTATGTACAATGTATGCTATGGAACACGGTATAGGCACTCACCTACATACACAGGTGACAAATGTGTACACTGCTATCCAACTTACTCCAGTAGAAGATGCTTACCGAATAATCGAGGGAGGGGACCACCCAATCATCTTCGGCCGGACGAACAACCCGCATCCCCTCGCCATGGAAGAAGTCGACTTCGGATCAGATGCTGGAAGACTGCCTCTGTATCTCTATAGCCCTCAATCCAAATATCTCATGCAGAAACAGGGGTATGATCTAGAGACAACGCCAGGACTGAACTACGGTACTGGACGACGATTACCTTTAAAGACACCAGCCCCGGCGGGCAAACCACAGAACTACTATAATAAAACCCGATGCGGTTTAGGGTATGTAACGCCTACTACGACCCCAGAAAGCTCAGATGAAGAATGCGACTGGCAGTCACATTCAACCGGATCACCGACTTCTGACTCAGATACCAGCATCGGAGATGTGTTCAGACAAGTCATGTCAGTCAACATGGCATTCACCGACGCTTACGAGGAAGATGAAGACATCCCCAAAATCCTTGAGCTAGAGCCATGGGCCCAGCAATTAGACACACAATGGGAAAAGCGGTTCGAACTGAGAGAACCTCCTACTGAAGATGAGGTCATACAAGTGGATCTCGGCAGCGAATCTTCTCCAAAACCGATCTTTATCAGTAAAAGCCTAACTGACGAAGAACGAGAGTCGCTGTTAGAACTTGTCAGAGAATACATTGATGTGTTCGCCTGGAGCTATGAAGACATGCCGGGGTTAAATCCTGACATCGCTCTCCACAAACTCAATATACGGCCAGATGCAAAGCCAGTCAAGCAGCAACAACGACGCTTCCGCCCAGGCGTCATGGACGCGATCGAAGCCGAAGTCAACAAGCTAATAGCCAGCGGCTTTATTCGTGAAGAGTAATATCCTGATTGGGTCGCCAATATAGTACCCGTCCTCAAGAAGAATGGGAAAATTCGAATTTACATCGACTTCCGCAACCTGAACGAGGCATGCCCCAAAGATGAATTTCCCCTTCCTATCACAGACATCATGATCGACAATACATGCGGCTTTGAACGTATGTCATTCATGGATGGATTCTCGGGGTACAATCAAATCAAGATGTCTCCCGACGACAAAAAGCACACCTTATTCCGAACCCCGATTGGCACATACTGCTACACAGTCATGCCATTCGGTCTAAAGAATGCTGGCGTTACATATCAGCGAGCCATGAGTATCATTTTCAGAGAACATTTGCGCAAGACAGTGGAATGCTATGTCGACGACATCGCCGTCAAGAGTCGCCGTAAGGAAGATCATCTGCAAGACCTGAGAATGGTGTTCAACTTAATGCGAGCCCACAATCTGAAGATGAACCCTACGAAATCGTTCTTGGGCGTATCTAGCGGGAAGTTCTTGGGCTTCATCATCACTGCACGGGTATCCATGTAGACCCCGAGAAAACGAGGGCAATCATGGAGATGGGCCCCCCGAGAAATCTCCGTGAACTTAGAGGCCTCCAAGGGAGACTAGCTTATATCAGGAGGTTTATTTCCAACCTCTCCGGGCGATGCCGACCGTTCACCCACCTCATAAAGAAGGGAGTCTCATTCGTATGGGACGAGGAATGCCAACGCGCTTTCGATGACATCAAAGAATATTTATCAAATCCTCCAGTCCTGGTGGCCCCGGCCCCTGGAAAACCATTCCTGCTCTATGTACGAGCAATGGAACACTCCCTCGGTGCCCTGCTGGCACAAAACAACGACGCAGGCCACGAGCAGGCCATTTACTATCTCAGCCGAATGATGGTCGGGCCCGAACACCGATACACCGCTGTGGAGAAAGAATGCCTCGTCCTGGTATTCGCCATTCAAAAGATGCGGCACTATGTCACGGGGCAAACCATACATGTGATCTCACGAATCAACCCTCTCAGGGTCCTCATGACCAAACCTGGGGCACTCAGCTCCCGCCTCGCTACATGGGCGATATTGCTGTCCCCCTATCATATGATCTTCGTCCCGCAGAAGGCTGTCAAAGGTCAAGCCCTGGCAGACTTTTTGGCGGCTCATCCAGGATCGGAATCATCCAGAATACACGAAGAAATCCCAGATGAGGTCGCCGATTCAAATACAACCACCCACGATAACATATGGCGGATGTTCTTCGATGGCGCTCAAGAACCGGACCCAAGGGAAACATCGTCGTCGGAGTCGGAGTAGTATTGGTCTTTCCTACCGGGCTAGTGATCAATCGCGCCTACTCTCTCACGGAACCCTGCTCTAACAACGTGGCCAAGTACAACGCTTTGGTCATTGGCCTCCAACTCGCAAGAGAACTGGGGGTAGAATACCTTGAAGCATACGGCGATTCACAATTAATCGTCAACCAGATTCGGGGGACGTACGAAGTCCGCCATGAAGACATGATCCCCTACCACCAAATAGCGATCAACATTATCTCATCATTCGAGGGATTCTTCATCGAACACGTCCCCAGACTCCAAAATATCGAAGCTGATGCCCTAGCAGGCCTGGCTGCTTCCCTAGCAGTGCCAAACCACTCTCATCATTCGGTCGATGTAATCGGCCATGAGCTGGTCTGCCCCAAGAACAACGTTCAAGCCATGGCGAGTTATTCTACTTAGATGATCGACGGAGCGCCAGACTGGAGACAACCATTCATAGACTTCGTGGTCTACGACATCCTGCCCGAGAACCCGAAGGAGGCTACTTCTATCAGACGGCGTTCTCTCAGATTCTTCTACGATACAGAGACGAAAATGCTGTATCGCCGCTCCTACGACGGATTACTACTTCGGTGCTTGTTGAACGCAGAAGCCAAAGAAGCCGTACGAGAGGCTCATGACGGTGTCTGCGGGGCCCATCAGCCTGGCCCTAAGCTGCAAGACTGCCTTCGTCGGATGGGCTACTATTGGCCCACGATGGTGGCTGATGCAATAGATTATGCCCAAAAATGTAAGGCATGTCAAGTCCATGCAGACTTCATTCACCAACCATCCGAATTTCTACATCCGATAGTGGCATCCTGGCCATTCGAAGCATGGGGAATGGATATCATTGGTCCAATCACCCCACCTTCCTCCCGAGGATATCGCTTCATACTTGCGATCACTGATTACTTCTCAAAGTGGGCAGAGGCTGTCCCACTCGCCGAAGTCAAGACTTCGAACGTAATCAGCTTCCTGAAACACTACGTCATCTACCGCTTTAGACTGCCCCGAAGGATCATCCATGATAATAGTCTGCAGTTTATAAGCCACGCATTCTACCGATTCTGCGACAAACACCGCATTCAGAATGTCGCTTCGACACCATACAACCCGGCAGCAAATGGGTTAGCAGAGGCATTCAATAAAACAATCATCAAACTCCTCAAGAAATTTGTCTCCTCCAACAAACGCGACTGGAACGAGAAGCTCGGCAAGTGCTTATGGGCTTATCGCACCACGGTTCGAACAGCCATCGGGAATACACCATTCTCTCCGGTGTACGGGAGTAAGGCAGTTCTCCCATTAGAGACTCAGATTCCCTCACTCCGAGTCGCCTCACTTATCAATTGACAACGGATGATAACTACCGACGTCGACTACAAGAGTTAGAGGCCTTAAATGAAAAACGCCTCCTAGCCCAGCAAAGGATCGAATTATACCAAGCATGCATCTCAGGAGCCTTCAACAAAGAGGTCAAAGTCAGAACATTCCAAGTGGGCGATCTTGTTTTGGCAGTCAGGAGGCCAATGGTCATGACTCACAAGACCACCGGCAAGTTCCAGCCAAAATGGGAAGGCCCATTTATCATCGAGGCCGTGTTCTCTAATGGTGCTTACCGCCTCGCCAAGCAGAACGGAGACTTGCTCATGTTGCCCGTCAATGGCAAGTTCCTGAAGAAATACTATGTTTAAACAATATTTTCCAGAGTTTCGAGTTATGTGCCCGCTGGTACCTCTGAACTCAACCCCCTAATTTTCCAACTTATCGAGTCACGTACCCTCTTGTACCGCTGAACTCATACCCCAAATTCCCAAGTCATGTACCTGCTAGTACCTCTGAACTTACACTTTGATTCCAACATTCACAGATTTTCGAGTCACGTACCCGCGTGTACCGCTGAACTCATGCCCTTCTTCCATAAAGATATCCCAAATTTCCAAGTCATGTACCTGCTGGTACCTCTGAACTTACAATTTGATTCCAATATTCATGGATTGTCGAGTCATGTACCCGCTAGTACCAATGAACTCACCCTATAATTTTCCAGATCTTCGAGTCATGTACCCACTGGTACCGCTGAACTCACACTCACCATTCTCCAGATTCTCGAGTCATGTACCCGATGGTGCCTCTGAACTCACATCCTGGTCACTCTTTCAGGTAGAAAGTTATGTATGATCATACCGCTGAACTTTCTTCCTACAAGAGATCCTCCCTCATGATCTAATACCTGCACTCCCAGTGCACAACAAAGGTAACGGATCCACAAATTTCCGAGACGACCATGTCCTCATCACCTCTGAGTCGTCCCATTTCCGCAAAAAACAAATCACCTCTACATAGAATTTCCATGTCCTCATTACCTCTGAGTTATTCTACGTACCCCTCCTTCATTGAGCCCACTCCTGTCATGTCCTCATTACCTCTGAATGGGAAGGCTCCGTCGAAGAAACCTTCATACTTGCCATATCCTCATTACCTCTGAGTAAGTATGATGATCCCCTTTCGACCTATTACCTGTACCCACAACCGGAGTACGCCAAGGGTAATGGGTCCACAAATGTCCTCTGTTGACCACAAATGTCCTTTGTTGACCACAAATGTCCTCTGTTGACCACAAATGTCCTCTGTTGACCACCAATACCCTCCGTCGAGTTCGCTCCTGCCATGTACTCATTACCTTTGAGTAGGAAGGCTTTACGATTCAAAAAACTTTCCTACTTACCATGTCCTCGTTACCTCTGAGCAAGTATGTTAGTTCTCTTTCATCCTATTACCCGTATCCTAAACCAGGGTATGCCAAGGGTAATAGGCCCACAAATATCCTCAGCTAAATTTCTTAACACAAACCTATCACCTCATCATGCCCCAGGAGCCCAGCTGCTCTACGGCAATTCTTTTCTCAATACCAAGAGCACCCATGACCACTTTGTTATGGCTGCTTCAGGCATCCTGACCGAAACTTGTTATCTCTACCTAAAACCAAGGTACGCCATGGGTAACAGGTCCACAAATATATCCCCTATGCGGGGGAGAACATCACCACAATATCACAGGCACAACAGGCAATACAAATGAAGGGTAGAATAGAAAATACTCTTTATTTGAAGGAAGAAAAGAAGTACTACATACTTCGGGACCACGTCCCTTTCAAAAAAAAAAGAGGGAGAAGAGAAAGAAAAAGAAGGAAAAAGAAAAGGCCAACTACATTTCAGTGTTACTCAATTCTAGGAGGCGGTCTCTCAATGAGGTGGTCTCCTGCTCAATCCGTTGCCGAGCGCGACGCTCGGCCTCCTGGAGTAACCGCTCCTCATTGTCCAAATCCCGGAGCGCCTGACAGTCATCTTCCAATTTCTTCAAGACAGCCTCCAGGTCAGTCGAAGCTTGAGTAACCCTGTCAGCTTCCTGAACAATTAGCCCCCTGTCATTGCGGGCAGTCTCGAATTCAGACTCCAGGAAAGTCAACTTCTTCTGAAGCGCAAGGATCTGCTCCCGCGTCTCGGTAATCTCACGAGAGATAGACTCCTCCCGAGCCACAACGTTTTCGGTCGCATAACTTAATTGATCATACCGATCAGCTAAGTCGCTGAGATCCTTCAGTGCGGCCGGTCGGGTCTTATCTCGAGCCGCTCTGGTCCTCTCTATAACAGCAATAAGGGAATTCCGCTCCTCGTTTATAACAGCAGGCAGATCAGCCTGCCGCAATACTCGAAGCTCGGACACCAGCTGATCAGCCTCCAGCAATTTTACCTCCAGAAGCGAAGCCATTCCTGCATCATCAGGAAGATCCCTAAGGATGTTTATTTGACCATGGGCGCATCTTCGGGCCAAGGTAAAAGAGGTCCCTCTTTCTACAGCGGCCTCGATTCCCCTCTTCAAATGACGATGGAAACTGGCAACCACATCCTGCAACGCGTCGTTCAAATCTACAGCAGAGGAGGGCGTCAGAGAAAGCCGGAGCGGCAACGTCGGAGGAGTAACGCTAGAGCTCGCCACCAAGGGAGCGGAGTCCGAGCAGAAAGATGCATGAATAGCGGCCAACTCATCTTCCGCCGCCCGGAGAGCTTGGATGCTCGGCAGGGAAGAAAGGTCGATTCTCGAAGCCATTGGAGTGGAGGATGATGCAAGGACCATTGTTCCCTGCCCCGACTGCCCCGGGAACTGGCCCGTTAAACTCGGGCCCCCAGGAGGCCCATCAAGACGAGTCGGGCAGTGAGAAAGTATACCCCTTTCCACCGATGCCCCTTCGGTTGGGGTTGTCTCGACGACGTCCATCCTCGGCACTGAAGGGGCAGGACCTGAATGTCCAGAATAACAGTCAATCGACGTAACCCGAAGGACATGATGATAGAGCAGATAGGCTTCCTCACGGGTTAAGATTCGGCTAATCTTACCAGGGGAGGGGCATGAAGGTCGCGGCAACGGGGGGTGCGGTAGTTGAAGACGAAGCCGACTTCCTACTCTTCGCCACAGCTTTCTTTACTGCCTTGGAAGCCCTAGGTGCCATCGTAGTCTGTCAGTCAGAAGAAGAAAGCAAGACAAAAATCTTAAATCAAGAAGAGTCCAAGAGAGAAAACCCTCCAAAAACCCTTTCATTTATAGAGGACCAAGACCGACGCCTCGTACAAAGAAGTCGACCCTTCGGCTATCGATGCAGACCAGATAATTAAAGATCAGAAACTCTTGGGATCCTGCCCCAAAAAGGGTTTGCATGCATGACATGATGACGTGGCAAACAGCTATACGGGTGAACAGTCTCCTGCGGCTAAGTCACTTATGCGGCTGAATAATTCATGCGGCCGAGACTTCTATGCGGTCAGAATTCCATATGCGGCTAGAGGAACCTGGCTATGCTTCTTATTCAAAGTATTTCAATTTTACAAATTGAAAACTTTGAAGGGGGTCCTGTAGAAGCATGGAAAATGCTAAAGGAAATGATTCATGTGGCCAGGAAAGATCCATGCGGCTCAGAAAACGCATGTAGCTCAAGGAGTCATGCGGCACAAAGAGCTATGCGGCCTAAAGCATTTCATGCGGCTCAGAAGACACGTAGCTTGATAGTGCTCCCCTCCATCCACGCTGTATTAATTGCTATGACGGCTGACCCCTCTGAAAAGTTGACAGACCTGACACCAAAGCAGGTAATTATGACTCTGTCATGATGATAAATCTCTAGGGAAGAGAAAGAAATCTCTGACACGATCCCCCGAGAGCAACAAAATGCCACGTGGCCCTGCCACGTGGGTGTGCTTATGCGGCTCGAAGTGAAGACTTCCCATGCGGTTCAGAAGTGAAGCTGTCCCATGCGGCTCGAGTGGAATCATCCCTATGCGGCTCAAGAAAATCATGCCCATGCGGCTCAAGCAGACACACCATTATGCGGTTCATGCGGCTCATCATATGGTTCAGAAGTCTGAAGGAGGGGGCCACTGCCCAAACAGCCCTGACACGTGTCCCAAGTCTTATGCGGCCCAAAATTCATGCGGCCCAAATCTCATGCGGCCCAATCTGCATGCGGTTCCAGTCTCACCATTGGCTCTCAGGACACGTGTCCTCGGCCGATCAATCTCCCAGATTTATGGCAATCCAAGATCGGGTCGAATCACAATGATCTGGGGCACGTGGCAGGAGAATAAATTTGATTTATTCGCAGATATTAGAGAATCATTATAAGGAAGATTTATGCCAATCGACATTAATTGCTAATGGGGATTTGGTGTAATCTACCCTTAATGGTTCTGATTCGTCACAATCAGAAACGAACGGCCTGGATTGATCAATCCCCAGGCCGCCGCCATCTCCAAGAGCTAATCATTGGCAACCCTAGTGATCACATCCCACTATTATAAATAGCAAGGTGCCATTCCCTTGTAATAAATAGAGAGATATACAAAAGAAAAAAAAACTAGAGAAGAATACGTATACACAGAGAGACTTCCCCCATAGTCAGAGAGAGAATATACACAGAGAGAGAGAAGCCAGGAGAGCAATCAGAGAGAGAGCAAGAAGGCATTTCTTCGTCAACGACCAAGCAGATCTTCTCCGAGTCAAGGCTGCGTACCGATCGTCCAAGGAGTAAGGCAGAGCGGCCGTCGCTTTTCCGAGCCTCTATCGTCACCCCCCAGAATCTAAAATAAACAATCGTACTTAGACTGCTGTACCTAGGTTTTCGTCCCTAGGCTTTCTTTGTACAAGCGAGTTTGTATTGTGAGTCTAAGTTCAGTCCTCCGATAATTGTTCTGTACTTTTACAATCAATGGCAAACACATACATACATATATAGACACACACACACATACATATCTATATATATATATATATACATAGACACACATACATATCTATATATGTGGAAAAAAAAAATATATATATATATATACATAGACACACACACACATACATATCTATATATATATATATATATATATATATATATATATATATATACATAGACACATACACATATGGATATCTATATATGGACACACACACACTACCAACACCACCACTACCACCACACACACACACTACCAACACCACCACTACCACCACACACACACATACACATATACTCCTAAACGACCCAAAACCTTATCCGAATACCCAATTCTTACAATTCTACTCTCTAGAGCCTAGACACGTGCCCCATACGAGAAATCTAACTCGCGCACCCGAGCAGAAACGAGAAACGAGGCCCGAATGGCCAAATGGCCATTTTGGCGACTTCGGGGTGTCCGATTCGCGATACCGCGTGATACGGACACCAAACATATCCGGATTCGACCCAAACTCTACCCACGAGTTCTAAATAATGATTAGAACCTATTCTAAGTACTAGCTTGCCGATTCTAGTGTCGGTGCAAAAAGTCACCCATGTGTTGGAACCCGAAAATCCCGAAAAAGCCTATTTTTATAATTTCTTGCAAAACGACCCCACGTATCCAAATATGGACACATACCTAGCCTCATCTCACCCAAACTAACCTAATTAGGTCTAATTAGGTTAGGGGTAACATCCAAACATGTCAATTTAGGATTTTCCCTAAAATTGGCACTAAACCTAGCCCGAAAGTTCCGAAATGAGTCCAATGGGTTCCAAACCTCTTCTAATGGGTTGTCCTACGCCTCGGGTATCCTCTAATATGTAAATAATACTAATTAGGAGCAATTACAAGAGTTAGAGTTAGGGTTTACCTCTTAGGAGTTGGAATCCCAAGAAAAAGCCCCAAAATTGGTTCTTTTTGGGTCAAGAGCCAAATCTAAGCCTCCAACCCCTCCATGCTAGGTTCTACTTAGATAAAAATTACAAATAAGAGATAAACAAGGGTTAGCACCAAGATTAGAGAGAGATCTAGAGAAATGGAAGAGATGTGACTTACTTTTGAGCCTAAAATCCAAAGGAGAAGGGAAGAGATCATTGTAAAATGAGAGAAGGAAGAGAGAGAGAGGGTTTTTCTTGCAATGAGAACAATGGAGGGATGTTGCTGCTGGCCGGCCATGTATGGGAGGTTTGGGGGCTTTGGCAAATGTCCAAAATGCCCTCCAAGCCTCCTCTAGGTCAAAATTGACTTAAACAATTTTTCGGTGTCGAAAAAACCAAGTTAAAATCTGCAAATTGACCGATTAAGCCACGAGGAAATTGTCTAAAGGTACCAGACTAATTTGTGGGATTTTATGGGCCATATCTAACTTAAGTTTGGGTCCCGATCAGAGTCTAGGCTACCCCGGGTCACCGATACGAGTCGAAATGAGCTAAAATTTGAACCGGACTCTAAAAATCCCCAAATAACAATAAAATTAAATAAAAATTTCTAAATTATAAAAATTACCATTTTACCCTAAATTTTGAAAACAGACAGTTACAACTGTGTAACAGAACACCCCCTTCGGAGTCCTGAATGACATGTGCTTTACGTCATCGGGGAATATTTTGATCTGATTGTAGCCCAAATACCCGTCCATAAAAGACATGCGTTCGAAGATACATGTATTATCGATCATCATGTCAGTGATTGGAAGCGAGAATTCGTCCTTCGGGCAAGTAGTATTGAGATCCCTGAAGTCAATGCAAACTCGTATCTTTCCATTCTTCTTGGTGACGGAGATGACATTGGCCACCCAATCCGGATGTTGCTCTTCACGGATGAACCCGCTGCTCAGGAGTTTGTCCACCTCTTGATTGAGAGCATTTATGATGTCAGGACAAAAACGTCATTGTTGTTATTTTACAGGCTTAGCATCAGGCAAGATGTTAAGTCTATGCATCACGATCTGGGGATCAAGTCCCGGCATATCTTCGTAGCTCGAGGCGAAGACCTCGATATATTCTTTGGCCAATTGGACCAAAGACTCCCGGTCTTCTCCTTTTAGGCTCTTGCTGATAAAGATGGGTTTGAAAGGAGGTCCATCCCCAAGGTCAACCTATTTGACCTCGTCTTCGGTAGGGGGTTCGTATAATTTAAAACGAGACTCCCACTGTGCTCCTAGGCATTGAGCCTAAGGTTCTTTCTCAAAGAATTTCGGCGTTTGATCATCGCCTTCATCCTCTTGAGATTGTGCAGATGCCATGTTGACTGATAGCACCTTCTTGAGGACTGAGCCGATACTGGTATCGGAATCCCAAGTTGATGCTTCGGACGAATGAGAGTGTTCTATTTCTTCTGCCTTCGAACTCTCTAGAGTAGCCGACGGCGTGACATAGCATATCCCGCGTCGAGTACGATGATAGTATTCCTGTGACTTTCCTTTAGGTATTGGAGCCGGAGAGGAAAACGCCGGCCTTTGCCGTAGTTCAGGCCTTTATTGCTTTTCAGGTCGTAACCCATCTTTTGAATAAGGTACTTTGCCTTGTCCGTATACCGATAGACTTGTATTCTGCCGGTATCTGGTTCTGGCTCGAGTGGCGGGAGGTCTTGGTGACGCTCGACTTTGTCAAAGATGATGGGTTCTTCATCCCAATTCTACGATAGGACTATAAAACAGACTCCTTGGGACGGGGCTACTCGATTTACATGATTGACGGTCGTTATTTGTGTTTGTAACGACCGTAGAGCATTATCTAGTGTATACATGGCATTCTAATGTGGAAGACTAGAATAATTGAAAGACACTCTATTATTGATAAAATACGAGATTTTGTCCTGCGGGATTACATTGTCAAGAGAGGGTGCATCTATATCAGCAGATATGTATTCTCCTAACTCTTCATCTATGAGAACTGGGGCTAGTTCGGGAGAGCCCACCGCAGATATAACCTTGGGGTCCAAGAGGGCTATGTGGGCCTTCTATTGCAGCTTGAGTGATTATGGAGGCTTGCCTTTAAGACGCACCTTCAGGGGTGCCTCAACTACGCCTTCGATGATAGGTGCCTTCCCCTATAGTTTTGCCACAAGGGGAGCCGACGTTTGAGGAGGTTTTCCCTTGAGCCGTATCTTCAAGGGAGCTTCAGTAGGTGCTCTACCTAGAGAAGTCGGTACTTTTCCAGGTAGCTTGATGGTCATGGAAGACAGCATCTGAGGCGATTTCCCTTTGAGTCGAATTTTCAAAGGAGCGTCGGGAATCATCTCTGGCTCCATGTCCGGCTCTGCCGCTGTTTCTGCTTCGTCGTCAGCATCATTGGCTTTCCTTTTATCGAGCGACTTATATAAGCTAGCGTCGGTGAAATAGGCTTCGACCCCCTTGAAAGGGTCAATGTCCGCAAACTTTGTCTGGATGATATCGTTGGTGGATACGTACTTCATACATTGGTGGAGTGTAGATGGCACCACCATGTACTCATGTAGCCACGGTCGATCCAGCAGGAGGTTGTAGTTGACTTCGGCATCTACGACATAGTAAGTCACTTCGGTTCGGAGGTTACCGATATGACACTTCAGTCGTATTTTGCCCAGCGGTTCACTTTTGCTAGCATTAAAACCGCTAATTATAGTGTTGGAAGGCGCCAGGCGGTACATTGGGATCCCAGTATTGAGAGCAGAGTCCTAGGGATGATGCCGAGAAAAGACCCTGTATCAATCTGAATTCGCTTTACCATGACGGAACCCACATAACCTGTGTAATACAGTGGCCTGGTGTGCCGGTTGTGCTTGAGCAGCATATCTTGTTGGGTGAAGGTTATGTTGGGGATGACCTCATCCGCACAACGGCAGTGTGCACATGTGGTCGGGATATCCTCAGGCTGCTTGACCTGACTGATGAAGGACTCAGCATCCTTCAAGGCTTCACAGAGAGCTTCACGGGTGTCTTTGGAAAGACGAAGAAGCTCGAACAGTGACAAACGGGCAGGAGTACCGGCAAGTTGTGTCAGTATGTCAAAGTTGTGGGGCTTGGCTAGCCCCGAATAATTTTTCCTTTGCAAAGGCTTGTCGAAACGGGCCTCTACGTGCTTCTATTTAATGGCTGCTGGAGGTCTGGATGGGCCCTCTACCTTGGAAGCAGGGGCAGTGCAGGTAGGCACCACCTCGACGGCAACTTCATCAGGTTGGGCGTTCGGTTGTGAACGCGTTTGTACAGGAAGCACCTCTTCCGTGGAGGAAGAGACCATGCGGCAAGCCTTGATCTTCTTGTCCTTGGTTTTGGAAGCAGAGCATACATCCGATTGAGTAACTTCGGAGACGAGATCTGGGTGAACCCATAAGCTCTCCCCGAGATGTGGTGAGTAGGATGAGTCCACTCACGTTGTCACAAGTAGGTGGTAGGTTAACCACCTCCATTGTCGCCTTTGGGATGGGGACGACGCCATCTTGTGCTTTGGTTGGCGGTAAGGTACCGAATTGGAGCGACACCAGGTTGGCCGAGACTGTCTTCTCCTCATAGTCGACGGAGATAACAATCGCATTGATCATACGCTGGATGTAGTTCATGAGGACATAGCAGTCCTGAGTTGGATGTCCGACAAACCGATGGTAGTGATAGTACCTCGGATTGTCCACTCTCCCAACCTCGTCGGGATGCTTCGGGTCCGGCAATTTGATCTTATCACCCTACTTCAGCATCTCGAAGAGTTGTAAGGTGTCTTCATCGTTGAAAGAATAGACCTCCTTTGGTCTCGGCACAAGTGGAGGCTTCTGAGTAGGTGCTTGTGCACCTTTGGAGGCATTGACAGTCAGTGCCTGCTTTCCTTTCTTCTCACGTCCAGGGTTATTGGCAGAAGGCCGTTTTCCCTTGTCTTCAAAAGCAGGGAAACTGACTCCCAGAAGGCGAGCATTGGATGCCTTCTTTTCAGCTGCTTCAGTCCTCAATAATCAATGAGCTCCAATCGGGAGGAGGAGTGGAGTTGAGTCAGAGCTTGATCGCAGGAAGCATGTTCATGCTACAGGAGGAGAGGAGGGCATGTTCTGGCATGCCCGGGGGCAGTCTGTAAGCAGGCTTATCGGAATCGTTCGATGAATGCTCGTCTCCTTCTCCTTCTGACGCACCTCTATCAGGGACGCCATTGTCATGTCTTTCCCTCCGTCGTAGAAACTGATCGAGGAAGAGACATGTCAGGTCGTCGAAGGAGGATATGGAGTTGTCAGGGAGACTGCAGTACCAGTCGTAAGCCACTCCTTTCAATGCCCCAATAAACAGGCTGGTGAGTAGCGCGTCTTCCTTAGGGAGATGTCCTAGTTTGAGACTGAAAGTATGTCAGATAACAGCTTGGAGAGTCCTTTCCGTCATATGGTGTCAACTGTTTGTGGTTTATACTTGGAAGGATAAACTACTTTGTTGCATTCGAGGGGGTATGGTTGTGGGATCCCCACTTCTGGCGCTCTTCCTGTCTACTTCTTCGACTCGAAGCGCTCATGCAAGTCCTTGATCATCTCCACCACGTCTTCTATGGAGCTGGGAGTCGGAGACGGTGGTACAGTTTGGAGTTATACATTCGAAGGTTCCGACACTCGAGGTGCTTCTCGGCAGTCGGTATTCAAGGATGCCCGTTGAAGGGGCACGCTTGATTCCCCTATTGGCTCCTGGGTCAGGATTAGGGAAGGTGCTCTGGCCAAAGCTGACCGTATCTCGAACACTGCTTGAGTCAGTGCCTGCATGGAGGACAGAGAGGGTTTTGAGTCCTCCTCTCAAGGTATCCATAGTGCTGAACGAGATCTGCTGGTGGCACATCTTACTCCGTATCACCACCTCCCGTCATGTATACTGTTATGATATGACTGGAAGTGGATGTATCGGTTGAAGCTTCGCTTTCAGCCTCGCTCTCTTGTATAAAAGGAACTTCTCCTGGAGCTTCAGTCTTGGCTACCCCCAGCTATGTTCTAGGAGGATGTCTTCGTCTTCGGGTTGAAGATCCACAGGGGCTTGACTACCCCAGCTATGTTCGGGAGGCTAACTTCATCTTCGGAATAAAGATCCACAGGGGCTTGACTACCCCCAGCTTTCCTCTGAGATCTTCTTTCTCCCCCGGGTGCCCTCAAACACTCCTGAGGACGGGACGGTCGTCTTGGTCTTCCTCGGCTGGCTCTTAGATGAGGACGAGGTCGAGGAGTTGTCTGTCGCTATTTTAAATTGATGGAGAGTTGGAGACTACGTTGCAAGAAGCAACCTTTAGTTCTGGCTCCTCTTCAGTTAACACCTTCTTTCCGAGGCGACGTTGGAGGGTTGTTGATGATAGTAGCCGCTGGAACACAGACTGCCTTTGTGGTGGGACTGCTGTCTTGTAACAACAGTTGATGGTGACTACAACACAGGTGTGTCCTGTGAGGGGCGCATTGTGCTTGTCAGTCGACTCTCCTGATTGGCGTTTGTGAATGATCATATTATGCAAATCGTTGGAGGAGAGCACCACCTTCACACCTCCATCAGGCACATGGCAAGGCCAAGCGCCGGGATGGTCAAGTGAATGCTGTACCCCTGATCTGACTCAAAAGATGCACCCAGATCAATAGTGGGAAAGCAATATTTAGAGTGGCTTGAACCAGCCTCAGACGCACAACCAATGAAGGCACGAGGGTTCAAGACCACAGAGTTTGCCTTGCACGACTTGGTTGCGAATGCAGCAGATGCGCCCAAGTGTGACAAGGACTTTGAGGGTCAGCTCATTTCTGGCACAGAAGCACCCGAGTCAACTTTATACAGCTTACCATCAGCAGCGCGCATGATTGTGAGTGCATACTTCTGGTTTGCCGTTGGCATAGCACGTTTGAGGCGCATGGCCCGTGCCGCCTTGGACTTCTTCTGCGGCTCATCAGAGTTCATGTGCAGGGCGTTAGATACGTCCCTGCTCCGTCGACGCATCTTCCTTGTCTAAGAAGAAGAAGGTTGGGGAATGTAGTCAGCCCTACGTTTCCCCGAGAGATGTGCTGCACCCACAGGCGCATCCTGGCTGCTGAGGACGTCAGCGGGAAGGGTAGGCTGCATCGGCGCATCCCCTTCGGTGATGGTGCCAGGGTCCTCGACCTTGCGCACCCAGGCTTGGCAAGACTTCTTCGACTTCGGCAGCCGCTTCGAAGGACTTGCACTGCCTTCAGAGATGAAATCCTCATACGCCTATTGATCGAGGCATACGACCAGCGTCTTGTGGGAGGAGCCCACCTTCACGTCGTCAGATTGCTGACACAGCTTTCTCAGCGGAGGAGAAAGAGGTCCCAAGCAGAGTCGCCAGCTTGTTTGCCATTAAAATCTTTTGACTGTAATTTCAATTACAAACAGAATAGTGTTACAATATAGGACTTAGATGTAGTCCTAGGAGTATACTTTTGTTTATCTGGGTCCTGTGTCGATGGAGCGAGTGGTAATGCGTTGACTCCCTTGACGATCTGACGATAGTTTTCGGTTCTCTGAAGGTCTGAGTTGCTCTGGGTGCTGGAGCTTGTGGAGAGAAAGAAGACATTGAGTGTCTCTGTATATATGTCTGTCCCATCGTGTGTGTAAGAAGGAGATGATCCCTCTATTTATAAGTAGCAGGTTGGGTTGCTCGTGCGTGCATATGTAGGATGCGCCTATACGTGGGGACGCCACGTGGTTGGAGCTGCGGGAGGTGCATGGATGATGCACCATCATCTGTGGGTTGAATCCTTTATGCTGCATTTGTGGGCAGGTACGTAGCAGGGAAGAGGATCTTTCAGTTGCTGAGATCTTGGGTGATTAGCACCCCTTCATAGGCTGAACTGAGTCAAAGCACACGTGGCGCATGTCTGTAGCTCAAAGATCTCGGATTTGGTGGTGGGTAATCTGATAGGATGCGCCTGGGATTGGGCGCATGAGAAGAATTTGGCTCGCAACCTTCAGGAGTCACGAACCAGTCTGGACACACGGCTTTTGAGGCGCATGCGAATCTTCAGGCGCATGGCTGCTGAAGCGCATGCAAGTGGTTGGTTGGCCACGTGAGTAACCGTCAAAGAAAAGTAATGATGATGCTGACATAAGCGACGCTTCGTTTTCTACAAAAGCTGCCAACTGTTCAGTCATCGGGAGACGTGCTGCCAACTCTGTCACTTTGGTATTAATTGCTTGGTGGAAGACGAGCCGAAGTGGGCGCATCGATTTTTCCTCCACTAGGCGCACGGGTCCATGTTGATTAGGACGTATGGATCTGTGCTTTGTTAGACGCATCTATACAGGGTGCTTGGTACTGACGGGCGCATCTGTACGATGCACGGTATCTGACCGGCGCTTCCGTTTGCATGACACATCTTTATTGGTTCGACTGTTGAGTTCTTCAAATGCTTTAAATAGCCGTTTTGACTTGGCTGAATTCAAGGAGTCAGGTTCCTCACCATAAATGCAAATTCATTGCACGAGATTCGAAGAGCCCGCCACTTGGCGTATGGGTTTGATTTGCCCGGCCTATAAATAATAGCAAGGAGAGAGTTTGCTTCTCGTTCTCTCACGTCTTCCTGAATGAACTTATTTGCTCGAGTACATTCTGTTGACAAGATACTCCCGAGTGTGAAGATGCGATGAGTTGTCTTCGTTCATGCATTTGAAGGTGACTATTACATCCAAAAGTCAGGTTCGCGGACTTCTGAAGCAGGCGGAAGGTGCCTATTACATCCAAAGATCGGAATGCTCGAGCCCCATCTCGGTTATGCTGGAAGAGCCGCAGATCAGAATTGTGGTACCCCCATCTTTCTTGGGCTTTGGAGAGCTCTTCCTCCAGCTAGAGTGGGTTTGGCTTCCCTCTCTGGTTCTGCTCAAAGCTGCTCCTTTCGCCGAAGCACTTGATCGGATCGAAGTGGAGCGCATATGCTGAGACTTCATGATGCGCATAACTGAGACGCTGAAGAGATGTGCCTAACTGAGATGCTGAAGAGACGCGCCTAACTGAGACGCTGAAGAGACGCGCCTGACTGATGATGCGCCTGGCGGGAGGCACATGGCAGTTTGCTGTGCTTGGCTGTAGTCTTAGGATCTTTCTTCTTGTAGAAGTTCTCCTTTGTAAAGCCTTTCTTTTAGACATGTAATAGACTTTTATATGAAATAAAAATCTTCTTTTGATGTCTATACTTTTGTTGTTCTTTGTTGTACCAAGTACTTCGTTAGAGCTCCCTGGCGCATGTAGTGTTAAGCGCATAGGAATTCTGACCTGTAGATGCGCCTTGAAATTCCATGCTTCTACAGCAGTCTCTTATGGTCAATAACAAGCCTAGTGTCTCAATCTCAAGCAAGCAAATAAATATTACAAGATATTAGAGCATCAGACATACAAAGTAAGGCGTCCCAAACATAACATATTCATATGATCATGAAGTTAGTCATACAAAATACGAAGACTAACAAGAGTTAAAGTCATACATGATCAACCCTAGGATTTGTCAATCATGTTACAGCCCTTAGGCAGACAGAATATAAGTTTCAACACGAGGTAACACTTGCTCGGTAGCTAAATGCCTCAAAAGAATAATTTTACAATAGAGTGGGAGAGCAAAATAAGAAACCCACTCGTTGTCAGGGATTGCGTCTAGTGTTCACCATCTGGCTGGAAAGCAGGTAGATCCTTGGGTGCTACTCTGAAATCTGGCCATACAAAAATAGTTGGGTTAGACCCCAGAAAGAGCAAGTGCCACAAGGGAGGCTTCACTTAGGAACTAAAACCAGCATGTTAATAAACAGAAGATATAAATAATGAACAAGATTAAGTAACAAGAAGACAGGGTTAGAATAAAACAAGAGCTTGTATTATGAAAACAAAAGGCGGAATATAATTCCCATATTAACCACGAGGCAAGCATTCAGGCATGGCCAATCAAGTCTTACGGCTTGCTATCATTAGCTAACTAGGGTTATCACAGGCCTAGTTACTAATAAGATGCATTTGAGATATTCCCAAGTCACAAGCCCTGCAGTTATCCAGGTTATCTAGGCGAGGTTGCTTAGAGTTATCAAGATTACATGAGTTGCATAAGTTACAAGATGACTTGGTGTACCTTAGTACATTTATGTTCAAGAAGTGCCCCCACATGATAATGGGCTGGAAATGTGCCATATTCGTCGGCAGGCTACAAGTCCACTTAGGTGTGGCCGGGATAACGGGATTGCCTATAACTGGAAAAATCTTTCTATATGAACTACTTGATCAATCTAGTCATTAACCTAGTCAGATTTATTATGAATTTCTGACCGCAGGTAACTAAGAATCCATGTCCTAGGCATGATGTAAGACGAGACAGGTAGTTTGTACAAGCACAATCAAGAGAATCAACCATGGTGTCAAGACAAGAGTTACTTAGCAAGTCAGGGTAGTCGTTGCAACAGCCTTTCAAGATTATTATGTCATGTCAGGTTACTTGTTACTTGTCAAGATTACTTGTCAGGAGTGCACCTCGACAGACCACTATCAAGATTATACATGTTATGTCAAGTTGCTTATCATGTCATAAGTGCTTGTCAAGAGTGCGCCTCGATGGGCCACTATCAAGATTATCAAGAAGGGTTCATATTAACATGTCGTGCTCATGCTATAAGTACTTATCATATCAAGAATTACAGGTTAAGTGTGCGCCACGATGGGCCACCAAAGGAGTTATCATGCCGTGTTCATGTCAAGTTCAGATCATAGCCTAGAATTATCATATTCAAGTCTAAGTCAAAGCTCAAGTGCAAGTCAAGTTCGTGTTACAGCCAAGTCAGGGTCATGCTCAGGTCGGGTCAAAACTCAGGGACATGTATATAACAAAATATGTAGACAACTGCAAGAATAAGGAATGTGCAGGGGGTAGGCGCATAACAATGGGCGCCTAACGATGGATGGGCGTCTAGGCAAGCATGGATGCCTGGGCATAAATGGATACCAGAGTCAGGATGGCACATGGTCGAGGTAGGCGCATGGCCAGAGAGGCGCTGGACCATCATGGGCGCATGGCCAGATATAGGCGTATAGCCAAAGAGGCGCATAGCCAAAGAGGCGCATAGCTAGATATAGGCGCATGGCCAGATATAAGCGCATGGCCAAAGTGGCGTTGGACCATCATGGGCGCATGGCCAAAGTGGTGCATAGCCAAAGAGGCGCTGGACCATCATGGGCACATGGCCAAATATAGGCGTATGGCCAAAGAGGCGCATAGCCAGATATAGGCGCATGGCCGGATATAGGCGCATCATAATGGAAGACTTACGATGCGTCTTCAGTACAATGCGTATGGAACCTACGCGCATGATACGCTCAGAGTCAAAAGATGCGTTGCCGGGACTTTACGGCGCATGGCCTCCCGGGCACATGCGGGTTTCGGTGCATGGGGTTCATCGTCCCCAAACAACAAGTTCAGCCATAGAAGTTCCAAAAACTTGCCATGACCATAACTTCCTCAAAACAAGTCCGAATTGAGACTTTCAAGGGTCTAAACTGCATAGAACGAGATTTCCTACAGCATGGGATGACTATTTTTTAGAAAAATACTAAGCTTTACTAGATCAAAAACAAGAAAAGATTAAAACTTATATCTACAAAAATCCATCCATCAAAACCAAAAATGCCAAGTTCTAAAGAGGCTTAGAATCAAGTGGAGAATAGAATGGAAAAATAAAAATGGAAGATCCATCATAAAGTAAGTTGCACTTACCTAGAGTTTCTTGGGTGGGTGGAAGGAGTAATGGATAAGAAGAAGAAGTAAATGAAGAAGATTAATGAAGAGAGAGAGAGGATAGTTGACTTATATAGCAACCCCTCTCATCTCAAACAAAAATAAACCAAACCAAGCCAAGCGAAGCTAAGATGAACCAAAATCAACCAAGTCAAGCCAAGTCAAGTCAAGTCATGTTGAACCAAACCAAATAAACCAAGACAAGGTTAAACCAGGATCAAACTAAACAGGACAAGTCAAAACACGGGCCACCTGACAATTATCAGAAATCCATACACGTATACTGAAAATACGTATAACGAAAAACTGGAAGTGACATAACCCTCGCCCCTAGTGTGGACTCGCAGGTTGAGAAGAAACAAAATAGGAATAGCAGTTCAGTTATAATGCGCTCATTCTATGATACAACTCAATCAAGTATAGGTGAGAACATATCCATTATAAACTATAAGGCCAATCATGAACAAGGACTATATATCAATGAGGCAACTAAACTAGTATGCATAATATGAGAAAACATATGTCCATAATCAACAGAAGAAAAATGGATAATGAAAGGCATAAGCATGTAAATAAACTATAAAGAAAGGCAAGGTATACTTGCATGTGGTCCTGAGCTGCTGGCATGGGTCAAGTGGTGAGTCGAAGTCCAAGTAACCTATATTTAGAATTTACCAGATTAATACATAGTTTGGGAGTTTTAAGAAAATTAACTTAACTATCTATTCACTATTGGCTGTTACATATTACTCTACCCATATTATTCCTACTAATGAGTCCTAATTTATAATTTGCCAAAACATTCTACGCATGTATGTTCCTATACCCCTTGTCAATAAGTTATGTTCTAGGCCTATTCATGTTAGAAGTTCATACCTTATTGTATATGCCTACCATACTTATTATTTGGCTGTAAGTACTCAACATTGATCCTTAGGATTTTTCTTAACTATGTCTAAGACTCTCCCCTCTATCTTGTACTCGAATCCCTTGCCTCATGTTAGTACTGTACTCCTACCTACTACTGTACTTATAGTGTCTACCTGCTGCTACCCCATATCTTCATGTGTTTATATAGCCATATTCTTTTACCATGTACCCATGTATTCCCTAATGGACACTTCTATTGCAGGACTGATACGGGTGCATATTTGCGAATATACTGATACACAATAGCCATCTTACCTAGTTTTAGGGTCTGCTGTATAGTGCAACTTTAGATTAATGTACAGTAAGCAAAATCAACTGGTACTAGGATCTGTAGGTTAAACTACATATCTGAAATACATGGTAGGTGATGAGAACATAAAATGTTATATTTTTATCCCTTAATGTTCATCATTTTATGCTCATTTCATGACTAAAGGTACTCATTATATTTATATTTTGTTATAGGATGAATTTGGAGACACTATGTGCAAATGGAGCTAAAATATAATTTTGGACAGTTTTGATGCCTTTCACCAAAATGGGCATAACTTCCTCATCTGAAGTGCAATTGAGGTCCTTCAAAATGATTCGAAAAGCTAAGACTAGAGGGCTACAACTTTCCTATTTTATGATTTTCGAGATTATGGCTACATCATGGACGAAATTAGGCTTGAAGTTCGGTCAAAGATGCTGTGAACAGAATTAGGAACCAAAATAACTATTCTCCTATTTTTTTATGACTTAGTTTTTTTTTTGTTTGAGAAGTTGTAACTTATAGTGGATATGTGGGGAGATATTGTGGGCTTGAAACAACTAAATTATGGTGTATAAAAGGGGGTAGAAATCAAGAGACCACAAACACACAACACATCTCTTCTCTTCTTCTCCAACTTTTCTTTTGAAGTTTTGATGAACATGTGCGGCTAAATAGTCTTGTTGGTCTAAGTGTACGGAAGCCTTGGAATCAATAAAAACTTGTGAGATCTAATTTGTGTTTATATGTTTGATTTGTACTTTGAGTATCAAATGTTTTCTTATGCATATTTCATGATTATCTTGTTTAATTACTAGGATGCATACTAGTTTATTATTCTTGATAATCTACTGCTAAATTAGATATCGAATCCGGAATTGTTCGATCCATCTAATTTGTGAAGCAACAAAAATTTAATAAATTACTGCATTGTGTTATTAAATCTTTGGAAGAAAACATTCGACTAAATTATATGCAACCGCTTGTACTTGTGTTATTTTGTTTCATCGATCTCATTGAGTTTAATACGCTACTTGATTAAACCTTTAGCGCTTATCTGGGGTTGTTTAGTAGTTAAGATTAATTAGGTCGCTTGTTTCTGATTAACTGTGGCTAATGGAGATAGGAAAATAATTCTAACGATGAATATTCATAATACATATCAATATTTGTTTGCATCTATGATCAGTTTTAAGATTCCAATGGTAGATGTAGACTTAGACCAACGTGTGTTATTTTGCTTTATTTTTATATTCTACTTGTTCTTTTTATTAACTTTCATTTTATTCATCCCCCCTTTCATTATTCACATAGCACAAATCTAAACTAGTTGCTCTCCGTGGAAACGATCCTTACTCACACTGCTACATTTCTAAGAGTATAGGTTTTATTTTTGGGTGCCTACGATAGCACACCAAATTTTGGTGCCGTTGCCAGGGAGTAATTTTAGTTAATTTTTGTGCTTTTCTGATCTTTATTTTGTTCTTGTAATAAAATAATTTTTTCTATTAGCCAAAAAAAATTAACAGGACATGATGACCAATTCTCAACAATTTGGCACTTGCACGCTAACAAGGTAAATGTTTCTTCTCTTCAACAACAAATTGCTAGTTTTACTACTTTTGTTCATCAAATGGTTGTAGGTGGTAACATGCAAACTACAATGGCTTGTGAGATTTGTTCAATAGTAGGGCATCCAACTGATATGTGTCTAATACTTGAAGATGAGCCCAATGTAACTCAAAATTTTCCAAGTTACCAGCAGTACAAGCAACCATATCTCCATGAACAACAATCGAACCAAACTTCTAATTCTGGTATGTCTCTAGAAGATATTGTTAAGTCTATTGCCACTAATACCTTGCAATTTCAACAGGAGACAAGGGCCAGCATCCAAAGTCTGAACAATCAAATGAGCCAAATGGCTACAACAATTAAAAAGCTGGAGGCATAAAGTTCGAAAAAATTATCATCTCAAATAATAAATCCAAAATACAATACAAGTACAATCATTTTGAGAAATGATAAAGAGGTGGACATTCTAGCAGAAGAAGCACCAACGTTGTCAAAATAGGAAGAAGAGAAAAATAGCGCTACAGACACGAATATTCCTAATGACGATGTAGTACCAAATACAGAAGAAGTTTTTGAACTTAATGGCAAAGATGGATTAGATATTGCCATTAGTGAGCATCTCACGAAAGACAACGAGGAGTTAGTCTTGAGTAATAATATGCACAAAACTGTTGCAGGATTGAATGCTTTTATAAAAAGACAACAATCAGGTAACATTCCTATATTTCATTATCAATTTTTAACAAGATATTTTTACCCTCTATTTTGTGGGCCTCTATTCAAGATGTAAAATCTTTGCGTAGTTGTCTCAAGTGTGCATAGAGTCGAGCCAACGACGTATTAAACAAAGGCGCTGCTTGGGAGGCAACCCAACGGGAGTTTTTCCTATTCTTGTAATTTTTATTTTTGTTCATTTTTGTTTTTTCTTTGCATTTAGACTTGCATTGGTGACAATGTCAGTTTTAAATATGGGGGAGGAGATTTATGTTTTGTCTATTTTTTAAGAGCATGCTTTTTCAAAATAAACTAATTTAAAAAATTAAATTTAAAATATTTTGTGTTCTTTATTTATTTTCTAAAAAAGGGACATTTGCTCTTATCAGTTTTCAGTAATTTTTGTTGTGTATGTCATGAACAAGAGTTAACTAAGTTTAATAAAATTCATAACATGATTGAATGAGTAATCTTTTCAACTTAGAATTAATTAGTCTAGTATTTTTCCTTGAGAATTATTGTGACTAAATTTGGTAGACAAAAGCCGGTGAGATTTTGAGCCTTTAGACTGACACATCAGTCTCACTATTTTCTTTGATGAGAGATATTCTTCCATGGACTTGTTTCTTAGAACTTGCTTAAATTCTCTTCGAGGTCACATCGGCACATGCATACATGAATATGATTAAGGCCATCTTCGTTATACGCTACATAAGCCAAATAGCCTACCCTGGAATTATTTTTCCTTTGGTTGAACCCCTTTGAGCCTTATTGCTTTTATTTTTATGAACCCACATTACAAGCTTTAACCTGGAAAAAAAAAATTCTCACCCAAGTCGAAAAGCTAGTAGAGCATTATGATATGTATGGGTGTATATGAAATAAGTGTGGGGGTATTTAACTTCTAGTTTAGCTACATATTTTCATTCTTAAATTCTTGTTTCCCATCATGATTGAGAAAAAAAGAAAAGGAAAAAAAAAGAACTGAGAAAAAAAAATGAAAAAAAAAACGAAAGAAGAAGAAGTAAAAAAAAATTGATGGAGGAAATTACTTTTGATATTCATTTTCATAATTCTTCCTCCAATTCCAATAAAGGGGTATGTTGAATGATTTTAGGTCAATTTGAAGAAGCTAAATGGGGTGATTGGTTTTACATATTTTATACAGTTCGAGCTTGATTTAAATTATTTTTGCTTCACTAGTTTTGATGGCTTTTTAGCTACACTCCCAAATATATCCTACCTTAATCCTAAGCCCCATTACAACCCATAAGTTCTTATGATTTGTGTTATGCATGTGATCCAAGTGGTGGAGAATGAGAAGATATGCAAGCTTATGGTAGATCATTTCTATTGGAATGAATTTGAGAGAAACACTTACCCTTCAAACCATGAGAGTTGAGTGTTTATTCCCGTGAGGGTCTACCAATTTAGTTTACTCTATCTTCAAATAAAATTACTAACTAAGTAATTAGAAGTTGTTTAAGAATATATTTTCATGATATGTTATAAATTTTAAAGAGCTTGGTTATTCTTTATTTATGACATTACAACCTTGATTTTTATTTTGAAAAAAAATAAATTTTGAGTTTTGTCCAAGGACGAACAAAAGTTAAGTGTGGGGGTATTTGATGAGAACATAAAATGTTATATTTTTATCCCTTAATGTTCATCATTTTATGCTCGTTTTTTGACTAAAGGTACTCATTATATTTATATTTTGCTGTAGGATGAATTTGGAGACACTATGTGCAAAATGGAGCTAAAATACAATTTTGGACAGTTTTGACATCTTTCACCAAAATGGGCATAACTTCCTCATCTGAAGTGCAATTGATGTCCTTCAAAATGATTCGAAAAGCTAAGACAGAGGGCTACAACTTTTTATTTTGTGATTTTTGAGATTCTAGCTACATCATGGACGAAATTAGGCTTGAAGTTCGGTCAAAGATGCTGTGAACAGAATTAGGAACCAAAATAACTATTCTCCTATTTTTTTATGACTTAGTTTTTTTGGTTTGAGAAGTTGTAACTTTTAGAGGATATGTGGGGAGATATTGTGGGCTTGAAACAACTAAATTATGGTGTATAAAAGGGGGTAGAAATCAAGAGACCACAAACACACAACACATCTTTCTCTTCTTCTCCAACTTTTCTGTTGAAGTTTTGATAAACATGTGCGGCTAAATGTCTTGTTGGTCGAAGTGTACCACTACTAAAATAAGTCATAATGGTGACGAAATTAGCGACTCCAGATAAATACGTCGCTAAGTTTTGTGCTTTAAGCGACGTTTTATATATACGTCACTGAACGTCACTATCAGCGACGTTTGAACGACAGTTAGCGACACAAATTATGTTTTGGACAACTGATGTCGCATTTTAGTCGCAAAACGTCACTGTTTTTTATTCAACGACGTTTCGCGACGCCACTTTTACGACGTCGCCAGGTTTTAATAAATAGCGACGGTTAGCGACGTCTTTAACTGACGTCGCTAAAACATTTCATATAGGGTTCGGGCCCGATCGATTTTTCATGTTTTCACCCAAAATTTTCTAATCTCCCGCTCTTCCCCTTACCCTTGCCCACGGCGACCCCCTGCCCGACGACCCTGTTCCTCCGACGACTCACTCCCTCCGACGACCACCCGACCAGTCTCCTCCGCCGCTGCTCCAGCCCCGGCGACCCCGACCCAACCCCAACGGTAAACCCTAACCCTATCTCCCTTTTTCTGATACAACACAGACACGACCCTTTGACACACACGTGGACACTTTGACACACAAGTGGACACTTTGACACACACTGTGACACTTTGATACTTTGACACTTTGACAACACGTGGACACTTTGACACTATTAGGCCTCGTTTGGTTCACGGAAAGGAAATGTGTTCCTTTGTATTTTCCATGGGAATCGGAAAGTAGGATTCCTGTCACATTTCCTTTCCGTTGTTTGGTTGGTGTAGGAAAGGGAAGCAAAAATATAACAATGGTAAAATGATCATTAATGGTAAAATAAGCAATAACACATGGTTACTTTTGTAATAAATGTTGGAAAAGGAGAAGGAAAAATGAATCCCATGGGTCATGAGTGGAACCATATTCCCTCCAATTTTCCCCCTTGTGAGGAAATTGATTCTCAAGTTTGTGGTTACCAAACAAAGGAAAGGAACAACTTTCCTTTCCTAGTTCCTTAAATTGGTGAACCAAACGAGGCCTTAGGATAATGTGTATAGATGAGGACTAGGACAATAAGTATAGGTAACTTCAAGATAGGAATTGTTTTACCTATGAGTATAGGTAATGGCTTTACCTAGAGTGACTAGGTAATATATAGGTTTAGGAAGCCTATAGGTTTAGGTAATGGGTTGACACATGGGTATGGGAGATACCTATGTTGTAGTGTATGGGGTATTGAGTTTGGGTATTAGTTTTTACTAGAGTTAAGGATAGGCTAGTGTATAGGTAATTAGGTAAATAGGCCATAGTAATGGTTTTACCTATGTGAATAGGATATTGGTAGGGCAAATACATAGGGTATTAGCCTAGTATAGACTAGAATACCTTGGTAAGGCAACGTATGGCCCTAAAAACCTAGATGTGACCTAGTTTGACCAAGTTTGGCAAGGTATTAACCCAGTTGTCCTAGTGTGACCTAGAAATGACTTGGAGACCTAGAATTGACCTAGTGTATCATGTTTATGATTCCAAAACACCAATTGACATTAATATTCTATATTTAGGTCTTCGAGGTACCGTATCGGATATTGTTGACATTTCACACTACTAAAATAAGTCAAATCAACGACGAAATAAGTCAATTCTGGAGTGTATAGAGTGAGCCTTCCTACTTCCTTCCTTCTCATTCGGGACATTCAGTCGACTATTCCGCATCATAGGATATCTACCTCAACCTCACCCTAGAGAAGTGTGGAAATATTAATGTTAACCAAGGTTCACAGTAAAGAGAGGGAAAGAAACTACATAGGATACATCATTGTTGTATCATGATTACTTTTACAAGTGTTTAAACGATGTGCATGTATCTATCTTACAGAATTATCCTCAAATGGATATGAAGCTGAATTACTATCTGCAAAATCGTTCGTGGATGTACAACCGTCATCCTGATGACATGCGCGGTGTGTGGGATGAATTCATAAAGGGTGTACACCAGTTCCTGCAGTTTGCCAAGGCGTTCTCTCGGTACATGGACGGTACCAAAATTAAGTGTCCGTGTGTGAGATGTCGCAACTTGAAATATCATCCAGAAGTGGATGTCACGTATCATTTATACTCGAAGGGTTTCATGCCGAATTACTATCAGTGGAGTGAGCACGGAGAACTTGTGTCTTTAGCATCGGAGTACGAGCCTTATGTGGATATCCACAACAACGCTCCTTACGACGATGAGTTGGTGAACATGGTTTTTGATACGGTCGGGCCTAGTTTCGATCCGGATGATCATGTTGCACCTGAGGAGGCACCGAACCCTGATGCTGCACAGTTCATGGAGTTGCTGGAGAATGCAAGGACTCCATTATATCCTGGTTGTGAGGATCATTCACCGTTGGAGGTGGTTACAAGATTGTTGAGCATCAAGTCCGATTTTAACATATCGCAAGATTGCTACAACCGTCTTATGGAGTTACTTATAGAAATATTGCCTGAGGGTGCGAAGTTGCCTAAAGACTTCTACCGGTCTAAGAGGATGGTTAGATCGCTCTGGATGGGATACGAAAAAATTGAAGCCTATCGCAACGGGTGCATGTTGTACTACAAAGATGACAAGGATGAAGACGCCTGCAGATTTTGTGGTGTCGCTGACTACAAGGCATGTGCTAGAGAAAAGTCTGTCGGTGCCAGAAAGCCTACCTCTTCGATGCACTACTTGTCATTGATGCCGCGGTTATAGCGGTTGTTTATGGTGAAGGAAACTACAGAAAACATGAGTTGGCATAAGCGGGAACATACCGAAGGAGTGTTGGATCACCCATCTGATGGAGAAGCATAGAAACACTTTGATCGAGAGTATCCAGATTTTGCTTCTGATCCGCGTAATGTCAGATTGGGTCTCTGCTCCGACGGTTTTACTCCATTCGGACTTTCGGGATCCCAGTATTCGTGTTGGCCTGTGATCGTCACCCCGTACAATCTACCGCCTTAGATGTGCATGAAGACTCCGTATATGTTCCTCACAGTTATTATCCCAGGTCCGAATAATCTGAAAAGGAACATCGATGTGTATTTACAGTCGTTGATTGATGAGTTAAATCAGCTGTAGGAAGTAGGTTCCAACACGTACGATGTATCTAGAAAACAAAATTTCCAGATGCGGGCAGCACTTATGTAGACCATCAACGACTTTTCGGCCTATGGAATGTTATCTGGATGGAGCACGCATGGTCGTCTTTCATGTCCGTATTGGATGGACAGCACTATGGCTTTCCGTTTGAAATACGGAGGCAAACCGTGCTTCTTCGATTGTCATCGACAGTTCCTGCCGAAGGATCATCCGTACCGAAGGAATATGAATGCTTTTCGTGCTGGCGTTGTGGAGAAGGCTAATCTCCCGCCAAGGTGGCCCAGATACACGATATGGAAAGAGGTAAAAGATTTACCAAGAGCTATTAAGCATCCTGCTACGGGCTACAAGTGTGGCGGATTTGGTCGCACTCATAACTGGACGAAGAGGATTATATTCTGGGATCTTCCATATTGGAGCACCAATCTGATTAGACATAACCTTGATGTCATGCATATCGAGAAGAATGTGTTTGACAACATAATTAATACTGTAATGGACGTAAAGGAAAGACGAAAGACAATCCAAAGGCTAGATTGGACTTGGAAGAAATATGTAGACGTCCTGCATTGCATTTGATAGAGGACGGGAATGGAAAGTTGAAGCAGCCTAAGGCAATTTTCTCACTGGAGAAGGAGGATAAAGTGAGACTTTGTAGGTGGATTCAAGGTCTGAAATTTCCAGATGGGTATGTTTCGAACTTGAGAATATGCGTCAACCTCAAGGAGAACAAACTGACAGGTATGAAGCGCCATGATTGTCACGTATTCATGGAGCGGTTAATTTTGATTGCATTTCGGAAATTCTTAACGAAAGCAGTTTGGGATCCATTGACGGAGCTTAGCATATTCTTCAGGGACCTTTGTTCTAAGAAATTGCTCGTTGATCGTCTAGAAAAGCAAGAGAAGGACATTACGGTAACACTGTGCAAGCTAGAGAGGGTGTTCCCTCCTGGATTCTTCGACTCTATGGAGCATTTGTCGATTCATCTTTTCTACGAGGCACGTGTTGGTGGACCCGTCGAATATCGATGGATGTACCCGTTCGAACGACATTTGAATAACCTAAAAAGAAAGGTGAAAAATAAGGCTCGGGTCGAGGGTTCTATTTGTGAATCATATATTCTCGAGGAGATTACAAATTTCTGCTCCTCCTATTTCAAATCTCATGTTGCTATGAATAGAACGAGGGCTCCGAGAAATGACGACGGATATCAAGAATTTAATGATGGAATACTGAAAGTATTCAATGTGTCCGGAAAGCCTTCGAGGAAAATGAAGAAGAGATATTTGAATGACGAAGAGCTAAGGGCTGCTTAGTTGTATGTATTACTCAATTGCGACGAGGATGAAGTGGAGAAGCTAGAGGGATAAGTAACTCAGGATGATGAGTTTACGTCATCTCAATGTAATAATATAAGCTAATATTATTGTACTAATTGGCGGTTGCTTCGTTATTTTCCAGCATATATAATGATGATTTGAGGCTGGTTAGACCCTACCTAACAGACGAAGCATTAGAACAAGAAATGAGACGTCATTTTCCTTCTTTCTTGAGCGAATATGTAAGTAGCTCGGTAATTATTGGCCTCTTCTAATGCAACTGCGCAATAAATAACTTATTATCTCTTCTTTGATATTCAGGTCGATCATCTAATTTCACCCGAGATTGAATTAATTAGAACTCTTGCCAAGGGACCAATTACTTTTGTTAAAATATGGCCAAGTTACTGTGTCAATGGCTTTCGGTTCAAGTCGACAAATGCTCCGACCAATTAATTAGAACTCTTGCCAAGGGACTAATTTTACCGTCTTATGGTTTGCGCGTTTCAAGGTTAAAATATATTTGCTTTTAACATGAATCATATAATTTTTGCATATTATATATAACTGATAAATATTTGGTTTGCGCTCTTCTAGGATATGTTTTTCTATCCACCGCACCAGGCCGAGCTTATCGAGGGGATGTTTCCTGCCATCGCTGCCAAGCTGATCCGCGATGCTATTAATGATCAGAAGGATCGTGAACGTGCCGGAAAGTCGATCCAAGGTTGGATCACCCCTGATCAGTGGAATACGATGAAGGCTCGATTCGACGAGCCAAGTTACAAGGAGAAGTCAGAGAAGTCGAAGAAGGCTAAGGCGGCTAGGCAACATGCCCCGAAGTGGTGCGGTGGGTCGATTCCGATGACGGAACATTTCCATCGTCTGGCATGTCTTTCTCTTTTAGAAATATTATTTTAATGCAAAATCGATAAATTAGTACTAAGATAATATATTTAATTACAGGTAAGGAAGGTCTGTAACGCCGACATGGTGACCGTCTTCCTGGCCACCCATCGGAAGGGCGAAGACCTTATTGACGAGAGGGCCGAGCAGACCTATGTAAGTATTATAATACGTTATATTAATTTAATACTTCGTGTCAATTTTAATATAACTTAGTAAATATGATGCAAATAAATATTCATGTAGTTAGTAATAATAAGTACATTAATTAGAAATTAGAAATTATAGAGTACTATCCATACTTTCTAGGCCGAGTATCAGAGGCAGCAGGAACGGGCGGCTGCTAGTGCACCTGATGTAGGAGAGGCCGGTACTTCCTCGCAGCCCACTCAAGCTCCGTCGACGGACGAGCTATGGATGACCGCCGTTGGTGGACTCCGTAGGGGTACGTACTATGGTACGGGATCCTATGGCGCCCTAGTTGTGACCCAGTCCTCTAGGGCATCTCCTGCTAGTGTGCATGGTCCACAGCCATCCCAGGAGTCTACCCGAGTCCACTAGATGATGGAATCTCTCCGTGACGACCTGCTACGATGGATCGATGAGCAGTCTCAGCACCCTACGGACGATTCTGCGCTGCTAGCACGATTGGATGCGCTCGACCGCAGCATTATGGAGCTCATGGAGACGACTGAGAGGACAGAGCGCAGCGTTGGAGGGTTAAAGCGCACGGTGACGGAGCTGCAGACAGGATAGGTGACCATGGCCGAGAGGCTGAGATTGGCGCAGGATTCGATGGTCCAGAGCCGTGATAGAATGTTATCTATCATGGATTCATACCACCAGCGACATACAGCGTTGGAGCGTACTGGTCCTTCAGGTGCGCCTTCATCGTCGTCGACTCTGCCGCCTCCACCGCTTTCTTTTTTGACACCGACTCCACCACGTCACTGTCTGCTCCATCGGTATCAATTTCACTTGAGGAGTATGAGTTGTTCTTATCCCTTCGTCGCGGCGGTGCCCCTCCTGTACCAGATCCCTAGTAGTCCTAGTTAGGACTGTTTGTTTGTTTTTGTTTGATCCTTTGTTTGTGACTTGAATATTTGTTGGTTGTGTAGACTTGGATGTTTGGATCCTATTCAATTTGTTGGTTGTGTGTAGACTTTGGTTATTTGGTTGTAGACTTTGTTATTTGGTGTAGACTTGGTTATTTGGATACTTATTGGTTGTACCTATTCTATTTGTTGGATCATATTCTATTTGTTGGATCCCATTCTATTTGTTGCCTGCTACATTGTGTTATACTGTTGTTTATGTTATTATTCATTTCAATTGGATGTTAATGTGCTTCTGTGGTTTACGTTTAGAAGTCAATCTAGGCCAAAGTTAACTCTTGGTCAACTCTGGTCAACCCTAGAAGTCAAACTAGGTCAACTATGGTCAAACTAGGTCCAACAAGTCTAAATTAGGTCAAACAAGTCATTCTAGGTCTAAACAAGTCTAGGTTATGTTAACTAGGTTTAACAATCGTTCTAAGTCCTAACAAGTCTATATTAGTCTAATCAAGGCTAAACTAGCCTATGCTAGTATATCAAACCCATACAACCTATACAATACAAAGTCAAAACCAACATCACACAACCTATTATTGCATCTAGGCCTACACATGGAAATCACATATTACATACATATATATATACATATAGGCTACCTATATGTATATCACACATACGTATATATAATATATATATATAATGGTACACACACATAATATAATGTATAGGATACCTACATATACATAATATACTTAGATGCATATTACATACACATACATATTTATATACATTACATTATATTATATATATATATATATATATATACATAGGAAGATAGAAAGAGAGTTAGAAAGAGTGAGGTAAAGGGAGAGTGACAAGTGTGTGATAGAGAGTGAGTGTGTGTGTAGGAGTGACTGAAACCTGTGTACAGTGAAGGAAAACAGTGTGTGTGTGTGTGTGTGTGTGTGTGTGTGTGTGTGTGTGTGTGTGTGTGTGTGTGTGTGTGTGTGTGTGTGTGTGTGATTGTGTGTCATTCACATGGGTGTGTGTGTGTATATGGCCTGTGTTCAGCAAAACAGGGAATGTGGACTGTTGTTTATGGTGTGTGTTATTGAGTATTCATTCCTATTGGTTATATGGTGTGTGTGTGTATATGGTGTGTGTTATTGAGTGTTCATTCCTGTTGGTTATGGCTCAATCATTCAAATACTCAAATCTGGAATGTGGACTGTCAAGTCCTAATACCCAAGTAAAACCCAAACTGGGAATGAGGGGACTGTGCAGACCAAATCTCAGGTTTACATATTCCAGATTTTGAAAAACAGTCCAATATTGGTTATGGTAATCTTTTTAAACTGCAGGAAGAAAAGGACATTCTGTATTTTATTTTTTTTATTTTTTTACAGATTTACCGACGTTTACCGACGTTTACCGACGTCCACCGACGTACGTTTGCATCGGTAAACGTCGGTAAATCTGCAAAATTTCCATGGTACCGACGTTTACCGACGTCCTTATACGTCGAAGAACGTCGGTAAACGTCGGTGAACGTCGGTAATAATCCCAGGAATTACCGACATTTAGTGACATTTTAAACGACGGTAAAGGTCGATAAATTTCCAGGATTTTACCGACGTGTAGCGACTTTAAACACGTTGCTAAACCACCGACGATACGACGGTAGACGTCAGTAATATACCGACGTATATATACGTCGATAATCCACCGACGACACGACGGTAGACGCCGATAATATACCGACGTATATATACGTCGGTAAACGTCGGTACTTGCGACGTTTGGTGACGTTTTAAAGATCAGCGACTTACGTTTCCGCGACAAGTCCAAAACGTCGGTAATTGCGTCGGTAAATATTTTTAGCGACGAAATTTGTCGTTTTAGTGACGTCTTTAGGCGTCGCTAAAACGACTTATTGTGGTAGTGTACGGAAGCCTTGGAATCAATAAAAACTTGTGAGATCTAATTTGTGTTTATATGCTTGATTTGTACTTTCAGTATCAAATATTTTCTTATGCATATTTCATGATTATCTTGTTTAATTACTAGGATGCATATTAGTTTATTATTCTTGATAATCTACTGCTAAATTAGATATCGAATCTGAAATTGTTCAATCCATCTAATTTGTGAAGCAACAAAAATTTAATAAATTACTGCTTTGTGTTATTAAATCTTTGGAAGAAAACATTCGTCTAAATTAAATGCAACCGCTTGTGCTTGTGTTATTTTGTTTCATCGATCTCATTGAGTTTAATACGCTACTTGATTAAACCTTTAGCGCTTGTCTAGGGTTGTTTAGTAGTTAAGGTTAATTAGGTCGCTTGTTTCTGATCATTTTATTTATCCCCCCTTTCATTATTCACATAGCACAAATCTAAACTAATTACTCTCCGTGGAAACGATCCTTACTCACACTGCTACATTTCTAAGAGTATAGGTTTTATTTTTGGGTGCCTGCGATAGCACACCAATAGGGTATCCTATAGTAGAATACACATGTATACCTTTCCTTAACCCACTCTAGTGACTCTCTCTGGTATGCCTACTCGAGCAACTCTTATACTGTAACTTGTTACACTAAAACCCCCAACCCGATTGCCGGTACTCGAATACCCAAAGACATTGTGAGTCTCTAATTTCCTGTACATGGTTGCACAACTAGTATATCGAACGAAACTTGGCCTACACAACTTCCAATTGTTAGCTAATACCTACAAGCGCTAACCAATCTACTATTAGAGGAACATAGCCTACACTGGCCATATTCTAACTGTCAACTGGTATCCTTCACAAGACCAATACCTACCCCATTTCACAAACTGATAATAATAATAGCCTTGTTCCCCTATACTCCCAAGCTCGAATCATGTACGTAATTTAACCCTATTTGATATTTACATTCTCTGGTACAGGGCTTGCCACTAAGTCCCCTTGGCCACACACTCTGATACGTGCAATCCTCTTCCTGTATACACGGTGCCCCATATACTAAGATGCCATATCCTACACTGGTACCCGTACTGGGTACCATATATCCCCAATTGTTATGTGTATAGTTACAATGATGTTTATTAACCTTTGCAGTTGACAACTTAATTCCTTATACATGTTCTGGTCCCTACCTACTCCACACAACTCACACCAGAGTATTTCCTGATACTAGCATACGATACTTGTACACAAGCCCCCTATATTATCCGTCATTTGTGCACCTATCCCATTCAGATATATAATTTATCCCTGCTGGCTGGATTGACACTGTCATCAGTTGGGCATCATGATGTAAGCCCAACTAGACACTTAGCACACTCCCTACGCTACAACTGATACTCAACCTAGGTTTAAGTCTATTTTTCTACCTGTTATCTACCCCAAGTAAACTGGTACCTGAAGCTTACTTGCTTGTTGATCGAACTGTAGCAGTTTGCTACTGCTACCAAATAATGCTGCCCCTATATAGTTATTGGTATAATTCAAATGCCTATTATGCACACATAGAGGCTTTCCTAACACTCATGAACTAAAGCATTCCCACATCTAAAGGATAAATATTGATTTTTTGACATGTAAACTGACCTATCCATTTGACCAATATAAGATAGGTGATTAACATAACTGTTTCCAACTTGATGGGTAACCTGATACCTCAATTCGACTTGATGCATGATAGATAATTAGTCTATCAAAACACTAGGCATAACTCTCTTCTATATTGGATGTATCCTATGCCTTAGGCCATTCCCTTCCCTGATAATGCTTGGTTGGCCTCACAGGTACACACCTGACATACATTCTTGTCCTCAGGTTGTTGCTACTGCAACTAATGCTACTGCTGCATACGAATATAAGGCACGGCACCTATTTACTCTGATACCTACCAAAAGAACATGTAAGTACCTACTTAACCTAGTGTCCTACTGAACATGGCACAGAATCCCACCAATTCCTGATACATATGTTTATACCCAGACTTTTCCATATACCCGGTTCTTCTTGGTAATAATAACAGATAGATGGCATGGTAGACCTAACAAAAAGAGGTTTCGATCATTACCTTATTGAAGAGTTCTATGTAGGTTGCCAATGGTGCGCGGGTGTTCTCGAGGGAAAAGTATGCAGTCCTTGCGAAGGAGACTAGGGTTTTTATGAGAAAAAAGTGGAGGAACGGTCGATCCCATATATATATATATATATATATATATATATATATATATATATATATATATATATATATATATATATATATATATATATATATATATAAAGTTTTGGATATACCTTGATTTCTAATAGGATTGGGATAAATCCGATTTGAATTGGTTGTGGTCGGTTATGACTATAACTCAATTCTTTTAAGGATTATGTATACCAGTATTCATTAATAATAATAATGGAAATAATACTACCAGTATATATATATATATATATTTATATATATATATATATATATATATATATATATATATATATATATATATATATAATATATAATAAAAAAAATATTATATATATATATATATATATATTTATATTATATATATATATATATATATATATATATATATATATATATATATATATATATATATATATATATTTTATATTTTATATTATATATATATATATATATAATATATATTTTTTATTATATATTTTATATTTTATATTATATATATATATATATATATATATTATATATATATATATATATATATATATATATATATATATATATTATATATTTATATATATATATAATATATATATATATATATAATATATATATATATATATATATATATATAAAAAATATATATATATATATATTTCTGGTTCAAGGGCTCACAATGCTAAATCTCATCCACAGAATAATGTAAACTAGTCTGAATAAAAATAAATCAGGTAATCAAAAATAAGTTATACAGACCATAAGAAGTATATGAAGTAAGTGGAGACAAATCCACTACTCAAAGGTCTCAAATAAAGTACTGAAAGGAAATACAAAAAGTAAGATAACTAGATACAGACTCTACGTAGAAGTTTGCATCCAAAATGGCACCGTACGCGATCAGATGAAATTAACTGGTGCGACCTCCTCGTCGTCCAATGTCGCGTCGGGTCTCGGGCCGTACGTCTCTGAATACTCATGCTCGTCTAAACCTGGAAGAAGACCAGGTCCTCAGTGGGACGTAACAAGATACATAATATATATGCCATTGTAAAATAATGTATCAAAATCATGGATGTGTTCTAATGACTATGTGTAAATGTAATAAGAACAACTTTCGACGAATCGGGCTCTTCGAACATGAGATCATCTCATAGTGGGGTTCATCCGAACCGTCGACTGTCAATAACATATACCATTAGCAGCCCCTCCGTCTAGTAATTGTCCTTCCCTCCCAATGTATCTAGAACGTGTCGGCTCCTCGACACGCACAATCCCCAGTGTAGAGTCCAATATGATGTAATGAAAGCATCTAGCATGAACTACACCGTCGTACGTCCAAGTCACACCGATGATCAATCGAATACGGAGGTACGTGTCCTATATCTTTGTATCACATCACCGTGTCCAAGCATGTGTCAGGTTCCAGCAAGATACCAGTATATCTGCTTTATAGTACATGAGTAGTCTCTAATGGACTAGGCTAACAAGTAACGGCCAACGTAACCGTTGGTTGCACCCAGAGTTATACTCGAATGCACAAATATAAAACAATAATTAAATAGCAAGATATGAATTTGTTAACAAAAGAAAATGGCATAGTAGCAAGGTATACTTTTTGTAGTTCCCCGACCCACAAGATGCCTTATGATGGTGGTTGGTTCGATGAAGCCTTGTTGGACTTGGGAATATACAAAGGATCGCTTGGAAGGCTATGCGATCGTGGCAGGAATCGTCTTATAAATGTGAGAAGTGTTGAACCCTTCGAAGATCCTTTAACTTCACGCTTAAAATAAAGGATAGTAGGCTATGTTTCTTACTAAGTTGCTCAATAACACCTTGCATGGAATTCAGAAAGATAATAAAAGATAAATAATCACCTGAACGTAAACTGTTATTGCTAGATGAATTGTATGCTTGTACGTTGCTGCGATAAAATACATGACAGGTGAAGCAAAGTCCCAAATACTTGGGCGGTGAGTATATCGAGACTTAGCTCGATGAATAGATGGTAACACAGATGTTAAGACCCGAGAACTGGGCAGTGAGTATGCTCGAATTACGTCCGAATGAATGTATGCTAAAACCGATGCTAAGTCCCAACGGATTGGGCGGTGAGTACATTGAGTTGGTTGGAAAGATGTATGGTATCAAATATGTGACAAAAGGGATTGGGTAACAACATTCTATTATTCCGTCGTCGATGTAGAATGTTGATTACGCCAAGACCTTGGAAAGATGGCAATACGAATGAGAATGGTGGCTGAATTACTTAGTTTTCCTTATCATGCATTATATGTTTTCTTCTTAGATAAGTTGCATATACTTGCATGGTCATGGACAACTTGTATACAAGGTAGTTCCTAGAACGGTAATCCGCGGCCATGGACTCGGTTCATCCTAGGGGGAACAAGGATGGTGTCGACGTACTGACATCGAGATTTTGGGACTTGCAGTGGGGGCTTGTTACCGCCCACTGAAAGGATGTCGAAAATTCTATGATGCTGAAGTAGTAGCACGGTGTTTCGAAAAAACTCACATGGATTCGCACCCCATTCGGAGTTAACCATTAGCCTGTAATATGGTCCAAGATGGCGTGTCGCCAATGACCTTCATATAGATAGGTCTAGTGCTAATGATATCTTATGCAGGCAGAGTAAGTTATTACTTAAATACAGGGAAGGATGTCGGCTGTTGGTAAGAATCACCTGAACGGTGATAATTATATTGAATCATGATATTGTTTCTAACAATGTCTTATGCAGGCTGAGTAAGTATTATAAATGTACAAGATGGCTACTACGACCGTGGGTAAGAATTACCAAAGGGTGATAACTGCATGCTTTAAATTATGTTGGCTATGAGATTTGCATGCTTTACTTCGTGTCGGCTATAAATATGAAATTGACCCTAAGGCAACGAGAAAGACCATTGTTATTAATGTTCTATAACATGATTACTTAGTGTTGTCTTCTTAGGTGAGTTGGGCCAGCACCGCTCGCCAGTACATTGATGATGTACTGACCCACGTTGTGGGCAATATTACAGGTGCTTGTGTATGGGAGGAAATCGTTTGATCAGTGCTTGGCATCGATGATTCGAATGGGTGTGCAGAAGCTTCTTTCAAGACGATGTCTTCTGATATACGGGACATAATATATGGAACAGTATAACTCAGTTGTACCAGTGAGATTGTAGCCAAATTGGCAAATTCATTATAAAGAAGTCGGTATATTCAGTTGTAGCCTAAAGGGCAAGTGTATATATTCAATTGGCTAATCAAAGTCTTGTAATCAGTTGTAAACTCTGTATTCTGCTGCAAGTCGTGTAATCCATTACAATTATCAATAAAGAGATACGTTTCTTCAATATCTTGTGTGACTTCCATTTATCTGTTTGTTTGCTGCGCTGTCGTTGTTTTCTGAGAAATACCAGGAACTGTAATGGTTTTGCCTTGTACAAGAGCAATCTAGACTTGTACGGCATTTCTTCAATATCTTGTGTGACTTTAATTTATCTGCTTGGTTTTTGTTGCGCTGTCGTTGTTTTCTGAGAAATACCAGGAACTGTAATAGTTCTGCCTTGTATAAGAACAATCTAGACTTGTACGGCATCACGTCCAGTGGCTAGTTTTCGATCCTCCGAGATCGGGACGTGACACAAATGGTATCAGAGCACGGCTTTACGTCCTTGGATTCTTATTCGATTTGTTTTAAATCAATGTTGCTACTAAGATGATTCTAAGCTGCTTCCGCGATGATTCAAAGACTGCTTCCGCAACTATTCAAAGTTGCTTCCGCGGTGAATCAAAGTTGCTTCCGCGAATACTCAAAGTTGCTTCCGTGATGAAATCAAAGTTGCCTCTATGATGACTCATCGTGCTTCCACGATTCTTCTTTTTGGTTTTTTTTGTCCTTTTTTTTATCACTTTTTGTCTTTTTTGTCGCTTTTGTTCTTTTTGTCTTTTTCGTTTTTCTTTTCTTTTGGTCGTTTTGTTTGATTTTTTATTTTTTAAATTTTTTTCGTTTTTGACTTTTTTTTTGCTATTCTTTTTGTCGTTTTTGTCATATTTTCGTTTTTGATTTTTTTTTTTCGTTTTTGGACATTTTTTTTAGTTTTCTTTTTTTCTCTTTTTTATTTTTTCTTTATCATTTTTTATTTTTTGGGAAAATATTTATACGGTCACCAAACATGGGAATGTAATTTTTCAAAAAAATTAATTACTTGAAATTTATATTCCTGGGATTATAAAATTTTCGACCATAAAGTATTCCTTATATATTGTTAAGGAATGTTAGGGTTTAGATAATGGGACAACACAGTTTTTTTTTTTCTTTTTTTAGGTTTGGAGTGAAAGGAGGAAGAAGAGACAAGTGTAAGGAGATTTAAAAAATATTTTTATACTCAAGTTGTGATGCCCCTTAACATTTTAGGGGTATTTTGGGTTGTAAAAGTTGAATATAATTTGTAGAAAATTGTGTTTTTCTAAACAATTATTTTAGCTCCTTAACAATTATCTTGGTACTACAAATATGAAATTAGTAAATAAGTTTCATTTAATTTAATTTTCTTTTTCTGGGAGCTGCTGGTTTGGGATTGGATATGGGATACTAAACTTTCTATTACAAAAAAAAAAAAAAAAAAAAACCCAGAAAGTGAAAGATAATATTATGCAGTGAAAAGTAATTGGATAATGAAAGTTTACACAAAGTTAGATCCAGATCTTTGTAGGAGATAGTGATAGGAAACATAGGATAGAACAATAATATAAAAAAAATGGGCAAGAATAGATCAAACAACACATGGCTTGAGGAGAAAAAGATAAGAAAATTGGAAAGTAGTACGTTAAAAGACACGAATTAATACTTTCTTTCTTCGCTTTACTCATGATATTTCTTTGTGCACTTGCTGCTGTTGACAGAAAGAGAGAGCAACGTTCAGCATACAACGAACGTTACAAAATGATTGCAAATATATTTATACTCTATGAATCCATTTTTGTTCACACACCAAAACTTGTGTGGATGTGCTCAAGCTGATCTTGCCAAAGTATGATTTCTTGTTGCCTGCTTGAGAATAATCTATAATATCCTCATTTTAATAGACAAATATTTTGTCACGGATAACAAAGCATTTAGAGAGGAACAAACATGCAAAAATAAGCAATCACATGCAGTTGGTGCATAAGTATGATATGCCAATAGGCAGAAAATCTGGATATTTGCAACCGATTGTGCTGTAGATTGGATCTTTTATTAGGCAGAGAACTTGACTCCTTCATCATCTGTAGAACTTCCTTTGAAAATTGCTGCTTTGCCCTTCTGCTCCAGTAACTTCAGTGCTCGCATCAGCACACCACGGTCGATCCCCTCGAGCTCTTGATACATGCAAGAAAGAAGTGCACATGGAAAAGAGCATTATCATCTATCTAAGCACAACTCCTTCCTTAATGTAGGTAGATAAAGATTTTCAAGATGAAAATGTGAGATTGGACACATTGATGCTGCTCCCCTGGGTTGGTTGCTTTAGATCAACTTGCATAAACTAGTAAATCACCTCCTCTTGAGCTGTTTGATAACTCTAGTTGCAGATGGTAATATTTTCAGTGCAATAATTTTGTCCTTGCGTCTCCCTTAAAAAAGGGTTGGCTTAAACCTTTTAGAAGTCGGAAGGTCAAGAAAAGCATGAAGGAAAAAGGAAGTCCAAAGTTGTAAATTTCCACTTAGGACTAAACATTTATGCTGTATTTGGTTGCTAAGAAAGTGAGGGAAAGGAAAGGAAAATGAAACAATCCTGCACAAATGGTTTCACGTTTCTACATGAAACCAACTTCATTTTCTTTCCTTTCCCTCACTTTCCACCAACCAAACACAGCCAAGAAAGGTGTTATTGAACAGTTTGTTTGCAGTGCTCTCAACATTTGAGCACAAGTTAGATTCAGATAGGCTTCTGATTATCAATTTGCAAACCGGTAATCATCAACATATCCAAAGGTTTGACCTTTTATGCTGAGGTGGTATTGTACTCCACCACAGTAAATGATTATTGCTTTTAGAAACTAGGAAGTTTGTGCCCAATTGCAAACAAGCTAATGCATTACTCATGCCTTGTCTGAATTATATAACATTAGATGAGCTGGGAATACCTGTTCCACGAGATTCAATTCCTGAGCGAATATCTTCAACGGTCATAACGCTGTCTTCAAATCCATTTTCTTTTACCTAGTTGATTGTACAAATATATCCAGATTCCAACATTAGGCAGCCAGAAACTAGTTATGCACACTACTCATCAAAATGATAATATAATCTACTTACAAAGTTTATAATGTGATCAGCCCAATCTTGAATCCTATGCCAGAGAATAAGACATTTTCTGTGGTTTTTATCCATCCATTCTGCACGGCCTGCAAACGAGCAAATCAAGAATGTCATGACCTGTCTTTTCTAAAACTAGAGAGTTACCTGTATGAACCAGTTTAATGCAAAGATTATCTGGAGTTTTAGCACATAATCAGAACAAACCTTCATTAACCAAAGCTGAAAGAAATACATCCCTTGCCTCATGGCTGAGAGATCCTACAAGCACATCATAAATTTACAGGAAAATCAATGACATAACTAAGAAAATGTCAGCAGAGTATCATTAATCAGCCATGCCTTTTCCTGCTCATGATTCTCCTAGCAAGCTCTCATGCTCTGCCTTACAGAAAGAGCACCTGAAATTCTGTTTTCCAACGTTCTATAACATAATAAAATATCTATTAAATCCCATGTAGAGTTCAATATTTTATTCCATGAAAATGCAATTAAATTAACTTTATTATTCTAAGCAAGTTGTGTAGCTGAAAACACATCAAGGACAGTTTGTCTATGCCTTGCTTTTTACATAATACAGCCTCCTCTTTCTTAAATGGAAAGTAGTCCATCAAGCTCTACTTGGAAAGAATGCATGTCATGATCAGAAGGGAAGAGTTGGGAAGCATACTGGGTAGCAGTAGGGAAAAGGTCTTTTTAGCATTCGTTCCAGAAAGCAAGAAAGACCAGTCTTAGAGAGTGATCCCTAGTTCAACTCTCAGCTTAACAATCTTCCAATACCTAGATGTGTAACTAGAGAAAAAAAATGCTTGATGTGTTATTTAACTTATAGATGAACCAACGAGCGTAGACTGCACATATCACCCAGCCTCTTGGCACAAGGATGCCTTTTACGAATTAGAGTTAAGAACTTCATTACCCAGAATAAAGTAACAATTGAGTTAAAGAATCAAATTAGTCATCGAGAAATGAAGATTATATGGTTGTGTGCTTTGACCAATTACATCATTGGTGATTATTTACCAAAGTTATTAAAGGCCCACCCTGCACAAAGGGTGTTTTTGGAACCGAAGTGGGAGGAGAAAGCGTCAACCTCATGAAGGCGAAGCACACGTTTATCAAAATTTATGTAAAAGTTATCTATAAATCATGTGATAAGTATTACTTAAAAGCAAATGAACAGTAAATTATTGAAGATTATTATAATTTTACTCAATAATATGACTTTTTATGTTTTTTAAGGTAAAGAATACAAAATGGAGTACTAACACTCTCAATAGCAGTACCAAGTATCGATATTAAAAGAAAAATTAGGGTTCTTTCCTTTTATTTTATTTTTTTTTCTTTTTTTTGCTCAATTTTTTATATCCTTTATTTTTCCTCATTCTTTTCTTATAAAAGAGAGATTAAAAGACTCATCCAACAGTGATTTATGCATACACACAAAACAAAAACAATGGTGAGTGAAAAAAGAACATGAAAGCCTTTATCGCACATTTTGGGTCCCGCTATAGTAAAACTAACATGTAAAATTGAATATGCATAAGGTGCACTTCAGATTGGCTTGATCTTCGCTGAGAGATTCTCAGGAATGAACATGATGGAGTCTCACTCCAGCTATAGTGGGGCGTTAACATTTGAGCTTCATACGCCCCATGTCCCGGACATGCTTTTCACAACGATGATTGTTACCTCTACTTCACCTATTGATTATTCTTAGGCTACATCGATAAAGGGTTCCATGGGAAATAAAGAATTATATGACCTATCCAACATCAACCCTTTTCGAATCGGTCGTATTTCTTGATGTCATCTTGAAACTAAAAATAGTAGCTTGCATAAGACCCATGTTGTTGGTTAGCCCATTTAACCTTATGCAACTACCAACTTCAGAGAAAAATCAAAAAAATCCCAAGAAACAATCTAGATAAACTGATAAAATAGAATTTAAAATATATTATTAGGTTATACTCGTGAATACATTAGATGCAAGAGAGAACACTCTTTATGTATTTTCTCCTATCTTTATTAACTTATTACTTTTAGTCTTAGTTCTAGTCCCATAATGAAAAACTTCTAGGAATGGATGTATATACTCGCTCCTAGATATCATACTCACCTTCCCTAAATAAAGTCTATTATGTTGAGCAAACATCTCAATATGACATCAAAGCATGGTTATCCTTTAACCTAGATCTTTTGTCTCAAAGCATGGTTATCCTTAAACCTAGATCTTTTGTCTCCCCAAAATCCTAGCCTCTACCACCATCTAATTATCTTCTTCCTCCTCCCTAGAACCTTAAGTCATTATCCCCTTCTAAAACCCTAACCCGCAAACCTAATCTTGTCCACAACCTTAACCCTAGGCCAATCTCCACCTAGGTCCATTGTCGTCGTCGTTGCCTTCCTTCTCCTCCTTAAAGTTTGATCCTCTTCCCACGAGCAGCCTCGAACTTCCTAGTCGTATCCATCACACCTAGATGTAGTCAACTACACTAAACGTAGGCAAGCCGCAATCAACCAACCTTCATCCCCATCCTCCTCCAATCACCCTACAAACCACCTCACCACCTACAAACCCGACTATCACCCTACGGACCACTACGACCACCCTGCCTACCGCCTCTTTCCCCAAATCCTAGTTCTCAAAATTTCCTAGCCTTGGATCATGACCTGACAATCTACAACTACCGACAATCGCTTCTCCTAAACACATACCAACATGCACACCCATACCCACTATCCCAATCCACACACAAAAGTCTCCAATTTGTGTGTGTCGCTCACTTCTTCGGCTTCTTTCTCTTGTGACAAAATTGTGTTTCATATTGTCGAGAATCTAGCTTTCCATTAGCATACAAAATACAGTGACTAAAATTGTCATTTTATTGGGGACAGCTTCTTTTCAATTGGTCCTTAGTGAAGTATTGCCTAGACAACTCCACTGGGTTACTTGACATTTACACTCCAGCTTCCGGGGGAGTGTAAGAGACAAAACTTGTATTTTATCTTATCTTTATTAGCTTAATTGCCTTAGTTTTAGTCCATATCTGAAAGGGTCTGGAAAGGCATACCCTCTCCTAATTTTACTCACCTTGTCCTAAACTAGGCCCATTATGTTTAGCCAACATCTCAACATTAGACGATATACAACCATAATTAAATAATATGTTCTGGAACAACATTAGAGGAAGCAAAGACCTAGCCACCTATAATTGATCTTGAGGATTACCAAATAAACATTTTCTAGAGACTAAATGTAATTATATTCTTGTTTAAATATACATCATAGTCAATTTATCTTATCCACCATTTATGAGCAATTTCAAGGATGTAAAAGAAGAATGTACCCACACCACCACTCATAAAGAATGTCTTACTTTCAATTTCTTTATTAGAAAAAAGGGCAAACTCTTCTTCCAGTCCGATAACAAAGATCTTTTGACTTCGACAGTAATCAAGTATCAGCTCCTTCCATAGCTGTACTTGCTTTTCACGTGTTTCCCTTACAGGCTGCAAACTAAGAAATACAAATGGTGAAAATTAGATGGCTAATTAATGCATCTGACCTATTTATCTGAAGCAAAAAATTAGTGCTCTCTAACAGTAGTGCATTAAATTCAGTAATCAGTGGGGGGGGGGGGGGGGGGGGGGGGGGAATTGATATGCATAAATGATAATTATCTTTCCGTAAACAGTGAAAAAAATGTTATATGAATGAATTCCATTCCTTTTCCATTCGTAGAAGATTGTTTAGTCTGAAATCATTAAACAATTATGCATCTATATGCCACAAGATTGTTGCTGATTCTTACTGATTGAATCAGGAAAAAGTTCTACTCACAAAGTTGGTATCCAATATTTTTGCACTAAGTTATTCAACAGGAACAATGAAATCAACAACTGCCTTCTTTTCAAACTTGGAATAGGCTGCATAAATCCTTCTCTACTCAACTCCTCCGTCATCTCCTTTCCTATATTTACTCCTGACATATCCTTCTTTACCCTTTAAGTTGTGGTCGGTTTTAACCTTCCACTAGTCTAGCAGCTCTTCTGGCTATGATTCAACCACTCCTCTAACGGGTAGGCATCCATTGTTTTTCATCGCACATGTTTGAAGTTACAAACCATCTCAAATGATTTTCATTTGCCTATCTTATAATAAAGAGAAGTCACTACTAACTTCTTATGAACTCAAACATGTCTCATCTTATACTCTTTTACCACCCAGCCATCTCAATATTCTCATTTAGCAACACTCTTTTCACATACCCACTTATCCATGTCACTATCTTCATTTCAATTTTCACCACCATATTATTTCATGGTTCTCAACATTCTGATCCGCAAAACATTGCTGGCTTCATACCCTTTTCCTATACACACTTTCTTTATCTCAAAGATATAGTATTGATACCATGTTCCTCCACTTAACCGATATCACTTTAATGCTGAGTAGCAAGGGAAGACCCCACATGAAAGCCAGTGGAGGCTCAAGCCCCCACTGAATTTTCAAGGGAAAAAATGGATGATTGTTTTCATAGACTAATGATCACTCTTAGATGTTCCTTGTTCATGAAAATGAACTTACTACATTTCCTTCTGTTCTAGTTACATTTAGTATATTTTGTTCTCAGTAATCTTAACTTTGATTAAAGACCAACTCCTCCACACACTTCTACCTTAGAGAATTCAGTTCTGTCTTCATATCGATTAACAGAGTAATTGAAAACAACATAACGCCAAGTCCATCGACTCCATCCTCAACTCACAAAGAGAGAGAACTAAATTCCATCCCTTGATGTAAACATCATATACTTGTCATACTCCATCCTACATGTTCAATGGCACTAGATGCCAGTTTTTCTGTAAAATATACCAAAGGATCTGCCTGACAATCTGGTATCACAAGTATTTTCTAAATCAATGAAAATCATACATAAGCAGGGGCGAATCTAAAAATATTATAGAGTGGGGACTTGAAATTTTATTGATGGGGTCTGCGAAGTAAAAAAATTGTAAGATGCTTCTAATATGAATGGACCCAGCTTGAACCCAAGCAACTACTAGGTAAAATTAAACTACTTTACTAAATAGACTACTCTTTGATAATGAGTATAGTAGTGGAGGATCGATTTTTTGTATATGTTGGTAAAAACATGTGGAAAGAACCATAAGAAATAAAAAGTCTTCAGAAGTCAGTGGTGGTTTGAGCCCCAGTGGCTTCAATGTGGCTTTGCCCCTCTCTCTATTTCGTCTCCTTAATTATTCACATAAAGTGTCTATACGCAGGATGCTTTTCATGGTGATTTGCAATTGTACTTGGGTGTCTAAGACTCTAAATCCTCATATTGAGTACTTCATGCACCCCGAATAGGGAATGTTTCAGCTGAACCATATCTCAACCTAGTCGATCATTCAAAGCAGGGGCGGATCCACCCTAGACCAAGGGGGAGCAGCCACTCCAACCTAGAAACTTGTTGGCTCAAATGGTTAAGCATTTTTCTTCCTACTAACAAGGTCGTGTTAAAAACTTTGCAGCCACATTATTCTCATACATAATTTCTATTTTTATATAACTTGCATTTAATGCTCCACTAATTTCTAAGTTAGTGTATTTTCGCTCCCTCTCAAGTATATTTTCGCTCCCCCTAGAAATATTATTTTTTGGGTATGCCAATTCAAAATTATTAGTAAACTCTCATTACTTCATATAAGGGGTTGTTTGTTTGTTTTGAATTAAAGGAACTTGGAGAAGCCAAAGAACCCAAGAAGATGGATCCCATGACCAAGTTCTGTGTTCCCCCTTAACTTATTATGATTGGTTGGAGGAAACCAAGCTTGGAACCTGAATAATATCCATAAATATTCTTTTTCAAAGCTCAATTCCCCCTTCCCCCTAACAAAACACAATAAGTTTAGAGAAGGGGTGGAAGTTAAGGGAGGCAGAGCAAGAACTTCAATAACTTAACAATATGACCTACCACAGTTTCTTAGATTTTTTGGCTTTTTCAAGTTCCACAGGTTCAAAACAACGAAACAACCATTCGACTAGCAAACGTAATGTAGAAAATGTTGGCCCATTCGGTCATGGTCGATTCGATTTCGATAATTAACTAAACTACAATTCGATACACTGCAATTTAGACAACGAAAGACCGCTTCAAAGTAAACTCGAAAAGAAGAAGATTGCTGCTACCATCATTGTGTGTTTTTTTATTTCTTATGTATTTTTATACTTTATTGAGTCTCGGACTTATGTGAGTCGTATCGCACTTTGACAAAATTAGATACACTCAGAGTCCACTCAAATAGCATACCTAAACCTAGATTATATCCTGACTGGAACCCAACTCAAACCTTTTCTCCAAATAGGCTACAAACCAAACCATAAATTTTTTGGAATTGGAAAAACCGAGCTCGGACCAAGTTCTGTCCGAACTCTGGTTCCCAAAACAGAAACTCAAGTCATCCTCCTTTCCTGATGACTCGGCCTACAACGGTTAAATTTTTGAACGTTTGATGACCGAACTCTACCCGAACCCGGCATCAAAAAACCCTATAAATAGATATGCTTTTCACCATTCCAAATCACTTATTCATCTTCTGATCTCTTCTCTATGGAGCTATAAATCTTCCTCATCTACTAAAACAACTTCTTTTGCTCTAAAGTGCTGAAGTGTGAGTCGACTAGAAGTTATTTAAGAGTTGTACAAACTTGGAAAAGTCTTAAGTCTGATTTTATTTCAAAACATTGAAGTTGTCGTGCCCTTCATATCAAAGCACGAGGTGTCTGTACAAAGTTGCAAGCCTTGGATCAAAACTTATATTTTCACTAATAGTGGATTGACATCGAGCAAGAGTTCTCGAGACTGGATTAGTCTTTCACGAGAAAAACCAGTATACATTGCGGTGTTTGCGTTTGATCTTCTAAACTCTATTTATTTTGCATATATATGTGCTTTACTACTTAATTATTTTTAGTTGGTATATTGCCTCTCTTTTTCATTTTTCTTTTTTTCTTTTCTTTTTTTTTGGGTGGGGGGGGGAGTATTATTGACACATACTCTATTCACCCTCCTCTAGAGTTGCCTAGTTGTCTTCAATTGGTATCAGAGCTAGATTTTCTTCTATAGGTTTTACATCCTAAGAGCAGAACGTATGGCAACTGTAAAATCTATCGTCACCAGAGAAGATCAGTCCAAAAATAGGCTCCCTCTATTTGATGGAACCAACTACACATATTGGAAAACACGAATGAGTTTTTATCTCAAGTAACTGAACTTTGACCCCTGGTCAATTGTTATTGATGGCTACAAAAAGCCAACCAGAATAGTTGTAGATGGTAACTTGGTAGAAAAGCTAATGATATACACGGATTTGGAAAAGCAAGCCAGTCTTCATGCTAGAGCCATCAATGCTGTGTTATATGCAGTAGATAAGACTGAGTTTAATAAGGTATCTACTTGTACCACTGCACACGATATCTGGAAAAAAATTGAGGTAAACTCATGAAGGTACTTCTCAAGTGAAGGAGTCCAAGATGAGCAAGCTTATACAAGAGTATGAGGCATTCAAAATGAAGCCTAATAAGACCATCACATAAATGCTTACACGTTTTTTAGACATTATTAATCCTCTCCTCTTGGCAAGGATTATAACAATCATGAGAAGATTCGCAAGGTGCTCAGGAGACTTACAAAGAATTGGAACCAATAGACAACTGTGATAATTAAAGGAAACAACCTCACTACAACGACGCTCGAGACACTTACAGGGAAACCGATGACGCATGAGTTGGACCTCAAAGACTTTGAAGAGTAAGCACCAAAAAAGAAGAATCTAGCCTTCAAAGCTCATCAAAAGGTCTCTAAAGATGAAACTGAGGATGATGATTCAGACGGTGAGGAACAGGCCCTAATGGTTAGGAATTTCAGAATTTTTTTAAGATTTGAGAGATCAAATCGAAATAAGGACAATTCAAGACAACGACACTGAAGAACCTCTATGCTATGGCTGCAAGAAAACGGGCTATATAAAGGACTGCCCAACAGCAAAGAAGGGTAATCGCTACGATCGTTCAAACAAAGGACTATCTTCATGCAAGTATGTCAATACAAGCATATGGAGATTTTCCATTTTTTCTTTCACTTCAGGAGATACGATCGGGGGGTGCTAATTCGAATCCCTCGGGTAAAATAAAAACAGCCCCCACATTTAAAGACCCTTTTTTACCATTAGCAAGAACTTGTTTCAGTTGCAGCATGAGAGCGAAGCAAGCGACTCCGAAGAGGAAGAAAGTCCACATGAAGCTACAAATCTTTTCTTAATGCCATTTGCAGATCAAGTAACTACAAACCCCTTATACGACGATTTTACTTTTGATGATCCGTTTTGCTTTAAGTGGTCTTTTTGAAGAACACAAAAAAGTTCTAGATAAATACAAACAAGCCAGAAAGGAGATAAAGACACATGCTTGAGACTGAAAGGTTGTCCTTATTGAATGAAATATGAGACTCCCTCTACTAGTGACACAGAAGAGATATCTGCACTGACTGAAATTGAGTTTGCATGATGCTCTACAAAGCATTGAAAGGAAAGATCAAGAATATGCAAAACTCAATACAGATTATGAGATAGAAAAGAAGAACAATATCGTTGCACAGAGAATTGACACTCTCACTGCCAAAGATGATGATATATATGATAACTCTAAAAAGTTAGAGATTAGACTGAAAAAACATGTAATACAACATATGGCTCAGTCTAACACAAGACACATGATACATTACAAGATTACACACAACAAAACACGACCAAAGAAACTAGTCAAGAGACATACTACAAATAATCACACTTTCTTTTATAAATATCCACGCAATTCACATTATGTTGCTTCACATACTAATGTTTACACTGCTGTACCAAGCACTAACACCTTTGCAACTTGTCATTACTATGGTCTGAAATGACATATATCACGACAATGCAAAGTTAGACAGTTAGTAGATATGAATAATGATGCATGGGTACCAAAACCTAACAATTCAGGACCCTCAAAAAAATGGGTACCAAAGGTCACATATGCTCGTGTTGTAGGTAGGCCAACCTTCATACTAGAAGTAAGTGAATTCTCGATAGTGGTTGCTCACGACATATGACAGGTGATGCTATTCTATTCGCAACACTATCGATAAAGAAAGAAGGATACGACTCCTTCGGTAACGACCTCAAGGGTTATATTATAGGTAATGGTAACATAGGTATTCCTCCCTCTCCAGTAATAAAAGATGTCTAATAATAGAATTAAAACATAACCTATTCAGCATCAGTCATCTTGCAGACAATTGTTATGGTGTGAAAAAACAAATGTTCCATTTATAAGAGATCATCTGGTGATATTATTTATGAAGGTATTAGGGAGAATAATATATATGTTTTTTATCTTTCGAAAGATAATAATAATGCAGACAGATGTCTTTATGCTAACAAAGATGAAAGTTGATTGTGGCATATGCATCTAGGATATGCAAATATAGATACTATAGCAAGATTATCTTCAAATAAACTGATAAGAGGCTTATTTGAAATAGCTTTCAAAAAGGATATAGTCTGTGTTGATTGTGAAAAGAAAAAAAAAAGCAACCAGATCATCCTTCAAGTCAATAAACGTTGTAAGTACCTTTGGACCTCTTCAATTATTACATATGGATTTATTTGGACGGAGTAGAATCGTTAGTCTTGGTGATAATGCCTATATTGCTCATGTTGCAAGACTTGAGTCCATTCGTATGCTTTGTGCTTTTGCAAATTTTTATAATTTCAAATTATTTCAAACGTATGTTAAAAGTGCGTTTTTAAACGGTTTTATAAAAAAAATCATGGAACAACCCCCTAGTTTTGAGGATTTTAAGTTTCCAAATCATGTTTTCAAGTTACGAAATGCTCTGTATAGACTCAAACAAGCCCCACGAGTTTGATATGATCGTCTCCGTTCATTTCTACTTGAAAATGGTTTTTCAAAAGGAAAGTTGACACGACTTTGTTTATAAAAGCACATGATGACACAATTTTATTAGTGCAAGTTTATGTGATGATATTATATTCGGATCTACTAATGAGATATTTTACAGAGAGTTTGCTAAGTGTATGCAGAGTGAATTCGAAATGAGCATGATGAGAGAACTCAATTTCTTCCTTGGACTGCAAATCAAGCAGAGTTCACAGAGAATCTTCATAAATCAAGCTAAGTACACGAAGGATTTGCTCAAAAAGTTCAACATGGGCAATGCAAAATCCATCGGCACCCCCAATGGCAACATCTACAAAGTTTGACATTGATGAAAATGGTAAATCAGTTGGCAAACGTAAGTATCGAGGTATGATTGGTAGTTTACTTTACTTAACTGCTAGTCTTCCAGATATTATGTTTAGTATTTGCCTTTAAGTTGACATCTGGACAACCCTAAATAATCATATTTGGGCCCAGTTAAACGTATCTTTCGATACCTTAAAGGTACTTTGGTAGACTTATGGTATCCTAAAACCACATCCTTTGACCTTATTGGTTATTCGGATGTTGATTTTGCCGGATGCAAAGTCGATCAAAAAAGTACTAGCGACACATTATTTCTTGGACAAGGCATCAGTCTCTTGGTTTAGTAAAAAAACAAAATTCTATAGCATTATCAACTACTGAGGTTGAGTACATCGCCGCAGGACGTTGTTGTGCACAAATTTTGTGGATGAAACAAATCCTAACAGACTATAATTTATGCTATAAAAATATTCATATTTACTGTGACAACACTAGTGTTTGCCATGACAAAAAGTTCGTAACTTTTTGTATATTAAACATGTAAAGAGTACAATCGATTCCTAAACAGGAGATCTAAATACAAAATTTCTGGGAAAGTGTGACGATGGAGATCGAGCACTGCAGCGGCTCCTTTACTCCGTTGACGATCTGACGACGAGTTAAACTTGCTCTGGCTTTCTGGTACTTGCGACTGGAACTCTGGATTGCCAATCAAGAGGACGCCGAAGTTATGAAGATTTTGAAGCCTCTTTATCGAAGGAAAACTCCTATTTATAGGCGAGCACATATACAATGTGCATAAGGATTGTGCAGGAACGCTGCACATGGAGATATCAGAGAATCTTGAGGCTGCATGGTGAGGGCTGCTACGGAGCCGACAAGTGGCAGATGCTGGAATTCTCTTTTATCAAGATCTTTAGGGAGTTATCAACATAACTGAATAAACGACACATAGCGTGCATTTAATGTTGATTGGATGAACCTGAGTAGATTCTGTTCATATCCCCTAAGTTGGATTTTGTCCCTATCTTAGGGGACCATTGGTTTAAACAAACCGACTGGATATGGCCCACGTCCGTAGGAACAAACTCCGTCCTTATCCGTGGTTTAAACAAACCGATAGGATATTGTTCTTATCAACAAAATCAAACTCTGTTCTATCTTAAGAGCAGTGGTTTAAGAAAAGCGATTGGGTGATATCTGACAAGATATAAGTACCCGTTTGTGGCCACATGGGACAATGTTACCTCACAGGACCGCGCATCTATGCAAGCTGCGCTTCTGGTGAGGCTTCGATGTCATTGCGCTTTTGGACGACAAGTAGACCGTGTTTTCGAAGACGACGGAGTAAATGCGCTTTTGAGCGACGAAGAGACTGTATTTCGAAGATGACGGAGTCACTGTGCTTTGGAGCGACGAGTAGACTATGTTTCGCAGACGATGGAGTCACTGCGCTTTTGGACGACAAGGAGACTTGTGCTTTAGGCAACAAAGTGCCATCTAAAGGGGCCATTCAACGGGCTGCGCTTCTGGGTGGGATAGAAGGAGCTGTGCTTCTGGGTTGAAGCGAGGAAGCTGCGTTTCTGAGTCGAACCGAAGTAACTGCGCTTCCGAGTCGAGCTGAAGTGGCTGCGCTTCCGAGTCCAATGAGCTAATTTTTGTCGAAGTCATAAGAGCAATTTAATGACTGCTCTTTTAACGGATGAGTCAGTCATCCTCTTCTTTAATTGCCGCCGTCATTTGAAAAATTCAAGAAGTTTGTGGCCTAGGATTCAGTCAAATGAACCTATTAAATGAGATTCATTATGCTGAGCCCTAGGTTCATCCCATTAATTTAGGAGTCTTTGACCGGTTAACATGTGTCGTTTGGGGTTGGACCACACTCAGCCTATACAAAGGGAAGCTTTTCTGAAGAGTTACGCCCACTGTCTCTTAGCATTCCCATCGTTATACTCGATCATGACTTGGCTTCGAATGGTCGTTGGCCTTACACAAGTCGACTGTTAGTTATGGATCTCTCCGTTCAAAGAAGCTATGTCCTTGTAGAAGAACTGCTACTGGATTTTGAGATGCACTTGAGTGTTTGGCATGAGGAGTTCAAACCTGCACAACATCTTGGAGGTCTTCAAGATCCAAGCTTCCGGGTTTGGATTGATTGCCAATCCGAAGAGCCACAAGTTGTGCTTTGCCCTGCTCAAGAGCCGCAGAAGTGTGGCGAGCAGGAGCTGTGTTCTGGCTCGAGCCAATGGCTGTTTCATTAGCCATATTTTAGTTCCTCCGCGTCTGGCTAGGAAGTGGTTTGCTCTGACGAGGAAGTGATTCGCTCTGACGAGCTGCACATCTGAGGGGCTGCGCACTTTCTGAAGATTGCCCACTTGTAGACTTTATGTGTTTTAGTCTTTATATGTAATCATGAAAAATCTGTAATAGATCTTTGTAGACATGATTTTAACAAAGAACTTTTTATGCATCATCTTTTTCTGTTGTGACTTTTTATTATTGTCTGCGCTTTTAGATACCTGCGCTTTTGTGAAGTTTGTATACTGCAACTTCTTATCACCTGCGCTTTTGTCACAGCTGCGCTTTTTCATGCTTCTACAAGACCCCCTTCAAAGTATTTCGAACTTGAGTCAAGCTCGGAATACTTTGAACAGAAGCATGACACGTGTCCTTTGCAAACGAATGCCTAGCACGCTTGCTGACAGGCTGTCGTCACGCTCAACCTTCCGCATTAAATGCCTTGAGTCGTCGTTACATTAAAAGTTTATCAAAACTCCTCGTTTCTAGGGAACGGCCATCATGATCTCAACTCTTAATTCCCACGTCGTTCGAAGAGTCTCTTCGAGCACAAAGCGTTTTGTCTTCATTTACTTACGTGGCCGAACCATAGAAGTAGGGACTGATAGGAAACTCAATCCCAATAGCTGCGCATCTCGGGCTTGCCTTTCCGCCACATCCGTCTCTGTAATGAAAGGTGTCCACTCTATACATGGAGCACTGTGCCACAATTTGATTGCAGGAAGCATGTTTTTGCGGCATGAGTCCATAAGCATGGGCTCGGGTATCCCAGAAGGTAACCTCAGGACTGCCTGGTGGAAGCGTCCAATGTATGCGCGTACAGGTTCCTTCTCCTTCTAGACGATGTCCATAAGATTCGACATTGTCATGTACATCCTCCTTCGTAGAATCGATTGAGAAATAAGCGCTTCAAGTCTTCGAACGACGAGATGCAATTGTCCGGGAGGCTGAAAAACCATTCGTAGGCCACCCCCTGCAGAGCTCCTACAAATATGTTTGTATGCAGAGCGTCGTCCTTCGGTAGATGTCATGTTACTGAAGCGAAGTACCTTAAGTATCGACGGGGAGACTCCTTCACATCGAAGGGCGTGTCTGCGGATTGTATTTGGGAGGATAGTCACATTATCCCATTCGGCAGGATATGGTTGCCGAATTCCCATCTTTTGGAGTGATTCTCGCTTTTCTCTGGCATCGTGGCGAGCGTACAACTCTTTGAGGGCCTGATGTACTTCACTCGATATTGCAGGTCCCGTTGTTGATGGAGTAGATGACGGGGGCGTTGCTTGTCTCAGGATGTGAGGCACATTGGTCCCGCCGTTAGTCCCCGGGTCTTGGTTTGCAGGAGTGGAGACAGTGGATGTCAATTTCTCCTTGATCTCCAAGATGACGGAAGCCAAGGTCTTCAGGGTATCATTTAACGTATTTAGGCCCGTCTCAAGGGCCTCTATACGCTTCTGTTGACTGGATCCTTCGCTGATGTCCACGTTGTCGCCTTCGGCCATGAATACGGACATCATGTACGGATAGGTAGAAGGGACGGTAGATCTCTTGAGATGTTGACTTGGTTCAATCATATATTTTGGGAATATTACTCTGTCTTTTTCCTTGTTATTGTTGGCTTCGCAAATTGCGGGGGAGCTAAATTTTGAGTAGCTGACAAAGGCGAGAATGAGTATATATAACCAAAATTTTGCGCGATTCAGAACAATAAGTCAGGTATATATCTCAAAGTTATATATTTTTGTCATATTTTGGTATAGACTCAAAGTTTGTCAATTATTAAAATAGGAAAGATATTGTCGCAAGAACAAGCACAACCTACTTTATGCGATGTACTTGTCCATCATCTTAGATCATTTTGATATTCCTTTGGATGAATGTTCATTCTTAGCTGACCAGCCTATCTTAGCAAGGCTCGTAGGACTACTCCTACCATTCCACTTGTTGCTGCCCCTCCTGCTGACGATGACTCATTCCATTGCCATCATGATGCACCTCCAACATCACCTCCTCCACCAGCCACACTGAAATCTATCCAGGCTATGCTTCAGTACCACTTCTGACTGGAAGACGATCTTTATCGTGAGCTTCAGGATCGTTTCCGACTGGAAGACGAACAGTATCGTGCTATGGACTACTCTTCTGGCTCATGCCATATCCAACACTATGTCGGATATTCCGTATAGCTTCCATCAGCACCCAGTCGGTCCATTTCCAGTAGTTCGTGATCCTTTACGACATGGTTCTCGAGTTGACGACCCTGATATTCAGCGATACTTCGATCCAGCTACAACTTTCTATGATCCCAACCGTTCAACAAATACCGGTGATGATCAGTAATAGTTGCAGACGAACAGTCATTTTGGCATTTAGAGATGATGTTTTAGTAATATAGTGTTTTTTTTATTACTGGGTACTTGAGTAGCTCACTTACTTTGTCGCACTTTTATTTATTCTTTTCATTATGCTGAGTTGTGACAAACATTTATTGCTTTATTATCTAGTTTGGGCTTTGATTTGGCCTATTCACTGCAATGAAATGTCTTAGCCTATTCACTGCAATGAAATGTCTTAATTCTACTGCTTAGTTTCTAGATTGTTATAATGTTGTGTTTCTACTTCACATTTCCTTTTGTGTTTATTATGGTTCACCTTTTTCGGGAGAGCTTTCCATTTCGATAAAAGACAGCGGGGGGAAACACCGATACATCAAATGTCTATGATACAAAAACACAATTCTTTCATTGCGGGGGAGCAATTGATTCTTAAACATTGCTACATCTACTTCATATTGTCGTACATATCAGTCGCAGTTGTCAATTACCAAAATGGAAGAGATTGTTGGCACATTCGGTCATAGTCGATCTGATTTTGATAATTAACTCAACTACGATTCGATACACTACAATGTAAATAACAAAAGGCTGCTTCAAAGTAAACTCGAAAAGAAGATTGCTGCTACCATCATTGTGTGCTTTTACATTTTTATTATATATTTTTATACTTATCTAGACTTATGTGACTCGTATCGCACTTTGGTAAAATTAGATGCACTCAAAGTCCACTCAAATAGCCTACACCTAAACCCAGATTCTATCCTGACTCGAACCAAACTCAAACCCATTCTCCAAATATGCTACAAACCAAACCAGGAACTTTCTAAAATTGGGAAAACCGAGTTTTGTCCGAACTTTGCCGAACGCAGGTTCCAAAACAGAAACCCTAGTCAGCCTTCTTTTCTGATGACTCGGCCTACAATGGTCAAATATTTGAGTGTTTGATGACCGAACTCTGTCCGAACTCGGTCTCAGAAAACTTTATAAGTAGAGAAGCTTTCCACCATTCCAAATCACTCTTCACACTCATTCATCTTCTCATCTCTTCTCTATTGAACTATAAACCTTCCCCATATACTAAAACAACTTTCTTTGCTCTAAAATACTGAAGTGTGAGTCAACTAGAAGTTGTGTAAGAGTTGTACAAACTTGGAAAAGTCCAAGTCTGCTTTTATTTCAAAAGCTTGAAGTTGTCATGCCCTTCGGATCAAAGTACGAGGTGTCTGTACGAAGTTGCAAGCCTTCGGATCAAAACTTGTGTTTTCACTGATAGTGGATTAACATCGAGCAAGAGTTCTTGAGACTGGATTAGTCCTCCACGAGAAAAATCAGTATACATCACAGTGTTTGCGTTCGATCTTCTAAACTCTATTTACTTTCCATATATTTGTGCTTTACTGCTCAATTATTTTTAGTTGGTATATTATTTTTCTTTTATTAGGGTATTATTGACACATACCCTATTCACCCCCCTCTAGAGCTGTCTAGTAGTCTTCAGAAAAGACCATACATCAAGGGTCTACTACACTAGCTCATATCTTGTGTTTTTGTCTGTTGTGATTTTAATGCAAGGTAAACATGAACATAGTGATAAAAGGTAGGTTTTAGGAGGTGCAGAAGCACCCTAGCATAAGATCCATCAACTATCCAATGTGACAAGAGGTTAGGAACAAAGTGGTTGAGGCAGGGGAGGTCCCAGGGGACAGTCAAAGACTGACCCTTAATTCTGTAAAGACTATCCAATGTGGGATGCTCATGATGTACCACTCACGGGTAACAGTATCATGAGAAAGAAATCTGTTGTTAAGAAATCTGTTGTTTTTTTGTTCAATATTAGAACCACAAAGGTAAGAACATAATGTGGGATGCTCATAATGTACCACTCACTGGTACCGGTATCATGAGAAAGAAATCTATTGTTTTTTTCCAATATTAGAACCACAAAGATAAGAGCATGCATATTAAGGCAAGTAGTGAAGAGATTATAGAAATTATGTAAAGTAGTGAAGAGATTATAGAAATTACGTAAAGTAGGGTGGATAGTTGAAAAAATTGGGAAGCTTAAAGTTCCCCAATCTCTGCATCTGATCAACTCTTCCCTTTCAAAAACAATTATCCACTTCAACTCTGCGATTGCAATGACAAAAAACATATGTTTAGCCAGGTGATTCCTTAGAAGGCCAAAGAGTACATATATGCATAAGCAGAATAACATGAACAACATAACATGTGGGTCAGATACATGATTCGTATGTCATTATATTTTTATAGTCAAATCTTTCAGGCTTGTCAGTTCTGAGAGGAGTTGGCTTTTATGTAAACAGCTCCTTCTATTACCTCAAATTGACAGGGCAGTATCAATCCAGTATAACCTTCATCCTCATTCATTACTATCCTCACTTGCACAGAATTTAGAAATGAACCAAAAGTCAACAACGTCAAAAAAAAAAAAAAAAAAAAAAGAGTCGGTTATTGATTAGTGATTATTGATTTTACTGTTGCAAAAGAAGCTTGACATAACCTACACCTTTGTGGGCATAACATACCTTTTATGTCGGAGTATGTTCCACAAAACTTTAGTGAGATCAATTAACATGATCAGAAACATGGCATGAGTTGGCTCCAGAATTGAAATTACATTAATTTGGATAGAATCATCCAGGTCTCCTAGTGCTTTTATCTGGGTTTTCACTAAACCTACCCAATCTGTGTTTTCAAGTATATATCAAACAAAAGTGTACTAACATTATGGTTTCCCAAGACGCAATGTGATTGGCAATTCCAATTTTAGTATATTTATGATTGGGGCACCAATTCTGTAAGACCATAAATAATCAAATTCATAAACTAGCAAGTTCACAATAGTGATCCACTAGGTTGCACATATCAACCACGACATATTTATAGGCACCTTGACACGGAGTGTCATATCCCCAAACCATCACTACAATAGTACAAGGTCAAATATGCCTTAAAGGCTTAAACCCAACATGTAGGCATATTCTCCAAGATAAATATATTCTTATATTTAAGATGAACCACAGTTACCTACAAAGGTATACTCTGTGTCTATTAAAAAGAACCAATATCAATTACTACTACACATATCCAGAAGTCCCAAATAAAACATATATACAATCATCCAAATCTTCAAATCACCTTAGGCATATGGAACAAGCCCAATGAAACATATAATAGAAACCAAGTTAACTAACTCAATACCTAGTTGCAGAACCAAGAAAAGATATATACACACAAGGAAGATCTGTCAGCCTCTAAGACTATATCACCTATGTTGTATTGGGCGCTAGGCGAGGCGAGGCGAGACCATGCCCGCCTCACCTAGGCGCGCCTAGGCGGCGCTTAGGCGCCCATCCAGATTTCTGGGTCTCTAAACCTGTGTAAACATTGTAGGCAGCAGCAGTAGCAAAAGTCAGCAGCAACAGTAGTAGCAGAAGGCAGCAACAGTAGTAGCAGAAGGCTGCAGCAGCAGTAACAGATTGCAATAAGAGGGAAAAGACAACAATAGCAGTAGCAAAAGGCAACAATAACAGTAGCAGAAGGCAGCAAAGAGCAGCAATTTTTACAATAGCACCTGTTTTAGCAACAATAATAACCCTAAAGCCCAAAAAAAAATATTAGTAAAAAGCCCATAGCCTATCCTGAGATCTACCGCCTAGGCGCCCGCAGTTGTCTTCCCTGGGCGAACCTGGGCGCCTGCCTAGGCACGCCTAGGCGGCCCTCGCCTTACACTGCAATAAAATATGCAGGTCGAGGCGACCTGTTCAAATCGGGCGCGCCTAGGCCGCCTAGGCGCGCCTAGGCGTCGCCCGTAACAACATAGTATATCACACACCAGCTACTACATCATGCTGTGTGCAAACGTCCAGTCATACTACTAAAGGGGCGTTCCAGTGCCACGAAGCTCCCGTTTACCAGAAAATTATATATACATATACCAAAAAATTATATATACATATATATATATATATATATATATATATATATATATATATAGGGGTACCCAAAAAAATTATTATTATTATTATTATTATTATTATTATTATTATTATTATTATTATATATATATATATATATATATAGGGGTACCCAAAAAATTATTATTATTATTATTATTATTATTATTATTATATATATATATATATATATATATATATATATATAGAGAGAGAGAGAGAGAGAGAGAGGTTTTCATGACTCAAACGTGCATCCTCCAGTATGCAAGCAACAAGCTCCCGTCGCACCAGGCAATGTCTTCTTCCGGTCGTACTACTAATCTGAAAATATGATTTCCCTAGAAGGTAAGCTAAAGGCTATAATTTAATAAGTTAATGAACATTAGTAACAATTTGATTTTTTACATAGCAATAGTGTAAGATCAACAACTTTACATAGCAAGAGTGTAAGATCAACCATAATTGATTAACATGGATCTAAAAATTTGCAAGAACACTTGACTCTCGTTTTCTTTTCTTTTTTATTTTGGAGAGTTAGGTGGATATCAATTTTCCAGTATGCTCAACTCTGACATGGACACTAGTTGAACAGACGCGAATATGACAATACAAAATGGACATGGGGATGCAGAGATCACATAGTTTGGTTTGCCCTAGGGTATTTTGCAGTTTGGATATTGTGTCAATACATGTATGACAACGTGACACAGACATGATACCGATCTTTGGAGTTTCCATGCTTCCTAACTTGTGGAGCTCAACAATAGTTTATGCTCGTGCCAGGGTTTACCGACCTTCGTCCCGTTGGAATATAACAACGCCAAAATTTTCTCTCTTGGCCAGGACATAAATGAATTAGTATGCCAATAATTTCCATGTGCAAGACATACAAGCTAATATTTATTATGGTGAATAAGGTGTTTAGGGTTTGCTAGAGTAGGTACTCCTATTTATTGGAGAAAAGTTATTCCCATGTGCCACCCATGTTCTCTAACTGCAACAGGCCTCTACATGGAAAAGTCATGCAACCTTTCCTTTTGAGGAAATGCAAGCAAATTATTAATTGCAGCTATGACAAGTTATCACAACTATTCTATCCTGATCAAGAGTAAGCCTAAATTTCATAACTAGAGATATCTAGTAAACATGCAGCCTCATTTTGACAGGATCTGTCTCACTTGGCCGTGTTACTAAAGTGGCAATTACTACAGTATTTGTTCATCCAGTATAGAGTAATTGTTAGATGAAAATTCGGTTGCAGCGAGTTTCTGACCCTATTACTGCACTAGTTTCAGTTCAGCAAGCAGTACCAAGAAGGCATTCATGATTGTCATTTAGTCTAGTAGAAGCCAAGCAACCTTGGGGAAACAACCATAATTACCCCCATTCACATATTTTTGTATCTTAACAAATTCAAACTGAAGAACTAGTTTAAAAGAAAGTGCATGGGCCACGAAACGACAATGGTTGAATACTTGCATCTTCTATACGATCGGCACAAAGGTAATAGCAAGAAGGCAACACTACGGTGGATGGTGATGGCTCCACCCTCTGAAAGATGCAATAGCAACAAGCATTTCCAGAAAGGATGCAAGTGAATCAATAGTATGTCGTTGGCAGAAAGGTTTACTTGTACAAAGAAGACGGAAAGAGGCATCTCATGTAATCATCTCTGAAGAATTTGTTATCAAAATGTGGTATAAATCACTTTCCTTGTGTGAGCATAAAATAACAACCACCTGCCGAATTGGTCAAGATCTCTTAGCAAGACACTAATGAGCGAAACATACCCCTTTTCTTAATGGCACTTTCTTAACAGCAATGTACCTTTTCAATGTTTTACTTCAATGGTAGGAGGCACGGAGATTCCAGAAAAATGGGCTGTGTCATGTCGGATGCGTTTCGGACACACCAAGGACACTCGAAAATACGCTAAGAAACAGAAAAATAGGTGTCATGTCCATGCCACCGAGTCCTTACCATGTTATGTTCTATCCGTGTTTGTGCAACATTGGTACTAGTTCAACCCTTTCTCACCGTAAAGTAGCAGACTGGGCCAAGTGATGGAAGTTCTTATGCACCCATGAAGCTTTCTTGGCTATTTGATGGTAGATATTATTTACGCAAACCGGGAAAAAAAAAACGCACATATCTTAAGAGAGATTAAGATAAGACATGTTTCGTAGCATTTTATCATTGGCCTCACTACCTAGCTCCTTGGAATACTGGATTTCTCAATGATTCGATGTCGTCAACTACGCCAATCAAAAGCTTAAGTTAAGCCATTGACAAAGCTTTGGTGCTCTGACCTTCAATTGACTATTTGCAGTTGAGCCTGAGTTTTGAGTGGGTGAAGTAGCCACCTGAGGTTACTTGTTGTTACTTGTTGTTGTTGTTGTTGTTGTTGTAGCTAGGCAATAGCAAACAATAACCGAAACCTAGTAACAAAAATTTGAGGAACCTGTGACCGCGGGTCAAAGTCGATATAGGTTTGCTGATTGCACCTGCAGTCTCAGAGAAACAACACCGACTAGATGTCGCTACGCTCTCGGTGATGAGGAACGACAGGAGACTACTTGAATTCAATTGTGCTAGACAAAGGCAAATAGAAATTATATACACATATCAAGATTAAATCATGCATGGATATTTGTAACATGAATGTAAATGAATAGGAGGAATTAAATTTTTGATAGATCGAGAGAGAGAGAGAGAGACGACGAAGACCTGCAGAATAGGAAGGGAGCACTGCCTAAGTTGATATTTGCAGGACTATGTGAAACGTCTGAAAAATCTCGATATAGACAGAGAGAAGAGGGAGAGAAGCCCTCTTTTGATTTTCTCCCAAAAATTAATTTCACAACCCACCGAGAATCGGGTCCGGGACTGTCCAAATTAGGGAACCTAAAAAAACGAGGGTCGGGTTAGACCATCTCCAATGGGGGTTTCTATCTTTCCTATTTCTATGGAAGAAATCCATTTTAGAAAAAAAAATTCCCAATGGTGATTTCTATCATCATTTCTATCCTAGATGGCAATGATGTAGGATGGAAACTTTCTAGGAGGGTTTCTACATGTAGAAACTCTCATAGAAATTCTCCTATCTCTCATGACAATTATTATTGGGTCTCACATCATTAAATTGGTCCTTTTACTATGTGACACATATGATAGAAATGGAGAACCATTGGAGAGCATTTTTGTATGTCTACAATTTCTATGTAGAAACTCTTCCAACTAGGATAGAAATCTCCTTAAAGTACAATGCCAAGTAGGATAAGAACTTAATTTTAGAAATCACCATTGGAGATGGTCTTAGATTGGGTTTGATTTTATTGCTCATTCTTCGGTACCTTTTTTTTTATGAAAATTTTTGAGTGGCACCCCATTTATATTACCCATATTCGTAGTGTACCCCACATTGTTCCACATATACATAAGTCATCCTACTTCTAACAGAAAACGTCAAATAATAACGTTGGTGGCCTTTAAAACACTTTTCATGACCGTAATATCCCTCCCCCCTTTCCTTGCTGTTGAGTGGAAGGAATTTATATTGAAAAATCCGAAAATGTCCTTCCTCCTATTTACAAAACCCAATCTCTCCCCCCTTTCTTTGCTGTCGTAGAAGAGGTTCCCAAATCTCACAGCAAAGCCTTCGATAGATCCCATGGTCGGCCATTCATTAGAGATTAGGATTAGGCTTTCCTCTCTCTCTGTCACTCAAACTTTTACTCTCTCTTTTACTCTCTCTTTTACTCTTTCTTTCTCATTTGATAGATTGATTTGTTTTTCAACTTATGCATTTTTGTTATGTTTTGTGTAGGAAAAATGTCAAATATGCTCAAAAAATACCCATATCGCAAACGAATCTTACTTTTTGAGGTCACCGTGCAAGAGTGGAAATTGTAAGGGAATTCGGTACGTGTCGAAGTCAAATACGAAGGCTAACCCCGGAAGGAAGTTTTTGAAGTGTCCCCTATGCTTGGCTTTTGAATGGTTGGATGTTGTAATTTATGAAGGCAAGCAGGAAAGTTCATCTTCCACAATTAAAAGGGAAGGGTGTTTTACGTGCGGTCAATTAGGTCATTGGAAACAACAATGCCCATGGAAGGAAGCCTCTTGCCCTAATTCTAATTGTCGAGGAAAGAGAGTTGTAATGGTGTCAAAAAGGAGCCACAGCTATGGAAGACGATTCTTACAATGTCTAAAATGCAACAATGTATTTCAATGGTTGAATGAAGCTACCGAGCGTGATAACCCGTCTGTGTCGAAAATTCCTATTCAAATTGTTGTAAACACAACTTTAGAACAGTTGTGTAAGAGATTTGGAAAAAACTTGGCTATGTAAACATGAAATTTATCTAAAATGATGTATGTTTTCATGTATATAAATGCAAGAAAGTTTATTGGTTAGCTATGTGAATGTATTCCATATCTGCTCATTCTCAGTCGTACATATCTGTGAATTACATATAGTGCACATTCAAGAATAAGAACAAATAGAGTGAATATCTTGGAGATAGTACATCCTGGAGACAGAATGATAACAATTCCATTCCAAATGATAGCAGTGATAGCAGTTTACAAGTGAACATCCTGCAGTTTATAAATGAACATTCCAAATGATAGTGTCTAAACAGTTTACAATTCCATTCCAAGTGAACATCCTGGAGATAGCACATTCAAGAATTATAGAACATCCATTCCAAGTCAAAATGATAACATTCCAAATGAAATTAAATCAATCCATTCCAAACATCCAGGAGAAGTAGTTAACATTCCAAATCCACAGAAGTAGTTAACATTCCAAATCCACAGAAGTAGTTAACATTCCATTCCAAGTCAAAATGATACGAGTTTACATACAAAATGATACCAGTAGCTAACATTCCATCCCAAACCAATTACATACAGAACCCATCACAAGTAGTTAACCCATTATTGCCATCCAGAGCTGTTGCAGACAAACCCCCCATACTTTCCTTTAAGATGACACCCATCCAATCCAACTAATGGTCTGCATCCATTTATGAATCCAGCCCAACTTGCTTCATATCCAATACAGCAGTACCCAAACTCTGTGGTCCCTAGAATATTTCCACAATAAGCTACACTCCCTGTCCCACAATAAGGTAGAGAGACAACTTCAGGTTAGTGATTGGTAAACTGCAACTAAACTAAACTTTATGCAGTGGGCATTCCAATATGAGGTTAAAACTAAAAGTAAAATGTCCAAAGTGTCTACAGTGGGCATTCCAATATGCAACTAAACTAAACTTTATAACTGAAACTAAAATGCAACTACACTTTATAACTGAAACTAAAATACAACTACACTTTATAACTGAAACTGAAACTGAAACTGATACCTGGGTTTGTTCTTCCTATTTGTCTTGCAACCTCAGGAGCTTTGCTATAGCTTTCTTCAAAACCACCAAACAACTTTTGCTTCACTTTGCCCAATGCGTAGTGGGCATTCCAATATGAGACCTTTACAGTATACTTGGACCACATCTGTTTCTGCACATCCTTTGCCTTTCATGAAGTGTGGTGTGCCTCGATATCCTCTTCCAAAACTTCAGCTATGAATTTACTAGTGGCCATTTTGTTCTTCAGGTTTGAGGTGTGCTTACAAGTGTGCACATCATTCAATTGCCTTAGAGTACAAGTGGTCTTATCAGAACTTGAAATTCTCACCCTGAACATCCATGGGCATGCTTCATCTTGACACACACCCCAGATTCTACTACGATCATTCTTCACAAATTTAATCTCATATTTGTTCTTTATGGCACAAGATCTCAAATATTTTCTGTACTCCTCAGGATTAGTCCATTGCTGCAATAGGACTAGGCCACTAACTACTGGAGCTGTGTACTGCTCCTCAGCCATCTCTCCCTCACTGTATAGATCATCTACAGGATCATTTTCCTGCCCAACTTCTTCAGCCCCTTCAGAATCAGATGACTCACAGCTATGATAGTCATCTACAGGGTCAATTTCATCAATGGGGAGCTTCTTTTTCTCAGCATATGCCCTCTGAAATTCTGTTTCCTCCCCCCACTCTTCATTATTATTCTCTGGATGTACAACATACTCCCCCCAAAAGTCATCACCAGTCCCACTTTCTGTGCCTTCTTCCTCTGGTACAAAGGGTTCATCATCACTCTCAACTACTGGTTCATCTCCACGTAACTGTGTTTCAGCTTGTGCTTCAAACTGGATCTTAGGCTGTGAACCAAGTTCTGCATCCTCACTAGCATGTGAACCACTGTCATTATCCTTTGTACTACTTTCATCAGTTAATGCTGCATGATCTAGCCGTGCTCTGTGTGCTACTACCTTTATTTTTTTCTTCTTGAATGGGGTGTCTTGTCTACTAGAAACATCCACATCTTCCACGTACAAGTGTAGCTCTCCTTCTTGGTCAGGCAGTTGGTTATGGAACATTTAGTAAATTAGTTTATATATATACAAAAATATTTGAGCATTATGTATAGAGATTTTTTATAAACGAATATATGAGTTATGTATGTGTGTGTGTGTGTGTTATATAGTATATAATTAATATATACTATACCCTTCCTAGATTTTTCCTATATTGATTTTATTTAATTATATAAATGAATATATGAGTTAAATATATATATATGGTTATTATAAATAGTTTTGGCAAAATGTACATGTGTTTGGGCTTATATACGTGATATTTCTAATAAGTTTATATTTTTCTAAAGATATTTTGGACTCTTGTTCTTAAATGAAAACAAATATTTTTATTTTGGCTTTTACTCCTAGTAAGACATAAGTGTTCTAAATAGATTTATAAATAATTTTCTAAGTGTGTTTGTATATATATATATATATATATATATATATATATATATATATATATATATATATATATATATATATATATATATAACATGTCTAGGGCTTCGGGAGACGCGGGCGATCCCCTTTCGGGGAAATCGAGGCCTGGCCCTAGGGGGTCCCCTCCGTGGGACCCTGGCGCCGGGGGTGGAAGCGGGCCGACGAGCGGCGGCGGCCAGGCAGGCGACTACGACGTCCGGTCAGGCACGGGCGGCTGGAAGAACATGGGCGCCCAGGCGGGCGAATGGGTTGGAGCGGGCGGCCAGGCGGGCGCCGACAACCAAGCGAACATCCAGGAGGTGGGGGCCGGCCAGGCGGACGGCCAGGCGGCAATCGTCGCTGCTAGCTCGGGCCCCCAGGCGGGCGGCGCGGATGGTTTTGCAGGCGGTAGTGTGGGGGGTGGTCAGAAAGATCCCAGCGGCCGGGGCAGGCCGCTGGCGGGTGCCGGGGGAGGTTCGTCGGGATTGGCGGAGCGGTGGGTTTCCGATCTTCCCGATTTTTTTGGAAACCCGAATTTTCAACCGGGATCTGGGCCCAGTTCTCAGGGGGGCAGGAGGAGGGAGGCGGTTGGATGACGGTTACGAGACAACGGGGGGCCAAGACGGAGGGAAAGGTGGGGGGCATGCAGACCCCCAAAAGGCACGCTTTTATGCGGAGAGGAGAACGATCGAGGGATCGGGGTTGCGAACGTCGTCTCATGGCCCGGTGGCGAATACTGGAAGATCGGTGGGCTGGCGCCCCAAGGCGACCACGACGGAGAAAGGAAAGGGTAAAGTGGTGGACCTGGGAGGCCAGGGCCCAGGATCATATTTGTATGGGATCGCTCCCCGGGCACAGGGGACGGCTCTCCACCCAGCAGGAAGGTCCTAGGCAGATATCTGCAAACCGATGGGTCCTAAAAGTCCCACTTCTATGGAGTACGCGCCGCCGAATAAGGTAGGGAGTGGCTTCCGAGCCTCGTTCCCAGCAGAGGAGATTGAAAAGGTGACAGCCTTCTGAAAAAATACGCTTGTTCTATATGTCCTGGGAAACAGACCATTCTACGGCCAAATCCGGGGTTATACGGTGCGTGTCTGGCAGCCTAAAGGCAGTATGGACTTCTTTGCTAGAAAAAATAGCTTCTATTATGTGAAGTTTGGAAGAAAAAGATGTCACCAAGATCCTGCAAGGAGGTCCATGGACGTTCGATGGCAGGCTGATCATACTGAAGGAGTGGATGCCTGAGTTACGATGCGAGAAGGAAGTCTTGAACGCTATCCCTGTCTGGATTCACTTTCCGGAGTTCCCTGTGCAGTTCTGGAGCATTCTCCTGCTGATGCGACTAGCGAGCTTGGTGGGCACTCCGATCAAGGCTGATAATGCTACGGCCTTCTGATCGAGGCTGATGTATGCCCAGATATTCGTAGAGATTCAGGCTGGCGGGGAGTTGTCGAGTTTCTTGGAGTACGAAGTACCTTTTGGAGAGATTCTAACCCAGAAGGTGGAGTACGAATCGGTTCCACCAACCTGTTCACATTGCGCTTGCTTCGGTCACCTAGACAGTTCATGCCCGTCAGGAGGGGCTCAACCAGGGAGGTCCACGCCCTCCTTTCCTACTAAGGCGCCAGGTTCTTCACGGACGACGGAGCCTTTATTCGGGAAGGACAGAGTGGATGATATCATGCAGGAGAGGGACCGACCGATGGAGGCAGTGAGTGATCCGAGCGTGACTGTGCCAGCCAGTCGGTTCCCGCTCGTGGAACGATGGTCATCTTCTCGACGCAGAGAAGTATGGTCACCAGAGGCATGGTGGCTTCGAATAGAGCAGAGCGGGGAGATGGCGGACCATCTGTGGAGAAATTCTACAGTAGGAAGAAACATGCTGGGCCACTAAGAGATAGCTCTCCAATGGAAGGGGACAACACACGGATAGGGATGAGGTGTTGTGTGTTGACAATCCGGCTTGGGCCTTGATGCTTACCCAGGATGCGCCCCAGAATGACCATATAGCAGGGACGGAGGAGGATATGATAGAGACGGATGTGGTACCACCCCCTGGCACCAATCCTAGTGACATTCATGGGAATCTCTTCCTTATTAATTAATGGCGGTTATCGCCTAGAATGTGAGGGGGGCGTGTTCGCTGGGTAGATAAAGGGAGATTTGTGGGATATTACGCAGAGAGAGGTGCGACATCTCTGTCCTGCTGGAGACCAAGATCAAAGGGGAGCGGACTCTGACTCGCCGGACTCCATCTCTACGGGTCCAAATCTACAACTTAGCTCTCTGTGACATGGCTAGGATCTGGGTCAGATGGAACACCAAGTCTTGGGATGGAGATTTGATCTTGTTGACGGAGCAGCTGATTGCTATCTCTTTCACTAACAAGGGTGGCTTTCGGTTCCTACTGGGCACGGTTTACGGCCATAATGACAGGCGGCGACGGGAGACCTTGTGGAGCGACATTACCAGGGTTGCTGCTGTTGCAGACTCTGCACATCTGCATCTTCTCATGATGGGAGACTTCAACGCCCTGTTACACAGAGGGAAGAAAATAGGCGGAAGACCGGTTCCTGATTTGTTGCTGTCTGATTTTCAGAGTTGTCTTCTTCAGGCTGGGCTCCAGGGGCTGACTCGCTCGGGATTTATCTGGCACTACAAGAAAATATAGCATTTACGGTGTGCAATTTACGGCGCGCAGTTGCTGCACGTTGTAAATAACACTCATTTACAGCGTGTAAATATGTGCGCCGTAAAAGAGTTGTAATTGACATGCACACCGTAATTGAAGACTCTTTTACGGCATGCATTTTTGTGCGTTGTAATTGAAGACTCATTTACGGCATGCATTTTTGCATGTTGTAATTGAAGACTCATTTACGACATGCATTTTTGCGTGTTGTAAATGAAGACTCATTTGCGACATACATTTTTGTGCGTTGTAATTGAAGACTCATTTACGACATGCATTTGTGCACGTTGTAATTGAAGACTCATATTCCAGGTATAAAAATGATAAACAAATAATAAAAATAAATGAATAAAAATTGAGAAAACAACAAAAATGTTTAAAAAAAATTAAAAAAACTAAACTTTTTCTTAAAAATGAAAAAGAAACTATTTTTTTCAAAAAATGAAACAAAGCAAAAAAAAACTAAAGAAAAAACTAAAAATAATAGTAATAAATAAATAAATAAGTATTTTTGGAAAAAAAATGGTAGAAAATTATTATATTCTTATGGGATATAATGATTATATTTTGTGGATAAATTATTTATTGGAATATAACTAAGTTTTGAAAATAAAATTTTATAACATGAATTAAATATAAAATAAAATTTTCATCCTAAATTTCTGCAAAAAGAAAAAGTGATAACAACGGTTATCTAATAAAACGACAAACATTTAATAACTATCAATTTTATATAAAACAAAAAGTTTATGACATGCATCGGTTGCACGCTACAATTGAATACTCGTTTACGGCATACCTTTTCTGCACATTGTGCTTGACAGCTCAAAACTTTACTACCTATTTTTTTTAAGTTCTTTCATTCAATTTTTGATTTCCCTCCTTATATTTTGATTTCCCTCCTTATATTTTCATTCTAACTTTTTTATTTCCTCCTAATATCATTCCACATAATTCTCCCACCAAAAGGAAAATATCCTCTTCCACGTCTCACTTCCCCACATCCTTGCTACAATCCTCGACCCTTTTTCTTACAACAAAGCAAAACCCAAATTTCAATTTCGGATCTCCACCGCTGACGCCGTCGGATCCTCCAACGAACGACGACGACGCCCACATAGCCCTCCTTTGCAAGCAGCAGCGCCGCCCTCCTCCGCTGTCGCCAAGCGCCAGCGCCAGCTCTGCCTTAACCCTCCTCCGCTGCCACCAAGTGCCAGCGCTGTAGAAGCATGGAATTTCAGGACCAGAAATCCTATGCGCCTAACATCACATGCGCCAGGAAGCTCAGATGAAGTACTTGGCACAACAAAGCAAAAACATAGACATTAAAAGAAGATTTTTATTTCATATAAAAGTCTATTACATGTCTTAGAAAAGAGCTGTACAAAGGAGGATTTCTACAAAGAAAAGACCCTAAGTCTATAGCTAGGTGCAACAACCACCATGCGCTCTCAAACAGGCGCATCTCGCTATGCGCTCTCAGTCAGGCGCATCCCTTCAGCAGCTCAGTTATGTGCATCCCTTCAGCAGCTCAGTTATGTGCCACCCTTCAGCGTCTCAGTCAGGCGCATCATGAAGTGTCAGCATATACACCATCAAATGCTTCGACCAAGGAAGCATTTATTGAGCAAAACGAGGATGGCAATCAACCCTCTAGCTGGAGGAAGAGCTCCCCAAACCAAGAAAGAGGAGAGCACCGCAACCAACCTGCGGCTAAAGGAGCAGCTTTCAACCCAACCAGAGTGGGCAACACCCACTCTAGCAGGAGGAGGAGCTCTCCCAAAGCCCAAGGAAGATGATCGGGGCACCGCAATTCCGATCTGCGGCTCTTCCAGCATAACGGAGATGAGGCTCGAGCATCCCGATCTTTGGATGCAACAGGCACTTTCCGCCTGCCTCAGAAGCCCTCGACTCCGACATTTGGATGTAACAGTCACCTTCAAGTGCATCAATGAAGATCATGCGTCGCATCTTCACCCTCGGGAGCATCTCATCAACAAAATATGCTCGAGTAAACAAGTTCATTTCGGGAGGACGTGAGAGAACGAGAAGCAAACCCTCTCCATGCCACTATTTATAGGCCGGGCAAATCAAACCCATGCGCCAAGTGGCTGGCTCTCCGAATCCCGTGCAATGAATTTGCATTTAATGGTGATGAACCTGACGCTTCGAATTCAGCCAAGTCAAAAACGGCTATTTAAAGCACTCGAAGAACGTAACAGTCGCACCAAAAGACGTATCATGCGGAGTGGATGCGCCGGTCAGACCACGCATCACATAGACGCGCCCCTCAGCACCAAGCACTTCACAAGCATGCGCCCCCATGCAGCTCCATGCACCTATTGGAACGCCGATCGATGTGCCCACTCAACAGCCCATCACTTGTCAAAGAACATTAAATGTTGAAGTCTGACAGAGTTGGCAGCATGTCCCCCGAGGGCTGCGGTTGACAGCTTTTTCAGAAAACGAAACGTCGCCAACGTCAGCACCATCATTACTCTCCTCCGGGGTTACAAGCCACGTGGCCGCCCAACCATTTTGCATGCACCTCCGCAGCCATGTGCCCAAATCTCTGCATGCGCCTCAAAAGCCGTGCGTCTCAGACTTTTTCTCTGATCCCTAAAGACATAAGTAAAGTCACTACTGAAGCCCCGCATGCGTCTCAAAAGCCATGCGCCCCGACTTGTTCGTGACTCCTAAAGGTTACGAGCCAAAGTCGCCTCGTGTGCCCAATCCCAGGCGCATCCTATCAGATCACTCCCCACAAAATCCGAGATCTTCGAGCCATGGACCGACGACACGCGTCCTTTGACTTGATTCAGCCTATGAAGGGGTGCTAATCACCCAAGATCTCAGCAACTGATAGATCTTCTCCGTTGCTACGTGTCAGCTCTGTCGTAGCCCACGACAGCAATAAGAAGAGTTCAACTCCTCAATCAGGGCGCATCGTCTATGCGCCTCCATCAGCAACCACCATGTGGCGTCCCCACGTATAGGCACATCCTACATGCGCGCATGAGCAGCCAGCCTGCAAAGCTATAAATAGAGGGATCATCTCCTTCTGACACACATACACACAGACAGAGACGTCGTGCAATCATCAGCAGCATATAGAGAGAGGCAGATACAGACATTCAACGTCTTCTTCCTCTCCGCAAGCTCCTGCATCTAGAGCAACCCAGATCTTCAGAGAACCGAGAACCGTCGTCAGATCGTCAACGGAGTCAACGCATTACCACTCGCTCCATCGGCACAAGGGACTCAGATTAAACAAAAGTGTACTCCTAGGACTACGTCTAAGTCCTACATTATAACATTGTTCTGTTTGTATTGAAATTACATCAAAAGATTTTAATGGCAAACAAGCTGGCGATTCTGCTGGGGACCTTTTTCTCCTCTACCGAGAAAGCTGTGTCGCAATCCGACGACGTGAAGGTGGGCTCCTCCCACAAGACGCTGGTCGTATGCCCCAATCAACAGGCGTATGAGGAGTTTATCTCTGAAGGCAGCGCGAGTCCTTCGAAGCGGCTGCCGAAGCCGAAGAAGACTCGCCAAGTCTGGGTGCGTAAGGTCGACGCCTCTGGCACCACCACCGAAGGGGATGCGCCAATGTAGTCATCCCTTCCTGCTGACGTCCTCAGCAACCAAGGTGCGCCCACTGGTGCAGCGCATCTCTTGAGAAAACGTGCGGCTGACCACATTCCCCAGCCATCTTCCTCTCAGGCGAGGAAGATACGTCGACGAAGCAGGGGCGCAGCTAATGCCCTGCGCATCACCTCTGATGCGCCACAGAAGGTCTCTGTCTTTGACAGACTCACTCGCTGTAGTGGCGAGGAGAATTTGGACTCTGAGTACTACGCGCCCCAGCGGGCTAGTACGAAGAAGTCCAAGACAGCACGGGCCATGTGCCTCAAACGTGCTATGCCGACAGCAAAACAGAAGCATGCGCTCACAATCAGGCACGCTGCTGATGGTAAGTTGTACAAGGTCGACTCGGGTGCTTCTGCGCCGGAAAAGAGTCGACCTCCAAAGTCCTTGTCTCACTTGGGTGCATCTGTTGCATTCGCAACCGAGTCGAGCAAGGCAAACCCTGTGGTCTTGAACTCCTGCGCCTCCTCTGGTTGTGCGTTTGAGGTTCGTTCAAGTCACTGTAAATGTTGTTCCCCTACTATTGATCTGAGCACCTGTTTGGTGTTGGATCAGGGGGCACAGCATTCACTTGACCACCCTGGCGCTTGGCCTTGCTATGTGCCTGATGGGGGTGCGAAGGTGGTACTCTCCTCCAATGATCTGCGTAACATGATCACTCACAAAACCCGGTCAGGAGAGTCGACTGACAAGCACAATGTGCCCCTCACAGGGCACGCCTGTGCTGTAGTCACCATCAACTGTTGTTGCAAAATAGCAGTTCCGCCACCAAGGCAGTCAGTGTTCCAGCGGCTGCAATCACCAACACCTCTTCGACGTCGCCTCGGCAAGAAAGTGTCAATTGAAAAGGAACCAGAGGTTGCTTCATGCAACGTGATCTCCAATTCCTCGTCAATCCGAAAGGCGACCGACCATTCCTCGACCTCGTCCAAAAGTCAGCCGAGGAGAACCAAGGCAACTGTTCCATCCTCTGGAGTGTTTAAGGCACTCGGAGGAGAAGGAAGATCCTGGAGGAAGCTGGGGGTAGTCAAGCCCTTGTTGATCCTCCTTCTGAAGACGAAGATGCCCTACAGAGCACAACTGGGATGGAAGTCAACCTCCTGGATGTTGCTGGGGGTAGTCTAGCCCCTGTGGACCTGCGTCTCGAAGACGAAGAAGTCCTCCAAAACACAGCTGGGGTAGCCAGGCCGAAACCCCAGGAGAGGCAACTCCCCTACAAGAGAGCGGGGCCGAAAGCTAAGCCTCAACTGATCCATCCGACTCCAGCCTTGTCATGATAGTATACATGACTGGGGGTGATACTGAGCCAGATGCGCAGCCAGCAAACCTCGTCCAGCGCATGGATACTCTGGAGGGAGGGCTCAAAACCCTCTCTGCCTCCATACAAACACTGACTCAAGCAGTGTTCGAGATACGGTCAGCTTTGGCCACGGCACCTTCTACCGGTCCTGACCCAGGGGCCAATGGAGAATCAAGTGTACCCCTTCAACGGGTATCCTTGGATACAGATCGCCGCGAAGCACCTCGGACGTCGGAGCCATCAAATATTCAACTCCAGGCTGTACCACCTTCCCCGACTCCCAGTTCCACGGAAGACGTGGTGGAGATGATCAGGGACTTGCGCGAGCGCTTTGAGTCCAAGAATAGACAAGAGGAGCGCCAAAAGATGGGCATCCCCCAACCTTATCCCCTCGAATGGAACAAAGTGGTCTATCCTCCTAAGTATAAACCACAAACTCTGACGCCGTACGATGGGAAGGATTCTCTGCGTCGCTGTCTGACATACTTCCAGTCCCAAACTGGACATTTCCCGAAGGAGGATGCACTACTTACCAGTATATTTGTTGGGGCACTGAAAGGAGTAGCGTACGACTGGTACTGCAGTCTCCCAGATAACTCCATATCTTCCTTCGATGACTTGACGTATCTCTTCCTCGACCGTTTCTACGATGGCGAAAAGGACATGACAATGGTGTCCCTCATAGAGATACGCCATAAGGAGAAGGAAACAGTTCGAGTATTCATCGAACGCTTCCGACAGGCCTGCTTCAGACTGCCCCCGGGCATGCCAGAATACGCACTCCTCTCCTCCTGCAGCATGAACATGCTGCCTACAGTCAAACTCTGGCTCAACTCTACTCATCCTCCCGACTGGAGTTCTTTGATCATCGAAGCCGAAGCAGCAGAAAAGAAGGTGTCCAATGCTCGCCTTCTGGGAGTTAGTTTCCCTGCCTTTGAGGACAAGGGGAAACGGCCTGCAGTCAACAACCCTGGACGAGAGACGAAGGGAAAACAGGCATTGACCGTCAATGCCTCCAAAGGTGCATCAGCACCCACTCAAAAGCCTCCACTTGCACCAAGGCCAAAGGAGGTTTATTCTTTCAACGATGAAGACACCCTGCAACTCTTTGAGATACTGAAGCAGGGTGACAAGATCAAATTGTCGGACCCGAAGCGTCCCGACGAGGTTGGGAAAGTGGACAACCCGAGGTACTATCACTACCATCGGTTTGTCGGGCATCCAACCAAGGACTGCTACGTCCTCAAAAACTACATCCAGCGCATAATCAATGCGGATGTTATCTCCGTCGACTACGAGGAGAAAACGGTCTCGGCCAATCTGGTGTCACTCTAATTTGGCACCTTACCGCCGACCATAACACAAGATGGCGTCGTCCCCATCCCTAAGGCGACAATGGAGGTGGTTAACTTATCACCTACTCGTGACAACGTGAGTGGACTCACCCCGCTCACCACATCTCGGGGAGAGATCTTATGGGTTCACTCTGATCTCGTCTCCGAGGTTACTCAACCAGAGGTACGCTCTGCCTCCAAAACCAAAGGCAGGAAGATCAAGTCTTGCCGCATGGTCTCTTCCTCCGCAGAAGAGGCTCTTCCTGTACAAACCCGTTCGCAGTTGAACGTCCAACCCGACGAAGCTGCCGTCGAGGTAGTGCCTCCCTGCACTGCCCTGCTGCCGAAGAAGGGGGTCCGTCCAAGCCTCCAGCAGCCAATAAACAGAAGCATGTAGAGGTCCGTTTCGACAAACCTCTGCGAAAGGAGAATGCTTCGGGGCTAGCCAAGCCCCACAACTTCGATATACTGGCACAACTAGCCAGTACTCCTGTCTGCCTATCTCTGTTTGAGCTTCGTCGCCTTTCCAAGGACACTCGTGAAGCTCTCTGTGAAGCCCTGAAGGATGCTGAGTCCTTCATCAGTCAGGTCAAGCAGCCTGAAGATCTTCCGACTACATATGCGTATTGTTATTGCACGGATGAAGTTATCACCAACATAACCTTCACCCAACAAGACATGCTGCTCAAGCACAACCGACACAACAGGCCTCTGTATTATACAGGATATATCGGTTCCGTCAAGGTGAAGCGGATTCAGATCGATCCGGGGTCTTCCCTCAGCATCATCCTGAAGACGCTGCTCTCAACACTGGGGATCCCAATGTACCGTCTGGCGCCCTCCAACACCACAATCAGTGGCTTCAATGCCAGCAAGAGTGAGCCGCTGGGCAAAATACGACTAAAGTGCCATATTGGTAACCTCAGAACTGAGGTCACTTGCTATGTCGTGGACGCCGATGTCAACTACAACCTCCTACTGGGTCGTCCGTGGCTGCATGAGTACATGGTGGTACCTTCCACACTCCACCAATGTATGAAATATGTGTCCACCAATGACATCATCCGGACGGAGTTCGCAGACATCGACCCTTTTAAAGGGGTTGAAGCCTACTTCACTGATTCCAACTTGTACAAATCACCTGACGAGGAGAAAGCCAATGATGCTGACGATGAAGCAGAAACGGCAGCAGAGCCCGACATGGAGCCAGAGACGATTCCTGAGGCTCCTCTAAAAATTCGACTCAAAGGAAAGCCGTCTCAGATGTTGCCTCCCATAAGCATTAAGCTACCTGGAAAAGCACCAACTGCTCCAGGTAGAACACCTACTGAAGCTCCCTTGAAGATACGACTCAAGGGAAAGCCGCCTCAAACATCGGCTCCCCTTGTGGCAAAACTACAAGGGAAGGCACCTATCACCGAAGGCGCAGTTGAGGCACCTCTGAAGGTGCGTCTTAAGGGCAAGCCTCCGCAATCATCTGTCTCATCCAAGCTGCCGGAGAAGGCCCACATAGCCCTCTTGGACCCCAAGATCAAAGCTATGGTGGACTCTCCCGATCCAATCCCAGTACTCACAGATGAAGAGCTAGGGGAATATATCTCTGCTGATGTAGATGCACCCTCTCTGGACAATGTAATTCTGCGGGACAAAATCTTGTGTTTCATCAATAATAGAGTGTCTTTTAATTATTCTAGTCTTCCACATTGGAATGCCATGTATACATTAGATAACGCTCTACGGTCGTTGCAAACACAAATAACGACCGTCCATCATGTAAATCGAGTAGTCCCGTCCCAAGGGGTCTGTTTTGTAGTCCTACCGCGGAATCGAGATGAAGAATCCATCATCTTCGGCAAAGTCGAGCGTCATCAAGACCTACCGCCACTCGAGCAAGAACCAGATGCCGGCAGAATACAAGTCTATCGGTACACGGACAAGGCAAAGTACCTCATCCAAAAGATAGGTTACGACCTAAAAAGCAACCAAGGCCTGAACTACGACAAGGGTTGACGTCTTCCTCTCCGGCTTCCAACACCTAAAGGAAAGCCACAGGACTACTATCATCGAACTCGACGGGGGGTGGGCTACGTTACGCCGCCGTCAACACCAGAGAACTCGGAGGCGGAGGAAGCAGAGCATTCTCACTCGTCCGAAGCATCAACTTGGGATTCCGATACCAGTATCGGATCAGTCTTCAAGAAAGTGCTATCAGCCAACATGCCATCTGCACAATCTCAAGAAGATGAAGGCGAAGACCAAATGCCAGAATTCTTCGAAGAAGAACCCTGGGATCAACGCCTAGGAGAACAGTGGGAGTCTCGTTTTGAATTACGCGAACCCCCTACCGAAGACGAAGTCGAGCAGATCGACCTTGGGGATGGATCTTCTTCTAAACCCATCTTTATCAGCAAAAGCCTAATAGGAGAAGATCGGGAATCTTTAATCCAGCTGGCTAAAGAATATATCGATGTCTTCGCCTGGAGCTACGAAGATATGCCGGGACTTGATCTCCAAATTGCGATGCATAGGCTTAACATCTTACCTGATGTCAAGCCTATAAAGCAACAACATCGACGTTTTTGTCCCGACATCATGAACGCTATCGATCAGAAAGTAGATAAACTCCTGACCAGCGGGTTCATCCGTGAGGAACGACATCCGGATTGGGTGGCCAACGTCGTCCCTGTCACCAAAAAGAACGAAAAAATATGGATCTGTATCGACTTCAGGGATCTCAATACTGCTTGCCCGAAGGACGAGTTCCCGCTTCCAATCACCGACGTGATGATTGACAACACATGTGGCTTCGAACGCATGTCTTTCATGGATGGCTATTCGGGCTACAACCAGATCAAGATGTTCCCCGAGGACGTAAAACACACGTCATTCAGGACTCCGAAGGGGGTTTTCTGCTACACAGTGATGCCCTTTGGCTTGAAGAACGCTGGTGCAACATACCAGCGAGCTATGAGCACCATCTTCCGTCAGCATCTTCGCAAGACGGTCGAATGCTATGTTAATGACATTGCAGTCAAGAGCCGCCTCAAAGGAGATCACCTACGAGACCTTAAGACAGACTTCGATCTCATGCGAGCGCATCAACTCAAAATGAATCCCGCTAAATCCTTCCTTGGGGTTTCTAGCGGAAAGTTCTTGGACTTCATTATCACGGCAAAAGGCATTCATGTCGATCCCGAGAAGACCAAAGCCATTCTTGATATGGACCCTCCAAAGAACCTCCGAGAACTTCGAGGCCTACAGAGGCGTCTGGCATACATCCGAAGGTTTATAGCGAACCTTTTCGGGAAATGTCAACCCTTCACCCAGCTCATGAAGAAGGGAGTCTCTTACGTCTGGACAGAGGAATGTCAAAAAGCTTTCGACGACATCAAGGCTTACTTGACGAGCCCGCCAGTCCTGGTGGTACCCGTCGTCGACAAACCATTTTTCCTCTACGTCTGTGCCATGGATCATTCCCTCGGTGCTCTGCTTGCTCAGAACAGCGACACAGGCTATGAGCAAGCTATCTACTACCTCAGTAGAACACTGATCGGGGCCGAACACTGGTACAACCCCGTTGAGAAAGAGTGTTTGGCCTTGGTATTTGCCATCCAGAAGACTCGCCATTATGTCTCGGGCCAGACGATTCATGTCATCTCCCGAGTCAATCCACTCAGAGTTCTCATGACGAAGCCAGGGTCATTAAACTCCCGGCTAGCTACGTGGGCGATCCTGCTAATACCATACAACATGGTGTTCGTTCCACAAAAAGCCGTTAAGGGTCAGGCTCTGGCCGACTTTTTAGCTACACACCCCATCCCAGAATCCTCAAGACTCTATGAAGATATCCCGGATGAGGTCCAAGAATCAAATGTCACCAAAAAAAGCTCCGTCTAGCGGATGTTTTTCGATGGCGCTTCAAGAACAGGCCCCAAAGGCCAAATCATCGCAGGTATGGGGGTAGTCCTGGTCTCCCCCGATCAGCTGGTCATCCAGCGTGCCTACTTCCTTTCAAAGCCGTGCTCCAACAATGTTGCCAAGTACAACGCGCTCATCATGGGACTCCAGCTGGCGCAACAGCTGGGGGTGGATCATCTGGAAGCCTACGGTGACTCAAAACTCGTCGTTAATCAGGTCATAGGGCAATACGAAGTTCGCCATGAAGATCTGATTCCTTACCATGAGGTTGCATTGAACATCATCTCAACCTTCACCAAGTTCTTCATCGAACATGTCCCTCGTCTACAAAATCTGGAAGCTGACGCTCTAGCTGGCCTCGCAGCCTCATTGGCAGCACCCCTCGGGACTCGACACTACGTAACGATAGTTGGTCGAGACTTGGTCTGTCCTAAAAATAACCTATGCTCACAAATGGCCCATGCTATGTCAACGAGTGCTGGTATTAATGTCCGAGACTGGAGATTCCCGTTCATCGACTTCGCTGTCTACGGAATTCTTCCAGAGGACCCGAAAGAAGTCGTCTCAGTCAGAAGGCACTCCCTTCGATTCTATTACGATACGGCTACTAAAATGCTGTACCGACGCTCCTACGATGGACTTCTCCTTTGATGCTTATCCAACGAAGAAGCAGCCGAAGCCCTTCGAGAAGCTCACGATGGAACCTGCGGGGCTCATCAACCTGGGCCTAAGTTGCAGGATCGTCTGTGACGCATGGGCTACTACTGGCCAACCATGGCAGCCGACGCTGTCGACTACGCTAAAAAGTGCCATGCGTGCCAGCTTCACGCTGACTTCATCCATACACCGTCAGAACCACTACATCCTTCGGTCACCTCCTGGCCCTTCGAAGCCTGGGGCATGAACATTGTAGGACCGATCACCCCTCCATCATCGAAGGGATACCGCTTCATCCTAGCCATCACCGACTACTTCTCCAAGTGGACAGAAGCAGTTCCACTGGCGAAAGTGAAGAGCTCTAGGGTGATCAGCTTCATCAAGCACCATGTCATCTACCGTTTCGGGGTACCTCGAAGGATTATCCACGATAACGGTCCTCAGTTCATCAGTCATGTTTTTAGCAGATTCTGTGACAAGAATCGCATTCAAAATGTGGCATCAACCGCCTATAATCCGGCAACAAACGGATTGGCTGAGGCGTTTAACAAGACTATCGTCAGGCTACTCAAAAAGGTCGTGTCATCCAACAAATGCGACTGGGACGAAAAGCTCGGCGAATGCCTTTGGGCCTACCGCACAACGGTACGGTCTCCGACGGGTAACACACCATTCTTCCTGGTCTACGGGAGCGAAGCGGTACTGCCTCTTGAAATCCAGATACCCTCACTCCGTGTAGCAATCACAAATCAACTCACAAAAGAAGATAATCAACGTTGCCGTCTGCGAGAATTGGAGGCACTTGACGAAAAGCGTCTCCTAGCTCAACAACGCATTGAACTCTATCAGGCCTGTATATCACAGGCTTTCAACAAAAAGGTCAAGCAGAGGACTTTCCAAATAGGCGACCTGGTTCTGGCAGTCAGAAGGTCGATGGTGTTGACTCACAAGACACCAAAAAAGTTCGAGCCCAAGTGGGAAGGACCTTTCATCATAGAGACGGTATACTCAAACGGTGCCTACCGTCTCGCCAAATCCAATAGGGACTTGTTCATGATGCCCATCAACGGTAAGTTCCTAAAGAAGTACTACTCTTGACATCCTTAGACTTGTACTTCTATCTCCACCCAACAAGGGAGTCTCTGGACCCAATCATCAGGGCTCACGTACACCTCCCGCAAAATCTTACGCTTCTGGAACCCAGCTGTTCCATAGCGTTCTATCTTCCAGTAGAGGGACAACCACGTCCACATTACCTCTGAATTGTTCCCCCTACACCCTACAAAACAGAATCTTACGCTCCGTAAGACGACACTATCCATCATGTTTACCACGTCCATATTACCTCTGAGTAAACATCCCGTACAGACAACCCCTGCGTTGTCGTACATTGTTCGTAGAACTTCCACGTCCACATTACCTCTGAGTAGTTTTGCGTATCCCCAAAGTCATTCCTACCACGTCCATAACACCTCTGAGTAGGAAGATTCTATCATTTGAATCCCATATTTGTCACATCCACATCACCTCTGAGCAAACATGTCATTTCTCTCGAACTTATTATCTGTACCTAAAAACCAAGGTGCGCAAAAGATAATAGGTCCACACAAATCATCAAGTTCATGACAGCAAAAAATGAACACACCACAAAAACTCTGTATTCTTTATTCAAAAAATAAAGGATTATCCCCCTAGCAAGTGTTACAAATTACAAAAAGAAGAGATTACAATCCCTAAACATCCCCGGGGTTGGCCGAAAGCTCTTCAATCCGATGCTTCAAGCATGCTGTCCGAGTCTCTACAATCGCCAGGACCCGGCATTCGGCTTCTTGACGCATCGTTTCTATGGCCTCAGGAGAAGTGTCGTCCTCATGCTTCTCGTCCAACTGTTGCCGCTGCTGAGCCAGAGTAAGAGCCCGGCACGTGAAAGCTGCTTCCTCCTCCTTAGATGCTACATGTTCAGCCTGGACTCGTTCAGCATCTAATAGGAGTTGGGTCCGCTGGTCTTCAAGGAGGCGAATCTTGGCATCAACCTCCGCTATGCTAGCGTCCAACGCGGCCCGCAACTCTACCTTCTCCTGCATGGACTGAGATAGCCTCTCCACCGCAGCCTTAGTTTCAGCCACCTCGCGTTCCCAGACACCCACGGTGGCCTGATAAGAGGACTCAATCTCAGCAATCAGCTTCTCCTTTTTCGCGTCTATCAGGGCGGAGAGATCATTTCGCTGGATACGCTGAAACTCGGAAAGCAGCTGGTCCAGCTCAGTCACCGAGGCCTCCAGAATCTCGGCCATATGATCATGGCCCTGGTGGAGACGTATCAGACCGATGTGTAGAAGCGCCATAGATTTTGCCATCGCGAAACTCCCATTGGCGTTCATCACTGTCGATACACCCTTCTGCAGCATCTTGTACACTGCCTCAACGATGAATTTTATATACTCATCCGCATTCGCCAGTTCTTGTGGTGTCATGGTAGGAGTTGGAGGAGCTGCCCTGGATGGCGGACCTGAAGAAGACCCGCCGACCTCAATCTGCGAGGCTTGAACGTCGACCTCAGCAGATACTCCCACACTAGGAACTTGAGTTCCGCTACCAGCTCCAGATGCCAAGAGAGCAGAAGGAGTAGGATGGGGTGTCGATATCGACCCCCAAGTCAAAGAACCAACAGAGGGCTCTTGCACCAGCAAGCCCTTGCCCTTTCCCGCCTCAAAGGGACTATCAACATCCGAAGTTGCCTCCTCCACCACCGAGGCGCGATCCGTAACCAGCACGGAGCCTTCCTCTGGCAAGCTAACTGGATCAGCTCCCGTTTCTTGGCAGGGCACGTCTTCTGGGGTCGGGCTCGGCAGACGAGTCTCCCCCTCATCATCGAATCCCTCCACGGGGACCAAATCTGTCGTCACCTCCCGGTCGGCAGCTACCTCAGCCTCCATTGCTGAGCCTGGGGTAGGGCTCGGTAATGCTACAGCCGACCTCCCCGCATCATGACAAAGAGGGGAATTAACCCTCTCCTCTGTTGCAGTCACATCTTTTGTCGCCGCAACAGACTCACGCATCTCTGGAGCAACGTCATCCGAAGACGACGAACTCCACTCCACTTCTTCATCTGGAAGCCCCGTGTCTGCTGGACCCTCAACGTCCAAGGCCCCTACGGCGGCTTGCACCACTCCGGGAACTGCTTCAACATCAGTTTCCTTTCCAACATAGTTTGGAGATACTGAAGTCTCCGCCGGAACGACATTGTCAGGATTCTCCCCCATGGGAGACATTACAATCGGAGGAATACGCTCGTCAGAAGAGCTTGCCATCTCCTTCGGTTTACTGACGCCCGGTTTCGAAACCCGAGTCCTCTTCTTCAACGGTTCCTACAAAAGAAAAAGCATAATTAGAAATGGCTGAAGGAGCCAGATTATGGAAAAAGTCTTTACCTCAACAGGAACTGATTCCGTTGGCGTTACTCCTGTAGCCTTTGAAGTCATCGTCTTTCTCGACCTTTTTGGTACAGACGAACCGGCTTCTGCGCCAGCCCGCCTCTTTCCAGCAGGGAGATCTTCCCGAATACCTCTCGATGACGCTACAGCAGCAGCCCGATATCCCGCCAACTCTGGTGGACGATATGACCGAGCCGCCACCAACATGTTCTGAGTAGCCTCTAGCTGAGTCCCAATGATGAAGCTGGTCTCCCTATCATAATCAGGAGGCATAGTATTCTTGGTGCAATACAGCTTAATGGCCGAATACAGGATCTGTGGCCGAGGGTTACGAACTGGCGTATTGAAATGAACTCCAGTGCACCCGGCATTGTAATATTGCCAACCCTGGGCTCCATCCAGTAAACTCCCAATGAACCCCAAACTGCTACTGGGGTTCCGTAACATCAACTGGGTGTAACCAAACTGTCGAGCAAATCGGCTTGGTAGATAGGGCTCCAGATAACACCTATTTTGGTTGCGGTAGACCAAGTGGGAAGACCGGATACTCTGCAACCAACGAAACCCCCATTTCGGCAGAGTGATCGCATCCTCACCAGAGTCTTCCAAATCTTGGTCGGCCTCAAAATCTTTGAAGATGGGACTGACCTTGACAATCTTCCACCCTTGAAAATAAGATAAGACTCTCCTGCAGACGGGGACGCCGGTGTGCAACCACTTCCTCTTGTAGAAGTGGCGGATAAAGGCGTCACCTTCAACGTGATCCTCTTCAGGACCTGGACTCATCACATTTGGGTGATGCAGAATCAGCCATCCCATCAAATAATGGAATGGTAGCTTGGCCCGGGGAAAGTTGTCGTTCCTACCTCTTCCATGGATCACATCATCAGCGAAGGTCCTCAAACCCCGCAACAGCTTACACACCATTGCGGGGAGGAGAGCCAAAGGGCGACCAAAAACCAATTTCACTGCTGGCAAAATGAGGTTCCGGTTTACCCTCTCTACAGAGCCAGATCCGCCCGAGAACACACAATCCCGGAGCCATATCATCAAGTATGCAGTCAATACTGCCTTGGATGACATTCGGTGCACACAATGCCAGAAACAACTATACGCGTCTTCGCCACTCTCATTTGAACGGAGGGCTCTCTCGTCCAGTCGGCTCATTTCGGAAGTTACTTCCGCGGGTTTCAGCCCCTACGGAGTCGTAAACCGGATCTTTGAGGGGTCCGCCAAATCCTGCTTGAAGACGTAATCCCTCCAAGCAGTTACATGAGGCTGAGACTTACCCTTGTCCTTCCGTTGCATCAAGTAATGATGGCTCGCCACCTCTTTGAAAACAGCCATCATCTCCGGGTCCTTCCTTTCCAGAACGACAATCTCTTCGTTTGAGGGAAAGTATTCCTCGTATGGTTCCGAGCCCCAGGGGAGCTTGGACATCTTGTACATTTCATGGAGAGCCAGTCCCAACTCCCCCACTGGGGTAAAGAAAGTGCCAGTCTGGGTATTGAACATCTCCAAGAGCGCAAGAAACATATGCTTGTTGAGATCCACACCGGCCTGTGTAGCACAGATAGCAGCCGTCAGCCCAATCTCTTTAAGCTCAGCCTTGAACTTCGATAACACCCAAAGGGTCAACTCGTCCCACTTCAGCATGTGGTGACACCAACCTTCAACCCTAAAGCTACCTTTCGGATACATAACCTTCGATGTTAGCATCCGATTGGCAAAGGTCGAAGCACTAAAGGCAAAAGTGTCATTAGGGACCTCACTATAAAGGCTCCCAGGACACAAAGTTTGGCAACTGAATGAGGGACCGGCTCGCGAGGCAGCTAAGGTATCCCTTTGATTCGAAGTAACGTCAATCGAAAGAGTACCCCCTACTGCCCCTCCTTGAGAAGGAGTAAGTTCCCATGACATCCTCCTCTTGGAAGCTAGACGGTAGAAGGCCGTCAGCGACAATTGGCGTTTGAGTTGTCGCATATACAGAACCATGCCCTTTGCGGAGAAGAACCAGTCTTCCTTGATCTTCAGTATCTTCGCCTCGGTGGAGATCAGTCGATCACCGAACAGAAATGCAGGTTTCAAGAAGGTCACATCCTCAGACTCAGCAGATTCCAGCTTGCCGCTTTCCATCATACTTTGGAGGAAAATAGGCGACTGATTCTGGATTTGTAGCATTCTCTCGGGTGGCTGATTCAATAGGATATCAGCTTTCACGGGATTAATAACTTCCTCGTCGAAATCAACTCCTATCTGACAAAGAGAAGCATCCAGGAGGACTTCATTCAGCAAAGGGATAGTCATCGACACTGACACAACAAAAATAAAAGTCAGACAAGAAACTTTAGGAAGACAAAATAAGAGAAGCTTTGGCGCATCACCAGGATCTAAACCCATGCGCGTCAGCAGTGGAGCTTCGGCGCATCATCAGGGTTTTAAACCCATGCGCGTCAGCAGTCGGCGCATCATCAGGGTTTAAACCCATGCGCGTCAGCGGAATAGCCTCGACGCATCATCAGGACAAAAGTCCATACGCGTCAGCACTAGAGCTTCGGCGCATCATCAGGGTTCAAACCCATGCGCGTCAGTGGAATAGCCTCGGCGCATCATCAGGACAGAAGTCCATGCGTGTCGGCGGCAAAGAGTTAGGGCACGACATTCTCCGAACTCGTCTAAAAAGGTTGAAAGATGACACCCACCTGTCACCGCAGGCCGAACATCGGCCGGAGTCACAATGGTGACAGGAACGTCCTCCTCGACGAACTCCGCAGGCTCCTTGCCCTTGCCAGCACCACCGCGAGGTATTTTGGGAGCCATTTCTCGCAAGAAAGAAGTTAGGGTTTTTCAAAAAAACTCTAAAAGAAGAAAGCAAAGAGAGAAAGAACTCTCTCTCTCTCTCTCCATCTCTCGCCTATTTATAGGCTCGATCGCACGCGTGAACCGATAAAGTGTGACCTCAGCCGCCGCTTCGGGTTCTGTGAAGAGATAACTGCAGATAAATCCAAAAAGATCATCATTAATCTTCTTGGTTACCGAAGCGTCATCATTCGTATTTACTGAGAGGAGCATGCACCCCATCACTGATGCGCGGAGTGTCATGCGCCCGAACAGTCATGCGCCCGGTAGAAGACGCCACCATGCTTCTTATTCAAAGTATTCCAAAACTTGGCAAAAAGTTTTGAAAACTTTGAAGGGGGTCTTGTAGAAGCATGGAATTTTAGGACCAGAAATCCTATGCGCCTAACATCACATGCGCCAGAAAGCTCAGATGAAGTACTTGGCACAACAAAGCAAAAACATAGACATTAAAAGAAGATTTTTATTTCATGTAAAAGTCTATTACATGTCTTAGAAAAGAGCTGTACAAAGGAGGATTTCTATAAAGAAAAGATCCTAAGTCTACAGCTAGGCACAGCAACCACCATGCGCTCTCAAACAGGCGCATCTCGTTATGCGCTCTCAGTCAGGCGTATCCCTTCAACAGCTCAGTTATGTGCATCCTCAGTTATGTGCATCCCTACAGCAGCTCAGTTATGTGCCACCCTTCAGCGTCTCAGTCAGGCGCATCATGAAGTGTCAGCATATGCACCATCAAATGCTTCAACCAAGGAAGCATTTATTGAGCAGAACGAGGGTGGCAATCAACCCTCTAGCTGGAGGAAGAGCTCCCCAAACCAAGGAAGAGGAGAGCACTGCAACCAACCTGCGGCTAAAGGAGCAGCTTTTAACCCAACTAGAGTGGGCAACACCCACTCTAGCAGGAGGAGTGTCACGCCCCAGAACCAAAATACTGGAAAGTAGGGGCGAAACAAAGCCAGCTACATGTATTAGAGTACGCCAGTACCCCAATATACGATCAAAGCTGTCTAGAAGACAAGTGGGTGGACTCTAGCATGCCACTGATGACTCTTAAGGTCGAACAAATCCTATCTCAATCCAATCAACATAAGAAGCAATAAAGAGCAAATCATATATGAGATGGGTAAGGCGTCCCAAACACAAGTACATACATAATCATGAGAGCTGACATAATAAAAGATATATCAACTGACTATACAAAAGGTACGTAAATGTACAACTAGCAGCTGTCTAGAATATACATCCACGCCATACTAAGACGGAGGGAATAAAACCCAGAAACAAGGACTAACATATGTCCTTGGCTAATACACCACAAAATGAAAGTGCAAGATAAAGTGGGAAATAAAGGTAACCCACTCGCTAATCCATATCGGTCCTCTGAGTGCGAACCATCCGGAGGAGAAGACGGTAGATCCTCGTGATCAACTATGGAACCTGGCCATGCAAAACCAGTGGGGTCAGACCCCAAATAGCAAGTACCACAAGGAATGCTCGAGGTGAATGACAAACCCAACAACAACACAATAACATAGTGACAGAAATAAATAAATATGGGTCAAGACTAGTGCGGTACCAATGCACGTATCTCGAGAATATAAATGACTGAATAGAAATACTGAACCATATAGTAATAGAGAACAATAAGCCAATGAGCAACAAGGGACTTAGGAACTACTCGAAGTCGGAGCCACAACCCTTAAACCAAACAAGGACCGGGGTTGCAGATATTTTCCCGAGCAGAACTTAGTCTCTGGCCACTCAACAACATAAGAGCATATAAAGTAACAAACAATCAAAAGTGCACGGCCAATCATTGCCTACGGCTTTCTATCATTAACTAGCTAGGGTTATCACAATCCTAATTACTAATATGCAAGTTGAGGATTTTTGCAACTACCTGACTGCAGATACCCGGATGTCCAGGGGTACGAGTAGTACATCTATTGCCCAACAAGACTGCTGGCAGATGAAACGTGTCTAGACTTGTAACATAAACAACCAAATCATATACTAGTAAAAAAAAACATATAACTGACTGTGCCGCAACCCGGCACGACATGTGACTCGATCGTATATCAATACGCGCAAACTTGGTAGGTCATGGAGCCCTTGCCTAGCAGGGTTGAGCCATGCCTCATGGGGCCCTTGGAGCTCGGGGTTGGTAGTGCGAATTTCCTCCTACAATGATCTACTTGAATTTACTAGTCATTTACCTTATCATATTCATGTCAAATTCTCAAGTCGTGGACACTCAAGAATTTTCTAAGATGACGTGTGCTATGTACGAGTAAATCGTAAGTTATCACTTACGAACATTTTCGTACTAACATCACGTGATACACGGAACAATACTCACACTCGATTGTCCAGTGCCAAGATGCAATAGATTAAACATTCAACAAGCTATATCCGCGGTGTCAAGAAAGAACATGTACTCATATCTCGGGTCTAGAAATCAATAAGAAAATCAAGTCATGAGTGCGCTACTACGAGCCACTAAATCGAGCTAGGCATATATAGTAATCTGGAGTGCACCGTAACAGGCCACTATCTATAATCTGGACATAGAACAATACGTGAACATAAGCATGTACCATGTATAGAGTGTACAATCATTCTTTAACTATCCAAGGTCATCTAATCATGTTAAGAGTCCATTACAATCGAGAAAATATCAAAAACGGACAAAAACGGACAAAAACGGGCAAAAACAGACAAAAACAGCCTAACCGGATTATCCGGCAGATTATTGCGGATTTTCGACGGATTTTCCGAAGTGTAACAGCAAGTTTTGTGGTGCAAGTTTGGATTTTTCGACGGATTTCCGCGGATTTTCGACGGATTTTCCGAACCGTCATAGAAAGTTGATTTTTGAACTCAAAACTTGTTTCGGCCATAAAAACTTCGTTTTAAATCGAAATTTGGACTTTCAAAAGTCAAAATTGAATAGAATTGAATTTTCAACAACATGGAAGTATTAGTTTTCACAAATTAAAACATTTGATAGATCAAAAGTTCAAAATACTCGAAAATCATATCTAGAAACTCAGATCTACGCAATATTATCGATCAAAACCAAAAGTGCTATATACTAAAGATGTTAACAATTTAGAGGAGCATATTATAGAACAATAAAACTTTAATTTCTATGGAAAACAAAATTATAGCATGGTCATGTCACTTTTGAGCAAGATGTACTTGCCTAGGTTTTAGCAACCGAGCCTAATCTTCTACTCCACCACCAAGAGGGGTTCCGAAACCACACTCTAGGCCTCAAGGCCAAGCCTTCCTAAGATTGAGGAAGAAAGAAGAGAGTGAAGGGGAAATGGTGAAGGAAAGAAAAGAGAAAGGAGAGAGAAACTCATAGGATATATATAGAATGGGTGAATTAATCGTGACCGTTGGATCGTGATCCATGTCACATTCTAGAGCAATCCTAGCCATTGAAAGAAAATCAATTGTCCATTGGATAATAGAATGCATTTACACTATTCACGAAAATATCTATACACTATTCATCAAAATATCCAAACACTATTCATGAAAATATCGGAAACACTATTCACAAAAATATCTAAAATCAAAAATATCTAAAATATGGAAAAATCTGTCCGGGCGGTATGCTGTCGGTATACTCCGGTACACCGTCGGTATGCCGGCCAAGGAGAAAATTTATAATTTAGGAAAAATTTAAAGCATTCCGAAAACCGAGAAAATATGAAATACAATTCAAAATACGTATCCGTATATAAATACCGATACTGTGAGACGAGTCTCACAACTCTCCACAACTTAGAAAAATTCCGTCCTCAGAATTTCCTAAAGTCAGTCGAGCAAAAATACAACATGCTAAAACAATGTTAAATCATAACGCATCGAAAGAAAACATCCCGTGTACAAGTGATATTTGAGATACAGAATTTAAATAAATGCAGAAAATAATAAATACATACATATATAATACAAGAAAATGGGGCATATGGAATAATATACCCCTGAGTCAGTTGAATAGGGATTCGTCCTCGCTTGCCTACGCTGACTCACAAAGTGGACAAGGGTCAAGTTTCGAAGTAAGTCGGTACCAACGACTCAGTCGAACACATGGCTCTAATCCAGGACGCACCTACGTAGTCGGGATAAATGATAGATATCGTGTATCACGAGATACGAAGGCAGATGAGTGGTACGAGAAACTCGCGTTCACTCGCCGAATATGTCAAGTCGACCATCGCATTCCGGGTATGAATGGAATACAAGGCCGTCAACGGAACCCTAGAATAAGAATGACTGAAGGAACGCCTCAGATGCTTACCAACAATCCAACTGTCCTCAGCCAATATCTGCTATATGATAACAAGCTCTCTCTGCCTATGCATCGGGACTGCTGCTCTTACCTGCTGCTGATTTTTACCTGACTTACTGGACCTGGGCAAACTGTGCCGAATGCTGACATTGAAACTGCTGAGGCCGCGTCGGAAGGAGGTACTGAACATGAGATCGGGCTGACTTTATTAGCTGAACTGACTGGAGTGAAGTGAACTGAGCTGCCATAAGATGCTAAGATGGTACTGGTACCCGACTCTGTGGAGGCGGGATCTGATGCCGACATACTGCCTGAACCAAGGAAGAAGACAGAGCAATAAAATCCTCGAAAGAAATAGATAAGAAGGTTGGGTGTCCCTGAATGATAAAGACACGTGATATCAAAAGGGACAGGAATAAAGCAAAGACATATCAAGCATGTTCACAATTCAAGAAAAACGAGAATGCGATAAGCAAAGGGAGATCAAATGAAGACAAATATAGGATTGAGATTCTAACAAGATGAATCCCCTATAAGTCTGAAGACAGACCTGCATGGGCCACCAAAAAAAACCCTGTCACGCCCCAGAACCAGAATACTGGAAAGTAGGGGCGAAACAAAGCCAGCTACGTATATTAGAGTACGCCAGTACCCTAATATACGATCAAAGCTGTCTAGAAGACAAGTGGGTGGACTCTAGCATGCCACTGACGACTCTTAAGGTCGAACAAATCCTATCTCAATCCAATCAACATAAGAAGCAATAAAAAGTAAATCATATATGAGATGGGTAAGGCATCCCAAACACAAGTACATACATAATCATGAGAGCTGACATAATAAAAGATATATCAACTGACTATACAAAAGGTACGTAAATGTACAACTAGCAGCTGTCCAGAATATACATCCATGCCGTACTAAGACGGAGGGAACAAAACCCAGAAACAAGGACTAACATATGTCCTTGGCTAATACACCACAAAATGAAAGTGCAAGATAAAGTAGAAAATAAAGGTAACCCACTCGCTAATCCATATCGATCCTCTGAGTGCGAACCATCCGGAGGAGAAGACGGTAGATCCTCGTGATCAACTATGGAACCTGGCCATGCAAAACCAGTGGGGTCAGATCCCAAATAGCAAGTACCACAAGGAAGGCTCGAGGTGAACGACAAAACCCAACAACAACACAACAACATAGTGACAGAAATAAATAAATATGGGTCAAGACTAGTGCAGTACCAATGCACGTATCTCGAGAATATAAATGGCTGAATAGAAATACTGAACCATATAGTAATAGAGAACAATAAGCCAATGAGCAACAAGGGACTTAGGAACTACTCGAAGTCGGAGCCACAACTCTTAAACCAAACAAGGACCGGGGTTGCAGATATTTTCCCGAGCAGAACTTAGTCTCTGGCCACTCAACAACATAAGAGCATATAAAGTAACAAACAATCAAAAGTGCACGGCCAATCATTGCCTACGGCTTTCTATCATTAACTAGATAGGGTTATCACAATTCTAATTACTAATATGCAAGTTGGGGATTTTCGCAACTACCTGACTGCAGATACCCGAATGTCCAGAGATACGAGTAGTACATCTATTGCCCAACAAGACTGCTGGCAGATGAAACATGTCTAGACTTGTAACATAAACAACCAAATCATATACTAGTAAAAGAAAATATATAACTGACTGTGCCACAACCCGGCACGACATGTGACTCGATCGTATATCAATACGCGCAAACTTGGTAGGTCATGGAGCCCTTGCCTAGCAGGGTTGAGCCATGCCTCATGGGGCCCTTGGAGCTCGGGGTTGGTAGTGCAAATTTTCTCCTACAATGATCTACTTGAATTTACTAGTCATTTACCTTATCATATTCATGTCAAATTCTCAAGTCGTGGACACTCAAGAATTTTCTAAGATGACGTGTGCTATGTACGAGTAAATCATAAGTTATCACTTACGAACATTCCCGTACTAACATCACGTGATACACGGAACAATACTCACACTCGATTGTCCAGTGCCAAGATGCAATAGATTAAACATTCAACAAGCTATATCCACGGTGTCAAGAAAGAACATGTACTCATATCTTGGGTCTAGAAATCAATAAGAAAATCAAGTCATGAGTGCGCTACTACGAGCAACTAAATCGAGCTAGGCATATATAGTAATCTGGAGTGCACCGTAACAGGCCACTATCTATAATCTGGACATATAACAATACGTGAACATAAGCATTTACCATGTATAGAGTGTACAATCATTCTTTAACTATCCAAGGTCATCTAATCATGTTAAGAGTCCATTACAATCGAGAAAATATCAAAAACGGACAAAAACGGGCAAAAACAGACAAAAACAGCCTAACCGGATTATCCGACAGATTATTGCGGATTTCTGGCGGATTTTTTGAAGTGTAACAGCATGTTTTGTGGTGCAAGTTCGGATTTTCTGACGAATTTTCGCGGATTTTCGACGGATTTTCCGAACCGTCACAGAAAGTTGATTTTTGAACTCAAAACTTATTTCGGCCATAAAAACTTCGTTTTAAATCGAAATTCGGACTTTCAAAAGTCAAAATTGAATAGAATTGAATTTCCAACAACATGGAAGTATTAATTTTCACAAATTAAAATATTTGATAGATCAAAACTTCAAAATACTCGAAAATCATATCTAGAAACTCAGATCTACGCAATATTATCGATCAAAACCAAAAGTGCTATATACTAAAGATGTTAACAATTTAGAGGAGCATATTATAGAACAATAAAACTTTAATTTCTTTGGAAAACAAAATTATAGCATGGTCATGTCACTTTTGAGCAAGATGTACTTGCCTAGGTTTTAGCAACCGAGCCTAATCTTCTACTCCACCACCAAGAGGGGTTCCGAAACCATACTCTAGGCCTCAAGGCCAAGCCTTCCTAAGATTGAGGAAGAGAGGAGAGAGTGAAGGGGAAATGGTAAAGGAAAGAAAAGAGAGAGGAGAGAGAAACTCATAGGATATATATAGAATGGGTGAATTAATCGTGACCGTTGGATCGTGATCCATGTCACATTCTAGAGCAATCCTAGCCATTGAAAGAAAACCAATTGTCCATTGGATAATAGAATGCATCTACACTATTCACGAAAATATCTATATACTATTCATCAAAATATCCAAATACTATTCATGAAAATATCAGAAACACTATTCACGAAAATATCTAAAATTAAAAATATCTAAAATGTAGAAAAATCTGTCCAGGCGGTATGCTGTCGGTATACTCCGGTACACCGTCGGTATGCCGGCCAAGGAGAAAATCTATAATTTGGAAAAAATTTAAAGTATTCCGAAAACTGAGAAAATATGAAATACAATACAAAATACGTATTCGTATATAAATACTGATACTGTGAGACGAGTCTCACAAGGACGAGCTCTCCCAAAGCCCAAGGAAGATGATCGGGGCACCGTAATTCCGATCTGCGGCTCTTCTAGCATAACGGAGACGAGGCTCGAGCATCCCAATCTTTGGATGCAACAGGCACCTTCTGCCTGCCTCAGAAGCCCTCGACTCCGACTTTTGGATGTAACAGTCACCTTCAAGTGCATCAATGAAGATCATGCGTCGCATCTTCACCCTCGGGAGCATCTCATCAACAGAATGTGCTCGAGTAAACAAGTTCATTTCGGGAGGACGTGAGAGAACGAGAAGCAAACCATCTCCATGCCACTATTTATAGGCCGGGCAAATCAAACCAATGCGCCAAGTGGCTGGCTCTCCGAATCCCATGCAATGAATTTGCATTTAATGGTGATGAACCTGACGCTTCGAATTCAGCCAAGTCAAAAATGGCTATTTAAAGCACTCGAAGAACGTAATAGTCGTACCAAAAGATGTGTCATGCAGAGTAAATGCGCCGGTAAGACCACGCATCACATAGACGCGCCCCTCAGCACCAAGCTCTTCACAAGCATGCGCCCCCATGCGGCCCCATGCACCTAGTAGAACGCCGATCGATGCGCCCACTCAACAGCCCATCACCTGTCAAAGAACATTAAATGCTGAAGTCTGACAGAGTTGGCAACACATCCCCCGAGGGCTGCGGTTGACAGCTTTTTTAGAAAATGAAGCGTCGCCAACGTCAGCACCATTATTACTCCCCTCCGGCGGTTACAAGCCACGTGGCCGCCCAACCATTTCGTATGCACCTCCGCAGCCATGCGCCCAAATCTTTGCATGTGCCTCAAAAGCCGTGCGCCTCAGACTTTTTCTCTGATCCCTAAAGACATAAGTAAAGTCACTACTGAAGCCCCGCATGCGCCTCAAAAGCCATGCGCCCCGACTTGTTCGTGACTCCTAAAAGTTACGAGCCAAAGTTACCTCGTGCGCCCAATCCCAGGCGCATCCTATCAGATCACTCCCCACCAAATCCGAGATCTTCGAGCTATGGATCGATGACACGCGTCCTTTGACTTGATTCAACCTATGAAGGGGTGCTAATCACCCAAGATCTCAGCAACTGAAAGATCTTCTCCGTTGCTACGTGTCAGCTCTGCCGCAGCCTACGACAGCAACAAGAAGAGTTCAACTCCTCAATCAGAGCGCATCGCCTATGCGCCTCCTTCAGCAACCACCACGTGGCGTCCCCACGTACAGGCGTATCCTACATGCGTGCATGAGCAGCCAGCATACAAAGCTATAAATAGAGGGATCATCTCCTTCTGATATACACACACACACACAGACAGAGACGTCGTACAATCATTAGCAGCATATAGAGAGAGGCATATACAGACATTCAACGTCTTCTTCCTCTCTGCAAGCTCCTGCACCTAGAGCAACCCAGATCTTCAGAGAACCGAGAACCGTCGTCAGATCGTCAACGGAGTCAACGCATTACCACTCGCTCCATCGGCACAAGGGACCCAGATTAAATAAAAGTGTACTCCTAGGACTACGTCTAAGTCCTACATTGTAATACTATTCTGTTTGTATTGAAATTACATCAAAAGATTTTAATGGCAAACAAGCGCCGCCCAAGCAGACACCTAGGCGACATCGGTAAGCAACCGGCCGCTCTCGCCCCTCCGATCCCTTCCTCCTCTGTCCCAAGCTCTACCGCTTCCGCCCTCCTCATCCAAGAACCGGTCCCGGAACCTCGAAACGGATAGTCCGAGCAGATCTGCTTCTGGTGGTGGTTGTAGCCGCGACGGTGGAAATTGCGGTAAGATATTCTTCCCTCCTCTCAAGTGAATTCATTCAGCTTGCTTTCTTCTTCATACTGAGTGAAGTTGCTTCAAAATTTCTGTAGCCATCACATTTTTGATTTGAAGTTAGATCCTTCCTTGTACTGCTATTTCTATAATTTGATTCTCATATCCGAGTACATTGATTTCTTTTCACTTGCAGTTGGACACAACTCTTAGTGAACCAAGAGGCACAGGAGTTGCAGGTGTCAAAAGACCATTTTCTATAGAAAGTGAGTTATCTAATTTGTTGAAGAGCATAATTCATTAACCTTTGCTTCACGAAAAAATGAATTTCTGAACCTTGTTCATTTCCAGTGTTTGAATTGTTTGCCTAAAGTTCTAGTTTGATTATATTTAGCCTAAGAACTTTTCTTTTTGTTGAATATACTCCCTGCAACCCTTCAAAGTTCAAACAACTAATTAGTTTTCATGCTCTCTTCCAACAACCAAGTATTTAGTTCTTTGTATATGGACTTGACTTCTCCCTATCTATACTGACACTTATTTTGGAGTCCTATTTCAAAGAACATTATGTAAAGCCTAACTGAGCTTGGATTTGATTTCCCACCCAACAACTTGTTAGCCTTGATAAAAAAGGATGTTTGAGGGCTACAAGGCTCTAATTCAGGCTGTAATGAGGGTCAAGAACTCAAGATGATCGTACTGTTACTCCCAATGTGTGGAGAGGCTATTTCTGCAACTCGCATATACTCTAGGATGTGAAATGTTAAACCTTACCGTTGAGCCAAACGAAGCCCTCAATATAGCCTTGATGAAGTATCATAAAAAACAAAAAATATGGCAGCCTGTTAGTCTCACAATCAGGCTATACAAAAACTAGTATACTTCGATAGCTTTTCTGCATATATACATACAAAAGAACCTGGAAGGTGCGACCCAATACTTGGAGCACTATCATTGTGCAAGTGGTTATGTGGTGGGATATAACTGCCATCTGACTTTATTATATTTTTTAGATCCTCTTATTTTTCTCGGTAACGTGGTCCGTGCCCATCGTAAATAGTCGCAGTTCGCTTTTGCAGGTTATAAATTTGATGATCACGATAGAGAATCAGCCAACTTAAGGCTGTAATTCGCTCGATTCCCTGGTCCAAGGTCAGGTGGTGGGCCTCGTGGAAGACACTAATTTTGTGGGTTCTTAGGTTTCCCTTTCAGGTGATGGCAAGATACTTGCTGCGACAGTTAATACATCGTTAAATTCATTCTATTAGCGAATAACACTGTAACTATTGTCCAACGGGCGTTATCTTGTAGGCTTGGTCGAATCGTAGATGTTTAACATGAAAGGGAACTTTGAGGTTTCAGTTCTGGAGAACTTATCACAATGAGAGATCATGTAAGGGTTTCACTGTGAGGGAAATTATCGCTTATTGAGAGAGATTTGGAGTGTTTTTAAGTTGCAAGAACTGTAGTGTTATCCTAGGCTAGATGTTTCGAAGTTGTCTTTTAACTTCATACTCTTTAAACTGCTTTTATGAATCTTAAAATGTGACTGGTGTTTGTTTGAGACTTAATATCAAGTATTCTGGATATTGGTAAATTTATGCTTTTATTACTTTGCTTCTATGGATATCAAGAATATCTAAGCAGATATGAATATGATGTCTAGATGATCGGGATCATATCTAGGATAACTGCATATATGACTTATTTTTTCCATGAAACGTATAGTAATTCCGGTAGGTATAGGAACAAGTGGTCGACAACAAGACCACAATTCTGTTAAAATGTGTTATCAACCCACATTTGATATATCTTTTATCACTTTCTGTTGGTTCTTAACACTTTCTGTTTGATTAACAATTCATTCTATATGCGAAAAATTAGAAATTATTTATACAGTTCGTGCCCACCCTCTTTTTATTGGTTGTGCTTTCACAATTTTTTTGTATTGCCACATTAAAGAAAAGTCATTGCCCGTCCCTTTTTTGTTTATTGGATCTTTTAACTTATTAGAGGAATACTAGTCCTAACTGCTTTCGTATTCCACTTGACATGTCCAGGGCTTTTACCCTGATCCTCATGTTCCTCATGCACTTGGACACACCTATTTCACTCTGAACTAATTCAAAACAATGATGTTCACTCTAAAGCATGTTTACTTCTTTCTATAGGTTACCAATTTGGTCACAGGAGCAGGTCTTCTCTGACAGTTTCAATCGGCACATTGTAGATGCAAAAAATACCAATAATGCCAAGCGATGGTCGTCACATAGTTAACTGTTGCTATATCTATGCACGCCCACCGTCATCGACTCTGAAACCATCATCACTTGCCTCCCTCCCGATGTCTGCTCCTCACCGAGCGAGGTCCTGTCTGCGGTATTCAGCGAGTACGAAACGGCTCCTACCGACTTGATACTCGACACTTGTTTCGTGGAGTCGATCGAGGGGATGGCGACAGTAGAGATCGGGGATGATAATGATGCACATGAGTGTCCAGTTTGCCTAGACGATCTCAGAAAGATAGTGACCGTGATGGGAGAGGTGAAGGAGATGCCAGGTTCTATGGGGACTGCATCGAAAAGTTGTTAGGGATGTGGATCTGGACTAGTTTAGCTTTAGTTTAGCTTTAGGTTAGTGAACATTCCACTCTTTTTTTTCTTATTTTTTTATTCTCAGTTTTTAGTTATATTACTTGGTTGTGAAGTGGATTTGTATAGAAAGTTTTGGGATTTTGTTAGGATGAATGAAATTTATAGACTATTTGTATGCAACAATAGTAATAATATGGAATTAGTTGTTGATGTATTTGTTCTCTTACCTCGTCTCATCCGTACGACTGTTGTTGTCCTACCCTCGTCTCATTCGTGCACGCATGCGCAGGCCACAAGCACGTTAGATGGTCATTTACGGCACGTGAAATGCGTCGTAAATGATCTTTTATGGCATACATTTTGGTGCCGTAAAAGACTATACAGTAAATGATCTTATTATTTACGGAGCACATTTTAACGTTGTAAATAACCCTCTCCCTATTTTTTACAACGTTCTAATGCGTATTGTAAAAAAGATGGAGAGGGTTATTTCTAGCGTTCAAATGCGCGCCGTGAATAATAGGGTCATTTACGGCATGGCCTTTTACAACACCAAAATGTACGCCGTGAAAGATCATTTACGGCACGTTTTGTGCGCCATAAATGATCATTTTTCTAGTAGTGTGGATTTGGCATTACAAGGCTGTCCGTAACAGGGTGGCATGCCAGTTAGATAGAGCCCTGGGCAATGGGGAGTGGTTTCGTCGCTTCCTCAACTCTTCGGTTGAGGGTATGGCCGCTGGTACGAGTGACCACTCCCCTATCAGGGTTGGTTTCACTGATCGCTCTATGGTGAGGTCTTGTCCATTCCGGTACAACAACAGCTGGTTTCTATCGGAGGGTTACTCTGAGACTATTACGGAGGGTATTGCTCATTAGGTTGTGGGTACTGCTCAATATCGGATGGTACACCTACTCAAGTACGCAAAGAAGGCTCTTCGGTCTTGGGTGAAGAGTTTGCCCAAGTCCTCTCTTGAAGATAATAAGACAGAGCTTTGGGTCATCCAGCATTCCATGCAATATGACATGTTAAATGGGGACCTGGCGGCTAGAGAGAAGAAGCTGATTGGGGAAGTCAATACGCTACGGCTTCAGTAGGAGATTAGTGCGGCTCAGCCCGCTAAATGCTCCTGGCTTAAGAATGGCGATCGATGTACCAAGTTCTTCTATGATATCATTTGCACTAGACAGCATCGGAACACCATCTCTCAACTTTTTGATACCGAGGGTAATCTGATTGGGAAGCCGTCCAAGATCTCAGGAGAGGCGGTCAGGTACTACTCTGAGTTATACTTTCAGACTGACTATCTTTCTGTGTTCCCACATGTAGTCACGAAGAGATTGGTGACTTCATATGGGAATAGCCTCCTGCTTGCCCCTGTCACTATGGAGGAGGTGGAGGCCATTATTAAGATAGCAGACCCCAATAAAGCTTCAGGCCCGGATGGATTCAACAGTGGGTTCTACAAACGCCACTGGAATATTATGAAGATTTCGGTTCTCAAGGCGGTCCAGGAGTTCTTCGCTGAGGGAAAGCTGCTGAAGGAGCTGAACCACACTTTATTGACTCTGGTACCAAAGAAGGAGGGGGCAACCTCATTGGCGGACTTTAGGCCTATTGCTTGCTGTAATTATCTTTATAAAATAATTACACACCTCATGTACGGCGTATGGAGGGGATCATGCAGGATATTGTCTTTCCGAACCAGACGGCGTTCATCAGGGGCCGATCTATAGCTGAGCATAGCCTTCTAGCTCATGAGATGGTGAGGGGCTCCAACAAACCTGGTGGAGAGAAGGCATGTGTAAAGCTGAATCTGAGGAAGGCCTATGACATGGTCAACATGGAGTTCTTATGCCACCTTCTGTCTGCTATGGGGTTTGATGATCGTTGGGTTGCGTTGATTTGGAAATGCATATTGACCCCCACCTTCTCGGTCCTTATCCAGGGAATTCCGTATGGGTTCTTCAAAAGCAACCGTAGACTCCGGCAAGGTGACCCCCTGTCGCCTTACATGTTCATGCTTGTCATGGAGTACTTTACCTGCTTGATGGATAGGACGGTCCATTCTGGAAGGATTGTTGATCCGCTGTACAGGAGAATCGAGCCTCCGGTTACCTCTCATCTATGCCGACGACCTACTGGTGTTCATACAGCCTTTATTAGGGTATGAACACGTTATCTGAGATTATGGGTGAGCTGGAATCGTACTCGAGGCTTCAGTTGAACAGAGAGAAGAGCAGGGTCTACTTCAGTTCACTTTGCCTTCAGAAGGAGGAGCGCGCTGATGTACTAGGCATGGAGAAGAGTGAGCTCCCAGTGAAATACCTGGGAGTTCCTTTGACAGTCAATTATGCCCGTGACCAGGATTACTATAGCCTGGTGGAGTATGCCCAGTGGAGAGTTGAAGGTTGGCAAGCTGCCGGATTATCTTTT